>SSNP01000009.1:5978638-6051138 GCA_006937955.1 Pachypanchax playfairii
AATCTAGACAGAAAATAAATACCATCATTAGAATAATAGTTAAACAATATATAGAAAGAAATAGCAGATGAACATTATTTTAAAGTCTTGCCTTAAGTAAATAACAGAATAAAACATAAGCTATATTTGTGTACTGTGGGAAAAAAGAATTGTTTTTACCTCATACTAAAGTGTTTTTTTTAATTTACTAAATAAGACAATACTACTGGTTGCCTGATAGTTTGTGAATCAAACTCAAATTGCATTTTACTTTGCTTAATGGTTGCTTATTGATTTGTTTGACAGACATAGAAAATGAATGTGCAGCTGCCTTGGACTCTGATATTTTGAAGCAAACAGCTGACTAAACAGAGCAGATTTGGCCTCTTGGTTCATGGAAATCTCTCAGATGAAGAAGAGTCTTTGCTTACTCAAAGATAATAGGAGGTACAAAGGTTGAGCTCTAAATAACAGCTAAATATTCCTCAAAATGCAAACTAGTGTAAATATTATCCTCAAGTAGTTTAAAAATTATTTATTACAATTCTTTAAACTTTTCAAGCCATTTTGATACATGTTTGAACTGCTCTGGAAGCAGCTTATCAGGTGCTTCAGGGCAAGTGAAAGAGACAGCATTCCTCTTATTAGCACAAATTATAAAAGCTTCCAGCGACAAGAAGCCGAGCAGTTTATTGTTTCAGACTCTCACTGGGTAAATCATCAATGAGTAGATAGATTTCTGAGCAGGGTATCACTGGTTACACTGTGGCATACCGAGCTGGTCCAGGACAGGATCGAAAAGGAGATACCCCACTAGGAAAGTCAGTCAGGAACACTGGGTTGTGAGATGAGGTCTCTGTTAAAGCCTGTCGTTTCTTCCGTTCACGCCTCTGGTAACGGAAGTTAAAAGGTGGCCGCAGAGCCACAGGACTGCCAATTTCTTCAGAGGATGACTCAACAGTCCCTTTAGTGCCTGTGTGCGATTGCTGGTTCACTAGATCCTCAGCAGACTCGCTAGAAGAAGAGCTGAGAGGGTGAGACGAGTTCACCACCATTGTGGGTTCTGAGGGAACAAAGGGTGCAGCTGTTGGGTCAAATGGTTCCGGCTGAGCTGCAGTGGCTGTTGGTGAGTCAGAGGGAACAGGTTGCAGGTCATTTTCTGGGCCATCAGGCAGAGGTGGGAAGGTCGGGACTACAGGGTCTGGGTTTAGGTCATGAACCTGTGGCTGCACTGGTTGAACCACATCAACATTCTGCAGACAGACAACATCACACTACAGTTATAACATCACCAGATCAAACTAGCTGCAAAATGAGTTTTAGTCACACATTGCACAGGGAACAATATAATTATACCACAGAACTGTTACATGTCCAAACAAACAGAAGCTGAAACAAATTCATAGTCACAATCACAACAAGTGATTTATGACAGGATAATTATATAAGAGCTACTCAGAGAGGTAAATTATGATTCTAAAAGTTGCTTTGGTGATGCTTTAAACACAACAAACATGAAACATTCTTAAAGTCCATTTATATTGGATGACCCCAAGTTCTTCAACTCTGCCAAAGTTTTCACACTTGACTCACATCCTTACATGCATGTTGTTACTTGAGCTTAAAATATTGTTTACTGTTTCTATGATTGGTTTTTAGGTCTTTAAAATATATTGTTTCTTTTCAAACCAAAAGTTAAAGTTTCACTAAATCCTTTGTCAAGAAAAATAAGTTGAAGTATGTTAGCATCATGTAGATGTGCACATCTATTTATTTATTTTATGACCGGTTGCTTTCCTCCTAATTTGAGGATTATAGTTTTGTATGTGTTTGTGTTTTTAAAAAGGTTTTATAATGTATTACTAGAAAGGACTTTGTTGCTTTGTTGTACAGATGCAATAATGTATATGTATATATACTGTATATATTTACCTGCACTTTGAACATCTCACAGGACACCTGAACATCAGGATGGTTGTTCAAAGCTCCAAGAACAGATCCTGTACAGAAACCTGCTGTCTGAGAAAATCAAATGACACATTATTTTATTTTTCTTGGATTCTTCATCAAGGAAAATACATTTATATTAACAATCAAACAAATAAAATAACATGTCATAGTCTGAAATGGAAGAAGCAGTTACAGAGGCTTTTTTATAGCATGAGATTCTAAAAATAGATATTAATCTGAGCTATCACTGTGACACACAGGAGGAGCTCGAGTGATCATAAACATGAGAAACACTAGAGCTTTTACGGCAACATTTATTAGCTTCACACTGTCAGCAGGATTTTCAGTTTTACAGATCAAGTATTTACACGCACCTCGTAGACAAGTATTTTTCTCTGCCAAGTCCATAAGGCTGTTTTCAATATTACACAAAGAAGACACCATATTGGAATTTCAAGTGGGATAATGTTGTTCAAAAGAACACTAAGGCTGTAAAAAACACTGAATTTATATTTCTATGATCAGTAACTAAAATAGAAAGGAAAATGTAAACAAGTTTATCTCTGATCGAGTACCTGTGTGTCCGATTTGAGAGTCAGTCGCTGGCAGGTTCCTCTCTCTGTGATCCCCTCTGGACACTCTTGGACTTCATACTCCACAAAAATGGCTTTTGTTGGCACATTCTGTGTTATAAAAAAATAATAAGGCAAAAAAACACAAATATGTCCACAAACAACAGCAGCAGCAAAGGGGGGTTGTTCTGTGCTGTATGTCTATAAATCTTTTAAAATTATTTGGATTATTTCATTCCCAAAAGCGAAACCATTACATTACATTAGAGAAGCAATAAACTAAACTTTAATTTCAAAATAAAGTATTTGTTTCCTCAAATCATAAAACAATTGGACAAGACAATAATGAGTGAAGTACTTTCACAGAGCCATTGAAACCTTGTCAAACTCTTGTATTACTATAGTTATTTTATTGTTAAGCAGTAATGGGGTTTTTTTAGTGCATGAAAGCCACAGAGTGCCCTGTAAAGTCAGCTCATACACACCCAGAGATTCATCTTGAGTGTAATTTACCCATAAAGGTAACGTTCACCACATTATTGAACAACAAATTCAACCACAGAGCTTTATTTCCTCCATCAGTGTTAACCATTACTGTACCTGTGCTGCAGCTCGGGTAATCTTTTTCACTCCTAGTCCTGCACCCAGAGTTGACTGCCTCTTATAGGAAGCCAGAGTGATCCTAGCAGCATTCATTGCATCTGGACTTTCCACAGAAAGCAGGAGAGGGCAAGTTGGACAGGTCTGCTGGAGCTTCTCTGGAGGATCTGTAGGGATCAGAAGGTTTAGCAAACTTCAACCCAGAAATAATCATGTGGGTGTTCATGGAAAGTTCAGGCAAAGGGGACACATTTGAGTTTTGATGGCTTCTAGAGCTCAGTCTTCTTCCATATCAGAAGGCATATCACCTTTCAAGCTCATGCATCCTCCGCTGCCATGATGACTCTCTCTGTGCTGTCTTTCAGTCCAGCCTCCTCTAGTTAGATGTAGAACTTGTTGAAAACAGTCACTTACTCAGTCTGCCATTGGAACATGCCACAGGGCCTTAATCCTCTAAGATTGGTTCTCCTACCCTCCCTTGTCTTATAAGCAGGGTTTCTTTCACCTGTCTGAGACACTCAGCAGTTCATCATAAGGTCTTTCTTTTTTCTTAGATCCAGGATCTTTGTTTCAGCTCACCAGTCCTCCCCATTAGATGGGAGCTGGACTATAAAAAAAAACCCTCCAAGTAAATATCTAAGACACAGACTCTGTGCCGACACTGGCTCTTTACGCATTCTTCACAATTTCTTTTTTCAAACTTCTTGTGATAAAATTTATAATTTGTCATCTAAATTTTGCAAAATAGTAAATAAGTTAAACTACTACATTTATGTAATTTATGTAAATATTACTTGGTTTTTTGACTCATTGAAACTCAGATTAGGGCATCAAACCTTGTTAATTAACATCTTTGATCTAAACTGTTTACACACTGATAGCTCAGATTATTATTATCACTTTGAATCAACCTCAATGTGTGGTAAAGAGTTCTTACCTGGGACTAGAGCACAGTCGTAGCTGTACAGGTAGGAGTAACCCTGTGGTGTGTGCAGAATGGTGGTGTTGCAGTTGCCAGAGATTTGCTAAACATGATCAAGCAGAAAGAATTCCTGCTGGATATCATCATAACCAAAAATCCAAACAAATAACTGATAAACTGACTTTTAAGGTTAAAAGAGGCCCTTCCATTAAAAACGTTTTTTCTGAGGTTTCTGTTGAATATTTTAGCTCCACAGGTGTTCTTACCTTCATAGTGGATGTAAAAACAGGTCAACAACTATATATACATTTTTGTTAACCTGTAAGAGTCTTTAAAAATAAGAGTCCAGACAAGTTCAGAGCAAGTTTACAGATTTGTTTGTTTAGTGTTTGTGTGTCCTACTGTTTCCATGAATGGTCTGACATCACAACGTTTCCATGGTTTTGGGCTGCCTGTGTGACACTTGGTCTCCAGGACGTCCAAGTCCAGATAATAAACGTTTCCTGCTGGTCCCTGTTGTTCAGAATGCACAAATGTGTCGCAAAAAAAAAAAAAAAAGAAATTAGGCTGCATTGGCAGATTTCACAACAAAATTGGAATGGATTATGTTTTTGAGCAAAGTTCTAGTGTTATAAGGGATTGTGGATGAATGAAGTTTTATTTTTAATGAGAAGTCCACTCCCACTTGTCCTTTGGGCTTGTATTTTAGTAAAAATTTTAGCTGCTTTAACTTGTTCCATGTAAAACTTAGTATGTCACTCATTTGAGGATGAAAACAAATACCAACACTTGAAGTCAAGGGTTAAAATGAGACTGTTAGACCATAATCTACCACACAATCAGCCCATCATAGCCTTAAGCAACCAACTCTGGTTCATCCATGTTGTACAGAAATAACTTGGACCTTATCAACAGTCACTCCAGTCCTGAAGGCCTTCTTTAGTGAGGCATGAAAGGGGAGGACTTCTAATTTTGGGACATAAAAAATTGTTAGATTTTTTAAAACAGGTATTAAGGGACATTCGCTGATGTTACAGCAAAGTTTAGGCAGCAAATGGGTTTCACACTCCCTGTTTTATAGCTGTGATTTAAACCTGTGGTTCTTCAAGCTGTGCCCTAGAGACCACAATGAGTCCTCCAGATCAATTTTACTATCATTTTCTGTAAGTGTAAATCAATTATATTAGCAGTTCACACATTCATTTTTCATAGTAACACACACACATTTTTTTGGTCTTAAGACTGGACACATCTAATTGTATCAATCGATTTAGGTCTTCAAACACTTCAATTCACTTACAGATTATTGTAACAACAATCTGACGATTTTCCCTCTGAGAATTTGTCTCTGAACTGACCTGAGCATGCAGGTGGACATTTGCGATCCGATTTAGGGCAAACTTGTAGCCTTCGGCTCGATCCTCATTGATGTAAGTGATGGCCAGACGAGAGAGCTTCTCCACTGCTTTGTCATTACAAGGAATTGGAGCAAGTTCAATGGGCATCAGTACAAAATCCTCCCCGTACACTTGCAGAGACTGAAGAGAAAGCAAAGGTATTAGCAGTAAAAATGAGTTGATGTCCATGGTGGCGGACATTTGAACAAAAAAAAAAACAGTGAGAGCTGCTTTAAAGTGAAGTTTGTTCTTGTGTTTGCCTTCAATCCAGAAAGTGACTTTTGGAATGAAAACAGAGATGTTGACATGAAGTCAAGGACAAAGTTTATTTGATGACAGAGGGCTGATATTTGTGAATGAAATCGTTGTGGTTCATTAAACTCCTTCAAATACAAACAGAGTGAAGGTCAAAACTGTCATTTATGGTTTTCCTTGCAACCCTATTGTTGATTTAGGGTTGTTTCACTGTCAGTGTGGGAAAACAAGATGAACAGTATGTGGTGTATTGATGTATTGATGGGAATAAACTCAGTGCACTAGATCTGTGGCTCCTAAATCCAATAACCTCAGGGTTCACTGTCCTGTATATGTTCCATCTTGCTGCTCCAACGAACCCAATTTAAAAGGAGAAAAATCCTTAACAAAAGCCTTTTCAGTTTCTGCATTAACCTGATATTTATCCATTATCTCACAAATCTATAACATGCAGGGCACCTCAAAACCAAACATCCAAAAACATCTTAATACATTCATTCAGCACCAAGTTTTTGAACTATGTTCTGGGGTTTATGACTGTTGTGTAATTTGTTTTTGCACCAGAAGGAGTCACTGTGTTTCCAGAAAGGAGTGTTAAGGGAAATCTGTCGTTGTAGTCAGCAGACTCGGGTTAATGAGTCACTGATATCCAGTTACTGTAATTATTGTCAGCATTAGTCTTGTTGTTGTCTTGTAACTCTAAGCTGTCGTGTTCCTGACTTTATTTCCATGACGAAACCATTTATTTTACTCACTTTGTTGTGTTAAATGAACAACATTAATATTTCCAGCTGTTCCAAACAAGTGTTATAAAAGATAAATAAAAGTCGTTTAAACAGGGTGTGACTCACGTAGTGTTTGTCATCATATGTTTTGCAAGAATTGGTTGTAGTGAACCGTAAACCGTGCTTCTCTGTCTGGTGTGGGTGGGGTTCACACTTTTGGAGCAGCTAGATTGGTTCAACTGTTCATGACAAGCTTGATTAACTGCAGCTCAGAGCAGACTGGTGAACGCACACATAGACTCGCTTTCTCAGTCTGTCTCTCCCACGCACACATTTGATTCATCGCAGTTTGTAGACTAAATCAAAGAAAATAGAGCAATTTGACTTGCAACCTGTTAGCTTGGCTTTGAAAAAGTGTGCTAACCTGTTCACATCCTCCATTTCTGTTAATTAAACGGCTCCAAAGCAGCATCTTGCTTGTTGGACTCTGCTGTCAAACAGTGAACAAACGTGCACATGCCTAATATGGCTAAAATTTGTCAATCTTAGCATTGAATCTAAGATTTTGTGCTTTCAGCTGATGCACAATTAGAGAGTTGGCTTTGTTCAAAGTACAACAGAGTGTGAAGGATTCAAAGAGGTGGGTTTGATGGGGTTAATTAGCACATTCATGAGCAAAATCCACACTATCAATGAGATGTGGGAATGTGAAATTAATTAGGAATAAGGTAAACAGATGTGGTGTGGGGAGAGCTTTACTGGGAACTGGCATCAGCTTTTTTTGTCTGGCAGAACTCCACCTATAGAAAAGAAGAGTGAGAACAAAGAACTGGACTGAAAAAAGGCAGGTAGGATGAAAAGAGCATGAAAAACAAGAACTAACATTTGAGTGGAGCAGGTAGACCTTTGTGGACAAAGCAGCAGAAGGAGGGAATGTCTGACGTTAGTTTCTGCTTTTCTATATATTAAATGGTACACATATAAAGACTATTTTCAAAAGAAATATAATGCAACACTGTTTGCATTCATATGTTTTGCTTAAAGGGTTAAAGGACAAGCCTTTTGCAAAGTGCATTGATTCTACAGGCTTCCAAAAGGTCTTGAAACAAACTGCTTTTTAACTTTTTTTTAAAATCAGTTATTGTAATTGAACATTTTTGAAAAGATTTGTCAAAAAACATATTTAGGTGCTTTTCACTAACTCATGAGTTGCACAAATTGCAGTGATAATTACTTACAATGTCAATTTAATTCTTTAGGTTTTTGTTAAATCATATTAAAAACGCAGTGAGGAGCTCAGGTAAAGCAATAAGTTGTTTTGATCGGTATGTTGTTTCCTGTGTGCAGTAATGCCTCGAATGCACTTTTTTTTTTTTTTTTGCACAGCACATTCTGTTCTATAGAACATTCCATGTGTTAACCATAATAGTTGTGTTAACAACATCTATGAATAGGAATCATTAGGGCAGAAATATTTCCTTATATTTTGATCAAACACGCAGCAATTTTCAGACTGCAGCATGACAGTGATCCAAGTTAAAGCTTATCTAGACAGAAGAACACAACAAACAGTATCAGTCATGTGTTGACCATACTTTAGTTAGAGCCTAGACCTCAGCATTTCTGAAGCACCATGGGATCATCTTCCCAGAGATGAGACCAAAAGCCCAGTAGACACTTAAAAGGTTTCTCCATTACTTTCAGGAAGCTTGGAGTACTATAGTTTTAATTGTGCTAAATTCAAATTTTCTCAGTGTAGTAATTTCCAGATATAATTGTACACATACATAAACAACAGAAATAAAAGAGACTATCGTGTTGCAGGGTGTTGTGGTGGATTTCACTGTTACCTTACAACAGAAAGGTCTCTCGTTCTAATTTGGGCTGTTTGTTTGGTGATGAGTGGGTTTTCACAGTCTAAACTGACCCTCTAAATTGGCCTTTTGTGGGGGTGGTCATGAAGGGGTATTGTGATCTGTCCTGGGTGTGAACAGGATAAAGTGAGTACGAAAAAAAATACGCATTTAATTATGCAATAATAGTAAATGTAACAACAGTTTTTTTTTTTTCTTTGTTGTATTGAACAAACTTTGCCATCGCATACAAGTGAATGCATCTGAGTTTAATTACTGTAGATATTCTTAAACTGAATCTATTTTTTCTAAGTAAAGCAAGATTAACATTTAGATTTTTTGCAAAAAGAAACATTTGTATGTTTGTTGGTGACTTTTGCTCTGATTTGGATTCACCTTGAAATATTCAACAAATGATTCCCATGTAGGGAATTTCTTTCCCAAACATCTGTCCTGTGATAATCCGTTTCCATTAATCCATTTTAAATATTCTCTGAACCAAGTTCACCTCTCAGCAGAGGCTGCTTGGTTGAGGGAGACAGTGAGACTTGCTCAGCAGAACAAATTCTACTAATATCAGGAGAAAAAAAAAAAAAGAGCTGCCTCCGTGTTGTGTGCGTCTTTGTGCGTTTTCATATGAGAGAATGTGAACTGGTGTTTGTCTGTGTGCACGTTTGACCACGCGGAGCCACAAATTCATGCGTCAGTGTTACCGGCAGCCAGCTGTGCTGCAGCAGAAAGCAAAGAGAGTCTGTGGGGGAGAGATAAGAACGGCAAGGCTGCTCCAAGGGCTCGCTCTACCAGCACAACGCCAAACCCAAGTTAGACAAACCTCCTTTGATGTGAGCACAGAGTAATCTCCCCTTCTGCTTGCTGCAGAGAGATGCCACGCTGCAGTGATGCCCAGGCCCTGATACGAGAGGGCTGCCGCCGTTCACTTTGTGCAGTGATACGCCTGGGGCTGTAGAAAAGACGAGAAGAGAACAAAGGAGAAGAGAACAGAAGTGAAGACTTCCAATGTGACAGAGCTTAAATAATCTTTAAAGAGGTTATACTAGAGTGTTACTCTGGCTTGGCCTTAATGCTGTTTCAGAAAGGTTTGGTGGTGTTATTTATGGTAGATCTTTATAGTTCACAAAAATCGAAAACATAATCTTACAAACTAACATGACATCTAATCACATCACATCACTTTCCAGTATCGAAGAATTGACACTATTCATAAATTTAATATGAATGATTACAAACTAACTCATACACAATAAATCAGAATAAATTGTTTATGTATTTTGAATTCTGTGGTTTATTTTGACATCATCAATCCTTGGAGTGAGAACTGGTCCAACTTTTTGTTGGAATCGGGGGTTTAGAGAAGCTTTATTCTCTCCTCCTCCTCCTCCTCCTCCTCCTCCCTTCTCCTCTACAGGTGAGCTGTGGGCAGGTCCACTGTGTGTGTCGTCCTCTGATGAAGCTACATGCGTGAGAACTGCTGCAGCCCACCTGTCAGCAATCTCATTATTATCTGAGTGTTACATACAAGAAATGTTCCACTCTCTGATGCCAGACTGTTGTCTGTCACACTTGGTCAAATATTTTGTACTTTCTCACTGAGAAAGGATTATTCTTGCAAAGTTGTCTTCCTGTGTCCTTTTAGTGAAACCTCAGTGTGCTCTGAGAAGCTCTCAGTATAACTTGCCTCTGTCTCACCATGAAGACACTCTCTGAAGTCCCAGCTGCTTTTTAGGAACTTACCTCTGATGCTTTTGGTGAAGACCATCTCTGGAGACTCTGTCTCATTCTGCTCCCATGATCAGAATTCACATGTTAATGGTCCTGCAGGGGTGGGCAACTCCAGGCCTCGAGGGCCACTATCTCACCACACCTGCTGCAGATAAACAGGTTGTTAACAGTTTCTATAGGACTTGCTGAGAGGTTGCAGATGTGGTGAAACAGGGGAACATCTAAAATGTGCAGGATAGTGGTCCTCGAGGCCTGGAGTTGCCCACCCCTGGTCCTCAGTATCGCCCCCTTTTCAACAACCCCCACCTGCTCACCTCACCAACCTCCCTCCTACATCCTCCTTACTCCTTGGTTGCTTCCTTGACTCTGTAGGGGCTAAGCCAACGCTTAAAGCCACTGGAGTGTTTCAAACCGGAATACTGTAGATGACGCGCATTTGGCGGGTGAGATGGTAAAAAAGGAATGTCCAGCCGCTGTTCTTGCAGTTAAAAGCCGATTTATTATCTATTTGGCGTCCTTTCGGCCACAAATAAAACAAATGGCATACTGTGAGATCACAGCGTTTTCCCGGCCATACGGTCAAAACTGATATGCCTTTCCGGCAAAACACACCCCCACATACACATCATTTCCTCCTTATATAACTTAGGTGATGATTGGCTTCTACAGACTCCTTAGACCTCTGTTCACTTTTCATCTCAGCTGATAATCGTGTCAGTTTTCATGATAAAATGTGTTTCATTTTATACCTCAGGTTTCAGTGTTTTTGAGTCCTGTTCACTCAGACATGATTTGTTTTGCTCATTCTCAGATCAAATGATGATTAGCAAATGTGTGCATGTGATTTACTGAACTATGGGAATGGATTTCCCTGAGAATCATTTTCTGATGGAAATCAAACTTGAAAAACTCCCTCTAACACCTGCTAACACTATTTTAGCAGATTTAAATGAATTCAGTCAATACTCAGCATTCAAACCACATTTTCCCAACAAATACAATTCCTCCATTGATTGTAGTAATGTCACAGTATGCTTTGCTACAGTAGGTCGAGGCATTTCCCTCATCTAAAGCTATTTTCACCGTTTGTAAGTCCACTACAAGCTCCTATGTCACTATTTTCCAGAAAAACTATTTGGATAATAATGCTAAACCCTTTAAATTTCACTCAAATTGGTCAAGCCTCATGTACATGTTATCAAGTTTCACAACTGAATGGTATTTATCACAGTGACTTGGTTTTTTGATGTAAAAGTCAACTCTAGACATTCATATTTTATTGCCTCATTTAGCATCTGTAAACATTCAAACAAAGACCATTTTTATTTATTTCTCCATAATAGCAGTATAAATTGTGTTAGCAGAGAGGAGATAACTAATAATACTGTTATAATATTTGGATTCTTATTGGTTTAGGTATTTTAAGTCTTTACTGTTGAAACATCTGACCACTCCGAGCTCACTCTTATCCCAAATGTTTAACCAGAATCAGTTTTTGTCGAAGAACTCTAAGTTAAATTTAGTTTGTATTTTTAAATCTAATTTTCACTATCCATTTGTACTCACAGTAAAATACCAACAGTCTCACACTTGATTCAAAGTCAGAACTCAGAAAAAGATTTTGAGACTGATTCCACTGCTTCTCTATCCTCCTAATTTAAACAGACTGGAGAGACACAAGCTCATAAAAGTTCCTCGAGCATTTGACGATGCATACAACATATTACTGCAAGGAATGAAAAATCTAAAAATGTAATTCAAGTTCAACATTTTTTTGGATACTGAAACCACGAGGCTTCAATTTGACTCCGAGGAACATTGCTATCTCAGGGTGTATTACAGAAAGCTGGAGCTGGAATGATGACGCACAGTATGAGCGACCAGCTCAATCACTGAATGTGATTGAAGTACCATGTGTGGTATTTTGAACCCTAGCTCTCATGATGCATTGCCCTCTTGTCATTTTTACCTCTTTGACCAGCACTAAGATGTATCACAGCCAATCACCTGCTGCCTGCATCCCAGCTGGAAGTCACTGCCAGGTGTGCAAAAGAAAAAAAAATAATGATTTACCTCTAATGTTGTGCCTATTTGGGAAATGTCAAAACCTTCTCTTGCTCTTAAGCATTGAAAGCCTTTCTGTGTGCGCATATGTTTCTTCTGAATATATAAAAAACGCGTCCATACAACTGTAGAGTAAAACCCCATGAGTAGGCTTTTGTCTGCTTGTGTGTGTTTTTGTGTGTGACAAAGGATGAGAGGGTTTGGGAAGAATAATTAAGTCAATGCATGACCTTGCCTAACCAACTGGGTATCAAACTCATGACAACCTTTTCAGCCCTAAAGCCTATTTGTACACCCATACAGGCTTCTTTGATGTCAGCAGTTAAAAGCACCACTAACTCACCCTGGAGGAGCAGCAGCACTCAGTGGAGGCTCTGGATGTCTTAGCCAGGTTGTGTGTGTGTGTGTTTGTGTGTGTTTGTGTGTGCATACAGTACATGAAGAAGCTTGCATTTACATGTGTTGTCAGTTTATGTGTCAGAATGTGAGTTTGCCTGCATGTGAATTTGTATTGGTGTCTGTGCGTGCTCACTCTCCTAATTTTCATATTTTACGTCCCCTTATTGTCCATCTGCTTCATCGTCTGTGCTGCCGTTTTTTCTTTCAGTGTGTTGCTTTAACGAGTCTCTAAACCTCTAAAATTTCTCAAGAAATTTTGTTCAATAACTCTTGACTTTTCCTGATTATTCTGTCTAGCAGTTTTTCTGTTTTTTTTTTTCATTGGTAACCTGCTGTATGTCTGTCTTGCCTGTATTGTTCCTCATCATTCAGCTTTATATTCAACAGATTCGGTCCATGCCTGGCAGAATGCCATTTCAATTATCTTTTGCTCTCACTTTCTCCAATGTAATCTTTAATCTCACTGCTATCCAACACAGTCTCAGCGCAGTCTTTTAAAACCACTTAACATTTTTTTCCCTTCTCTTTAATGTTCATCAAATATTGGATTTCTTTTGTTATGTGTGTGCCTTGTTGGAGACTACCACAGCACGGATACCCACAGACTGTGTTATGTATACATTTTTCTATAACAGCAGTTTGCTGTTTTTTAAACGCTGACTGAAATAATCTAAAACTGATTTAACCTGCACCATCTTCATTTTATCTTTTAGAAAGCTTTGTCAGCTCTTGGTCTGAAAAATATTTTCGGATGTTCATGAGGATCGGAGACTGAGGAAACAAGTAGCCTACTGTAAAAACGTATTTGCAGCCCTGTAACCTTGGTGGGCTGCACAGTGGTGCAGGTGGTAGTGCTGTTGCTTTGTAGCGAGGAGGTCCTGGGTTTGAATCCAGGCTGGGACACTTCTGCATAGAGTTTGCATGTTCACCATGTGCATATGTGGGTTTTCTCTCAGGACTCTGACTTCCTCCCACAGACCAGAAATATGGTTGAGGTTAGGTGTGAGTGGTTGTAACCCCACCTCTCACCAATTACACCGGAGTTAGACACCAGCTTCATCTGGGTATAGAGGATTACTGCCTGTAACCTGGGTCAAACATTTTAATTAAATTATCTTCTTCTCTAGGTAACAGCAAAAACAGGGTGTGGTTAACTTAAGAGAAACGCTCCAATCCTCCAGATCCTCTTTAAATTGAAGTGGAGTCATTTGGCTGTTTGTTGGCTAGAGTTTCACCACCAGAGCAGACCAATGATGTCACTCCTAAAGTGCCAGATTTGTCACAAGCTTCCTTGTAACTTTAGTGATGTAGTTCTATTATGCTGAGATGAAAAAAATTAACATTAGGGTGCAGTTTACTGAATGTTCTGGTAAAACTATACATAAATGTGTCACTAGCTTTCTTTTTCCATTGTAACTGTATGGTGGAATCCAGTCAGGACAGGGATGGGTAATAGAATATAAACTGTTTTTTTTTTTTTAACTTGGATGGCTATTTATGTCTTGAATGGACATCTGAGGGGTAAAATAACAGTGAACAGACCTTCAGCCTTTCAGACAACTATCCCATAAAAGTTTGAGAATTTGATGAAGATGTTTCCTGGAACTGGGGTGGGACACTTGATACAGCAGCCCCTTGAACAGAATCTTTGTTCTTTTTGTCTTTTGTTTGTTGCTTGTTCTTACCTTGTCTGTTTGGGCTTTTTTATTTGCTTGTCTGGTGGGGTGATTCTGCAGCTCCTGTCATCCTCCTAGCAGTCTGTTTGGTTCCTCTTTCACTAGGTGCCAGTCTCACTTTCTATTCTTGCTCGCAAATTCTCATCTGCCCTCCTCCACTGCTCAAACTCACTCAGTGATTTCTGCCATAGCTTTTACAAACATTGCTGCTTCTTTGCCTGGAAAACCTACAAACACCCTCTACCTCAAGTCAGGGATTGTCTGGACATTGACCACAAATCTAATGTGGATTAAGTTGAATTTTCTTTTAACTGCACAGTTGGGCAAAATGCATTTGCACAAAACCACAATGTCCCAGTGGAGTGTTCAAACAACCTTTTCTCTTTATTACCAGGTGGTAAGCATTTCTATAAGTCCAGTTTAGTAAAAAAAAAATGATGTCTTCATTTTAGAGGGAATGAATGGAAAGAAGTAATGTGTTTCAAGAATCTGGATGATGGGAACCTGAACAAAGATAGAAAATTGACTGTGAGAACTCCAAGAAACAACCTTTCATGTCTCTCACTCAGTGCAAGTGTTATATAACTTTAAACCAGAAGAGATTCAGAACCAGCTACAGTTTAAAAACATGGATCTTTTAGGACCAGTTCACTTAGAATGAGAGTCATATATTGTGCATCATTTTCCATCTCAATCAAGCTTCATCTCAGAGTCTGTTTTACAAAGCAAATTGAACCAATAAAATGGCAACACGAACATGCCCATTATGTTTTGCTGGTTTAAATAATTACTGATTTTTTTTGTTTTTGTTTGGTTGTTCAGTTTGAGGTGCACATCATCCTTTGCAAGGAGTTTGCAAATCAAACAAATGTGTAATTTTTAGTTTGCATCGATTTAGTGTACATAAAGGTTATGCAGTGCTTCAGTGTATCAAGCCCTTGGTGGTTTTGAGAGATGCTGTATGAACAGTTTGATAGTCATTTCTACATAATTTAGATTTGCAACTGCAACCATGTCCTTCTAAGTTAATTTGGAGTGGGCTTCTGACTGAAGGGACAATGTAACCAGCAGAGGAAGATTGGAGTAATCAAACTCTGCTGGGGCTTGTGAGCCCAAAATGTTTCCAGAAACTCATAAGATCCCAGTGGGGTGTTAACACACTCTGCCATGCTCCCCTCTCCTTTATTCACACCAGGTGGCTTACCAGTGTCTTCCTGCCAGATGAAGTACATGACATATACATTAGCATCAGAGAGAGTGGGTCTCTGTGGACAACCATGTAGAGGGCTGTGTGTCAAAACATATGTGAGCCACATATGTACTCCATGTGGTAACACAAATGTTTATTACAGGGAACCAAAGTTGTGTCTGTGTGCATTTGCAACAGAGGACAAAAGTTCACACACACAGAGACAGAAGCTTGCTGAGTTACAATAGTGGACACACTGAGTCCAGTTGAAATGAAATATGATATGTTTGCAACACATTTAGTTTTTTTAGTATACGTGTTGTCAGAGATCTTTCAAGGTGTTATGAAAAAGGATGTGGCCACTGACCATTGATGCACATTAAAGATATTCCAGCATCCCTTTAGACTGAATAAAATTCAAACTGTCTCTCAAAAACAAAGTAGCATGTATTACATTTCCATTTTTGTAGCATAACCGAGGAAACTAAAGGGTTAAAAATCTAGTCTGGGTTTTGAAAATGAAAGGACATTCATACAGTCAGGAGTATTAAAGACGGCGAGGCTTCTTCACCTGTCTCTCACGTCAGTAGGATCGATCCCTGGTGGATGTTCAAATGAAAATGGCTGGTTTTGACTAAATAGAAATTCAGGTCGCAGCATCACTCCCACACAGTCTGTCTCTTTCTCTGACTACCACTCTTTGCTTGGCTGCCTCTGCCCAACTATCTGCCTGATTGCACTCCCCTTCCCTCCTTCTCTGCCCATTAGATCAGTGTTGCTCACAGGCAGAGCGGGAGGATGTGTGAAAAGCTCCTGGAGAGACAGCAACCCCAGGAAATGCCAGCCAAAGAAAACTGTGTCTGCTGTGTGTATGACTACGTGTAAGTGTTCATGCAGATGTTTGTGTAAAGTTACATGTGTTCATGTGCTTGTGAGTTACACGTCATTCCACTTTCTCTTCTTTTCTCCCTGTCTGACATCCATCAGTTGAACAGGTGCAAAAAACTTGTTCCGGTCCAAACTGGACTGCTAGAAATACAATCTTTACATGACATCTCCAGATTTGGAACACATTTACATTTAGGTATGATAATTGGGTTTAAAGCAAAACATGAAATCCATTTAAAGAGACATGTGCATCATGGCTATAATGTCCCTCAAATGAATGTCCCAGATCATAAAAAACAGGAGTGACAGCTGAAACAGACAGCTGTTCCTTTTGGGACTGATATAAAGTATTGGTGGTTTAAGTCCCTCAGACACTTCTGTCTGCTTACTGGTTACTTGGTTACTGGTTCAGAAGATTAGTGAGGAATGAATAACCCATCTGTTAAACAATCATGATTCAATATTATGGGTAAAATGAAACTTCTGACTACAGAACATTAAAAAGAAACACCAACAAACAAAAGTAAACAAGGTGTGTATGCATTGTTTCATAACTGGCTTGGAGTTTAGCTTGTCAACCAATTTTCTAAATGTTGAACAATTTAAACTTACAAAAGATCAAGATAACAGGTAGAAGTGCCCAAAATTCTGCTGAATTTCACTTTCTAATGATATGAAACATTTTTTAACTCTTTTGAGGCCATAAGTTGTTTTGATCAATGTATATAATCAGCACACACATTCTAATTCTAACTCATAATATTCTTGAAACCGAGAACCTAAAAAAAGTTTGTGTTAAAATAACAAATGAGAAAAAACTTGGTGCACTGAAATGGCTCAGTTGTCTTCCATTATACGTTTTCTTGTCACGACCTGCGATCCTTTTTGTTTTCTTGCTTAACATTGTCATTTTACATTACACCTTGCACATGTTGATATTTATATAGAACCATTGTTATATAAATTAGTGTCATTGCATACCTATGTAAGACAAGCATGTTGCATCTGCATGTTCCAAATATCAAAATACTATCATAATAGTTTAAAAAGAACATTTTAAATCGTCTTAAATATTTGAAGGGCATATTTATTATATGTATTCCAGGAATAAAATTGGGAGTATTGCAAAACTGATGGACATCAATAAAAACCAGATTTGTAACTTCAAGGTCAACATTTCTTATGTGATTCTAAAAGTTTTCAGTATGCAAAGCCAAAATTATACCAAAGGTAAAGAATGATTGGCTTAGAATATATAATATGCATAAATTTGAGTAACATATTGCAGAAATTTAGATGGTAAGACTCTGATGTGCTGTTTTTTAAGTAATAATTCAAGTCATAAAAAGTCTCTAGCTTTGAGTCACACGTTACTGTAGTTATAAAAACTAAATGAAAACCCAAGCAGGTCTCTCCTAAATTAACAGCTATGGTAAGAGAGTTTAAAGAAGTTAAATTAAAACAAACTATTATTTAATTTGGAAAAAAAAGATGGGGATTTTTTTGAGGTTAAAGATTTTTGTCTGGCAACAGCAGATGTTACATCACATTTATATCCAATATAAAGTAATTCTGCAGAGTGAAATTTGACTTTCACTGTACTTTCCTTTGGCAGCTGCAAATAGGTGCAGACATTACACAGTGATCTTTCACCTGTCACTTGAACACTTCAACCAAGAGCACAAATTTGTCAAACAATTTAAAACAAGTGCCCTTCTGAAAGGTTCTGTAAAATGGCTTCTTCTGTCTGACCCATCAAAGGAGGACCACAGGTGAAGATGTGGGGCCTGGGCATTATGTTCAGCATTGAAAATAAGCTGCCAGTCATTGTATTTTTGCATGAATGAATATGCATTAATGTAAAAATACAATAGTGAACCATGTGGCCACCTCCCACTGTGGTGCCAACCCCTGTGTTTCCACATCTGGCGTGAGCTTTGAAGTGGCAGGTGTGTCATTTACATGCTACACACACAGACAGACACACAAACACACTCACAAACTTAGTTATACCCAAACACACACAAGCAAAGACACACCGCCAGCACCATATTGTAAAATGAAAGAGAAACATGTCTTTTCTGGCAACTACAAAGGACATGCACACTGTCATTCTGGCATTGAGGGACTGCGTTTGAGACCGCACAATCAGATTCACACATTCCTCGAGGAAACAACACAAACTGGTTTGAAACCTTTAAACCTGTCTGCTAAACGTCATTGGAGATTACTTGACTGGAGTCTCCATGCTACTGTAGAATGTGATCTAACACCGTTTCCCTTGCCAGTGACACATCAGAAAGATATTTCAGAGACTGAGGTGGATTTACACGTATGCATCGATAAATACATTCAAAAGTCACTTAAAGTTATGTCTCAAATGAATCAAGACAGAAGTTAAAAAATAAAAAGTAATAGAAAGTAGTTTTCAGCAAAGTCTCCTGTACTCCAGTGCCCTTGTCTTATTTTGAAGGCTGCAACAAATCAAAAACTACTGGACTCTCCAGAGGTGCACAAATGTGATTTTGCTCTGTCGTTTCTTTCTGACACTATCTTTTATGTTTATTTTCCAGTTGTTCGTGTTATTTAGAGAAAAGTGGAAATTGAATCAGGACTGATATATTTTGTAACCATTATTCTTGGAATGTTTCTTTAGCTGTCATGTAACATTTACAAAGCCAGCCATTTGTTGTATCTTTATTTTACCACTAAGATCCCATTGAACTAAGCTATTTTTTCTTTCAGGAGAGTCCAGGGGGGTTGGACGGCTGGAATCAAACTGGCAACCCTATGATTGGCCGTCAGCTCCTCTTCCCCTATGCCACTGCCTCTCCTTTAAATCTCGCAAATGATGGGAAAAAAATATCGCTGGTATATTTGATAAAAGTATTATCATGATAGATTGTTAAATCTGTTGTTGGTGTAAATGATACTTTAAGTCAATGTTGCGAGGTTAAATGCCACTTTTGTTGCTGACTGTGAGCATATTTGAGGCCACTTTCTTCAAATGGTTTCTTTCCACCGCATTTCAAGCAACCATCATCCCTGTGAAAAAGTACATTCCAAAGGTTTCACAGTTTCTGGATCTCAGTCCAAGAGAACCCCTTTGAACATGCAGGTAAGAAATCTGCTGCAGCTGTGAGATGCAAATGTGTTGGAGCATCAGTATGATGCAGAATTTAGTTTGCTCTGGAATCCCAATGAGTATTTAAAATGGGTAACTAATAAAATAGCCAATGAGAAGAAGGTTATATGGTAATTATGATCTTAAAAACTCAGAGAACCCCTCTCAGAAACTGTGATTCTTTCTTTAAAAATAACCACATTCTAATTAGTTTTCTCTTTTGTGCATGTCTGTGTGTGTGTGTGAGGGCAGGATAGGGCTTCAGCGACAGAGTAATTAAGAGAAGCAAGTCTTTGATCTTAATGAGGTTTTTCTTCTCTTGTCGGGGAGTGAGGGGATATGTACATATGTGAGAGGGTGTGTTTGTCTGCCTTCTCCAGGCAGCTTAAATAAGAAAAAAAACAACCTCTCCAAAAATAACCCCCTCTGAAATGGAAAGTAAACTCTACTTCAGTTCAGAACAGCAGGAAAGTTTTCCTATCTGCTCTTGTGACTTTCTGCTTTTTGGTCAGGGTGCACGTCATTTCTTTGTAGACAGAAACAGATGTCACTCAGAGGTCAAACAAACAAACAAAAATCCTCCATGATAGCTTCTGCTCAACTTCATGACTAATTGTCTGGAAGATCATTTGAATGTTGAGCAGTGGCAGCAGGAGTACACTCCATTCAGCACTGAGATTGATGCATCTAAACAAACACCAACAAACATGGCCTGCAATCACTCTGGAGGGGGTGCTCCACTGAGAACATCATTACCGGCTGTGTGTTGTCTGTGAAATCAAAGTAGGCCTTGATAAAAGAAGCTGGTGCCAACAAGAGTGGGAGTGTGTTGCTGGCTTAATCAGAATGTCCAACGATATGCCAAGATGCTGGTTTCTGGACCAAATGAAACAAAATAAAAAAAAGAGCAAGAAACAGAATTAAACATAGAAAGACTGTGATTGTCCTGTTGGTGTTGTTATCAAACAGAATGGAATAAGACTGGGGCAGAAGTTGAGAAGAAGCATCAAGCTGAATAAAATATAACTCGGTTGTAAAGAGCATTATTTGTGAAGCTCTGTATTATTTATTTACAATACACGTTAGCTCAACATAACCTCAGAGGCCTCCTGTACTGAAGAGCAGGATCCTGCCTATTTGCTCTCCCCACTGATTAACCTTACAGTCAAAGTACTGGACTGTGAGGATGATGGAGTACTCAGATAAAGCCCCCACAGACACAGAGAATATGCAGAGCATAGCATCTCTACAACCTTATCCTGACCCACGAGAAGGTTCCAGTACCCATCATGTTTTAGCTATCAGTTTCTAATGGGCATATACCTGTTGGCCCAACATCACACTGAACCGGTGATGCACTGGTGAAGCGGTTTTTAATAAGGGACATGGAAGACTGGACTTCCTGAGGAAGCTCATGTCCTTCAATGTTCGCAGCAAGACATTAAATATCTTTTACAAATCTGTTGTGGAGAGTGTGATCACATCTGCTGTCACCTGTTAGGGGAGGAGCTTCAAAGCAAGTGAGTTTAACAAATATAAAGAAGGCTGGTCCTGTTCTGGGGACCAATCTGGATCCTCCAGATCTGAATGTCTAGAAGGATGCTTGTAAAATGAGCCTTTTCTTCATCACACAGTGACAGAACAGTGTCTTCAGTCAATAGCTTCTTCAGATCCACTGCAGCGGAGAACGCTACAGGAGATCATCCCTGTTCATAACTAGAACCTCTACAATGAATCTCTGAAGAAGAACTGAGTTGCAACATATTTGAATTAAATTGAATTGCATTTAAACCTTCAGGCCATAGAACAAAGGTGCAGACATGAACTGCAGGTACAACCTCTTTACCTAAAATCACCTCTTATCAAAATAAAATGAAATAGTCATTCAATACACATTGTTTTAGATCATCAGATTTCTTTTTAACCTATGATGATAATTCATCAACCAGACCTATTCAGCATTCTTCTCCACCACTGAATCAAACACAGACATTGACTTTATTTTATTTTTAAAAAACAAACCAGAGACTGCTTCACAAAAAGAATAAAGTTGAATGGAAGCTTCAGTACAGGCATCGTAAGAAATACATGTTTATTATACTCTCATTACAAATCTACATCCTCATTATCCGATCAATTTGCCAAATTCGACAAAGCACAGTGTACGATTCTCAAATTGAGCCAGTAAACGTGTACGCTGCTTTAAAATGTAGTGAAACTGACAATGAGAAGATTGAAACAAGTTGGCTGCAGACACATGAAGTGGCAGAAAGACAGAGCTTCAGTCGATTCTACCATCCAGATTAGCTCCAGCCACATTCGCAGCTGGGAAGAAACATTGCACCAGGCCAGTCAGTGTGGTTTTGTGTGAGCAAGAGGGAAATAAATACGCAGCAAAACACATTGTGCGATACTGCGCATGACTCACACAGTCAGCATTTGGCCCAGTGCAAAGTCGCATATAGTGGAGGCAACCTCTTGGCAGGCTTCCACCTGTACCAGCAGCACTTTTCTGCCTTAATGATGCTTAAATGAATGCTGGAGAGTGCGCTGCTGAGGAGGGAGGGGGGTTGACTTTAAAATACAGCAAGTTTTCATTTCAGTTCAAAAACATTGTTTAAGCAGACAACTTCTACACTTAAAATCAACTAAAATTATAGTTTTATTTTGAAATAACAAATGTTTTACTCCTACCAGTTTAATAACAACTTAAATTTGAAGTACTTCTCTGTTTTATGAACCTTTATACATCTGCAAACTATTTTCACTATTGGTTTGGTGGTATAATATCATACAATATGTGGTGGTATAACAAAAGATACAGTAAACAAATAAAAAAGACAGTTAATGCAGCTATTATTTGCTGGAAGTTTCAAAAAGAAAATAACACCACACAAATAAAAACCTTATTATCTGTCCTTAAAATCAATAATTTGCAATTAAGGCTTTAACCACAGAACCACAGAACCACAGAATACTTAGCAAAGTAACTCAGCTGTGTACATTAGAGCTCTTTCAAGAAAATACCCACACCTTCACTAACACAAACAGCTTCCACAAACTTGTTAAAGACATCAAACAACTTTGTGAAATGCAGATATGTCAGTAGGTAAATGAACAAATGTTTCTCTCTGCCTGAAAACATGACCTTTTTAGAGTGCTGTCTGCTTTCTGTTTGTGGGACACAGACGATAGGAGTCTTAATCAAACTGAAGCGTTTGGTCCGGGCGACTGCTGACAGCTTCAGACGCTTTCTCATTACTGAGCTGGCATTTAGCATTTAGTCATTTTAACATTCAGTTCCACTCTTGTCTGCTGACTCAGAGCACAGTCTGTACCCTGCGCTAAGTGGAGCACTAACAAGGCTTAAAAACCCTTAATGAAACCGAAAAAAAAAAAAATGGACTAATACATTGATTAAAGGTGTTAAAGACAACTACACAATAAAATAAAGTCACGACTGACAAATTGATGGAAGATTAGATTTTTTCTTCACTGTTTATTCATTGTTTGCTTCATTTGCCTAACCAATTTACTGAATTGCTTGAGGCTTTCTCTGTTATTTTTAATAATGTTACGAGCACAAAAACACACACACATTCACACACACACACACCCACACACACTTGTTGCTTTTCAGTCATGTGAAAAAATACCAAATTTCTCTTATTTCTCAGCATTCACACCAAAATCAACTCAATCAACAGGTCATCTAAAATCCTTAATTTGCTGGGATGCAGAGTAACTTTACTTCTGTTGATGAAAAGCTAATTTTGTTAAAAGCCAAACAAAAGTGTAACCACCTCTGAAATCCCTCTGAATCAATGGGCTCTTTGTAGCCAATCAAATTCTCCAGCTATTCCAGACCAGTCTCTGTGATTTTGTTTAATGAAGAATGCTTTGTGAAGAATAGCCCAGAAACTGATTACAACCATTCAGACCTTCCTAGTTCTCTACCGTATTGATTTAAAAGACCATGGGAATAAAATGATGCTCAGAGAACGGCTGCAACAATCATAGAGGTTGATGTTAAAGGACAATTCATGCTCGGCAGATTTTTTTTTTTTTTCCGGTTTACCTCTGTGTCTTCTGGCAGTGTTGTGGTGCTTACAATTTTTTTTCTTCATTCTTGACTCGGCGTTGTGGCTGAGAATTTCGAGAGAAGAGAAAAATGAACAGAAAATAATCCAGGATAGTCATTGGCCAAGAAAAATAATCACGCTACACATAGATCACATAGATGGAGCAGTAATCATGCCGAAGATATTTAACAAGGTCTGATATCACTAATCAGAGCCGGTGTGGCAGTCCTCCAGAATGACTTCACAGACAGCGCATCACTTGTACAGTTGGGCAAGTGCTTCAGACTTGGCACGTAGATTATCAGTGGAAATCAGAGATTCAGTGACTGCTCAGACAGTGTGAAAGACTGTGCATGATGTCAAAATCTACAAGAAAAGAACTGCTCAGTAGTTTATTATGCAAGTTTCAACTTTTTAAATATCAAATGAAAAGAAGTCTGATGAAAACTGGGAACAAATTGTTATATCAAAACCACCAAAATATCTTTTTGTTTTTTAATAAAAGTGCATTTACCTTGAAAGCAGAACATAGTTTGCACAGTCCTTGAAAATGTTGATGAGAAGGTAGATGACTTTATTTGATTTAATAAAAATTACTTCCAGAAAGGACGTTTTCCAGGAGAAGAACATGTCCATAAATCCTGAAATAACACTGTAAAAATTGTAGAAGTGAAAATGAAAACAATGGATCCATGAATCCAACAGAACTCCTTTCAGTTATTTCTTGGTTTACATCTTTCCAAATCGTGACCGGTAACCAAATGTTCAGGATGATTAATTCTGGGATTAAAAATGGAGGGAAAAATGCACTCAGTATCAGTAACAAAGTCTTCATTTGCGTGAATGCTTGGCTTTTACTACAATATATATAAATATATATGATAAAATTAAGATAATATATGTCACATCAGATTGACCTTCCTAAAATAAACTTAATGTAATTAACCTAAAATGATCTGTTTAACAAAAGCCTTATTCAAAGATCCAACCATGAGTTTTCAAATATTTGTTAGTGAGCTATTCATTCTGATTCCAATGCAACAATGCAACATTTTTTATACAAGACCAACAGGGAAAATGAAAACTACTAATAAAAATGTATCTCACAATCCACTGCTCCTGATCTATTTTTGCTCCCTAATCTCATAAGTGACTGTCTCTTGGAGGAGAAATCCTTGTTGCACTGGTGTTGGTAACTCGTGCCTCTCACAGGACCAAGCCTTCGGTAAATCCTACATCACTGAGGCTGTCTGTGCGACTGGTAATGGGACTTTAAAATGACTTGCACAAACTACCTGCACTGCACACCTCGCTGCTTCACAACACATTATCAGGAGATTATCCCCTGGCACGGAGTGAATTCTTATCTTTTCATTGCAGTTGGGATTATTTTTGCTTGATGTTTTGGAGGCACCAGTTGGAGAGTAGGTGATGTAATAAAAGTCTGACCAATCAAGTAGAAAAGATGAGACTCCTATGGGAACCCAATATTAAAAAATGTTTCTTTCTTTGCACAGCTTTTGAGTCAGTGCACTAACACAAGAGCAGTAGCATTCCTGTGCCAAAAAAATGTCTCTGCCACAGCAGTGTAGGCTTCAAAGGTGACACAGAAACTTCTCCCTAATTTCCACAGCAGCAGTTATACAGTAACACACTCAATCATTTTGAAATGAAATGAGGGACAGTTTGAACCTAATGTGCATTAACCCTTCTAGGAAATGTTGTGTTTTTATCAACGTCTGTGTGCAGGTGTGCATTCTTGTGTGCACTGCATGGAAAAGTCTTGACTCCCATTAGATGTAATTACTTTTCATTTAACCATGCTCTTATCCCTCCATGAGTGAAGATGTGTTTTTTTATTATTCTGTCTGTTTAATTCAGCATGTGTCTGCATATACTCGTACATGGGAAAATTGTGGTGAAATGAAGGAGGTGGAAGAGGTTTACACACTTGTGTGATTTCATGTGTGGGAGGGCTCAAAAATGTGAACTCTCAAAAAGTTACACTTTCCTGCGCTTCAAGAAGAGAAGTGTGGAAAATTTCTGCGACAAAGAAGCTGCAGTGCATCAAGAGTTACAGAGTCAAGGGAATCAGCTCAAGTCACCGACACAAACACAATCTTTCATCTTGTTCAGGAGCAGGCATTTGAATTAACTCCATGTGTGGCATGACTGCCTATCGGGCTGACAGGCACAGAGCTCATGTGCTGAGGAGTGGGATGGGATTCACCCTGGGAGGAAAAAGATGACACGATCAATTACATCAGCAAAGCCTTGCAGAAGGTGTTAAAAAGCACTTTTGTGAGCGCTACACCTGGATAGAAGCAGCGGAGCATTGCTCTGTTGTTGCAGTTGACAGTATTTCCCTTTTCAGCACCACGGACAGTCCCCACATGTTTCTACCAGACTTGAGATCAATGATTCTCATCTCAGTTTCAAACTGTTAGTCCGGGTAGTTTAATTAACGGTGAATTTAATGAATCCTTTTGAAGTCTTCACTGTCTCCGTACTTGACTTGTTGCTCCTGTAATAATGTAAATGTACCAGGTGCAGGCAACTCAGGGGGTTGTCAGTTCAAGTGCTACATAATCAATTGAGTAGAGAACAGTGATATTAGCACAGTGAGTTGGAACTGACCAGAAGTAGCTGCTTTGTGTTGAGTGGAGTTTTAGCTGTGACTCAACAAAGGTTTACTTTAAAGACAATTATACTGACTTTAATTTAGCTTTTCTGGTTTATGTGTTTATAGTCTGTTCAATTTTATAACCATTTAAAAAATGTTTCATTCTCTGCTGGTGAAAACATCTGATGATAGAAACATTACAGTCCTGTGGTGAAACTATATCATTTTCTATCAGAGATTGTTTTCTTGAGAGAAAACACTTCAGCAATACCTCAGATTTGACGAGAGGTTCACACAACAAGACCAAAGGGAAAAGATGATGATCTGGTAACATATTTTTTTTTTCTTTTTTGATTTTTTTTAAGAAAATGTATTTGTACTACCCTGTTAATTTATCAAAAACCAAAACACACACTTATCGTTATCGTATAGTGGAAGCTGTATGTTATATCTCCCTCATTGTGCAATATTGCTTGAGAAAATGCTCACCTCAGCCACCTGGGGAAAAAAAGAAACATAGTTCTTCTGCAGACTTTTCTTACTCCAGTCCTTCTTTGTTATCAAAACTGTGACCAGTCTGAACCTGAGTAACACACCGCTGCAAATGAGAAACAGAGAAAAAGAATGGCAGAAAAGAGACAAAGACGAAGACTGAAGAAAGGACATGGAGATGAAGGAATCAGGGTCAGAGCAGAGAAAGTGAGACAAAAGAGAGAAAACGAGTCAGATGGAGAGAACTGGATAATGAGAATCTACAGAGTATCTCACCTCTGGTATATTTCACATTTCACATAATATTTCATTCCCACTGTCAGATTCTTGGGTTTGAGATTCTACCCAGGGCAGACAGATTGACAGACAATTTTTCATCAGCCTTGCATTTCCTTCTCAGCTTCTGCAACTGTAAACCCCTCCCTAAATGACTGCCATAAATCCTCCTAAAACCCACATATACTTCTGCCATATTCTCAGCGACAGCTGATTATTTTTGCAGCGTCTAATGTGTGTGTTCACAGCTACAGAGTATTAATCTCAGATCAATGGGAGCATCATTTAGGCATGGCTGTGCAGATACATGGTGATAAGGGAGAAAAAGGCAATTAGAAAAAAATGGAATAGAGAAACACTTATTAGCTATCACTTAAAATATGAAGAAGGAGTATAAAATGCTTCTGGACAGTTTGCTATCGAGGATTTGCTTTAAAAAAATCTGTATTATTTTAAAAAAATCATTGTACTGATATCAGATAAGAAGTTGTTCAATGGGTATGTTTCATATTTTTCATCATCATCATTCATCTATTTACTGCTCACCAGTTTAAAAAGGTTTACACTGAAGTTTCCACATGTTTGAACAGGACCATCTGTCCATGGCATGAGGTTCTGAAACACCTGCAGCAGACAGACGGTGTTAAACTTATGCATAATTATCTAATGAAAAATGAAATGATATAAAACTCTCTTTAAAAACAGTGTTTGCTTGTACTGACATCAAATTGTAGAGGTTTAAAATTGTTGGAGTAATTGTTCACTTTACAGCTCCATGAGTTTTTACACTGATTTTCAAAACAAGATGTTACTGATTGCTGTTTGATTGTTAAGCATCTCCACTGAAACTCAAATCCAAACTATTACTTTAAGATGTGTTAAAACTCATAAAATATTACTATCTGATGGAAACCTGAGGAAGAAAATTCAAGAATCAAATCAAAGATAATTATTGTGATGAGTTACCGGCTGTCTGTGACCTCTGACCTCTTGTTCTATTGCTCTGACTGCAGGATCCCCAGACTCTTCATTACAGGATCATCAGAGAGTGGAGTAAAGACTAACTGAATTCACTTTGTGTGATACTGTTTTGTCTTTCACTCTTTTCCTAAATACATCTTAAATCTTGAGAAGTTTTATTTCAGAGCTAAAAAAACTAGTTTCATACAACAAAAATGATCCAGAAGCAAATCAAAAGTCATTTTTCTGTTCTCCGGATTAAATAAAACAAGTACTTATTACATTTTTCCTCTGCATCTCCACCTGTCTACCATCTGCTTTTGTAAAAAACTCGGAAGTTGTAGTTTTGTTGGAGCTGGCAGCCTTTTCCTGCTTTTTATCATGAAGCAATCCAGCAGTGAGAGAGATTTGACCCTGTGGCACACAATGTGAAATGAAGCAGCCAGCAGAGGCTGCCAGTCGTATTGAACGTGTTTTCATTCATTTATGGAAACATCCCAGGTAGTCAGTCACAATCAGACCAGCTGCATCTGAGTGTTGATGCACGCATCTGACTTCTGGCTCTAGAGGACCAAATGTTAACCAGCTGCCAGACTTGGCTAAAAGCAGCTCCAGGTAGCAGCGCTCAGCCCACTGTCACACCTGGAACTGAAATAATGAAACAAGAGTGATTCTGGAATGTTATTCATCTTAAGTCTTGTAACCAGGACTTTTACAGTGACATTGGACTGAAGCCCAATTTGATTCATACTTAAACTAAATTTAAAGGTTTATAATGCATGTACGTTCAAAACACCTTCCTCTATTTTGGTCTAATGTTCATCTTCTTAAATCAGACGCTTTTTCTTTCCTAAAGATTTAAAACCTTTTAATTGCTACAGTCTGGGTTACCATCTCACTCCTCATCAATATGGAGTCATTTCTTCTATGGCTGCTCCAGTCGTTAGGGTTAAATTGATAGTTTTAGTAAGACCAGATTGGTGGTAAAAGAAACATACTGTAACAAAAGACACCAAACTAACCGGTATGAAGAATTAACAAACATTTACTTGTAGAAATCATATCAGTCTTGTACAAACCTAACTGGAAAAGCAGTAAAATAAAAAAGCTTTGGCAATAAACCAAGAAGTAAAACTTCAATCATCTGCATGAACAAGCTGGTGTCTCGGATTTGTTGACAAATAATGACATTGATTGGTTTCTTATGATTAATATTTGTTCGTCTTTTCAAGTATTGCATTGCCAGGAAAACTGTGCCAGTATCATTGATTTGGACATCAAAAAATACAGATATTTTTTATTGAGGTTTTGCAAATCTTCAGAAATTATTTAATACTCACAGAAAATTTCTATCTTTTTATTTGATGGGATGAAAATGCTTTTACAGCAGCAAAATTCTAAAGTTTTGTCATTTTCAAAGCAAATTTTCTTTTTAGAGATGTGTGCAAAAAAGGGAACAACGGGAGCAATCAGCACGTGTCAAGTTGAGCCCTTGGCTCGACTGGTTAGTATGGAGATTGGGTGCTGGAGGTTAAATGAGGAAAAGACTTTCCTTTGGGGAGAAAAACCAGGAGTCTGCTTTGGCTTCTAACCATGTGAAATATTAACAAGGCTGGGGACTGTGCAGCAGCTGCACAGCTCTGGCCTCTGCATAACCCAAGACACAAAGAAAAGAGGCTTAAAAGAGGAGAAAGATAATAAAAACTACGAGACGAAGGCAGAGAGTGATGGATATTTTACTGAAACTCGCTGACGTTATGGCCCAAAAATGCCACAGATGCAAATAAAGAAAAGTTTTTAAGGAGTTGTTTGAAGATTTGTGTATGTGACTGAAAAAGAAAAATCTGATAGATTTATTTCACTGATTGAAGTGTTGTAATCAATCAGTAATTTAAAACTGATTATGATTTAATCTTATTTTTTGTGCTTTCCCACATGAGTCAGCCTGAGCTCAGCACTTCATTTGTCTACAATATGATGCAACAATCTTGCAACTGGGGCAGAGAGGAAAATATTCAAATCACCCCTCTAAAAATGTAAATCCTGTCATTTGAATAATTTCACTGTATGTTTGAAACTTGGTATCACTAAACCAAAGAGGTAAACACGGCTTCTCAAGATTAAAGTGATGCACACGTCTCCATATTTGTATTTTAATGATGACACGCACAAGTTACAGTTTAATTACCTTGGTTAGCAAGAAAAAACACAAAATAAAAGACTGTAAAATAAATCAGGGAATACGATTAAACAAATGTTTGGAAGTTGAATTTTTCTGCGTCTTAATTTATTTTTAAACTTTTATTTTCAATCTTTTTAATCTTTTACTTTCCACCAGCTGAGTTGCTACAAAGCTACCATCCACTTAAATATCTTAGTGAACTTTCAGGCACCTTCAGAGTGCACTTGAGAGCAGAGGTACAGGTTTTTTTGTTTTTTTTTTTAAACCAGGAGACAGAGGGGCCAAATGAGGCTGGCTGATTGCTATTCGAAAATGTGGCATCGTGCAGAGAGACAAGACAAGGCCAGTGCCGAAAGAAAATCTATACTCTGACAAAGAAAAAGAAGTGAGTGTATGTGAGAAGGGGAATAAGTACACAAGGAGACATGGGCCACAATTACTGTGGAGATTCATTTTCTCAGCCTCACAATCACACACATGCACACACACAGTTATTGTCGTAGAGCCATCCCATCTTTTCACAGATGATTTAAAGAGAGATTAAAAAAAAAGAGTCTGATTTCTCTACATCCGTCCGTTGCTATGGTGACACAAAATTGTGTCACTTCCTTCTTCTCCCTCATATGGTCTCTTCGTCAAATCAACACTTTCTGTCATAAACAGTAGACCAGGCTGACTCCATGCTTCTTTTCTGATTGTGGTGATCGAAAGTGCATACACAGTTATACTCTAGGGACTTTTATTTTGAAACTACCATTTACATACTGTACAATCAAACAGCTGGGTGGAGATAACAGGACAAAAATAAGGGTGTGTAATAGCCTAATTCAAAGCCATTTTGTTATAGGTAATGATAAACTGACAGACTATGTGTGTCTATCGCTTTGTGTGTGTGTAAAGGAGATGGGAGATGAGAGTGAGAGAGAGTGTGTGAGTGTATATGACTGAATCCAGTGTTTGCATTTGTAGCTCATGTGTGAGATCAGCTGATGCCTGTGAGGCACAAGTTACATGGACACGCAAACACAGAACCTAAAGGTTTGATTATTGAGCTGCAGACCAGTTTAATCACAGCAGTTTGCTTTGTGTAGATTTTCAGAAATGGTGTAGCCACATATGAACAAAAGTGTTCTAGTTTGTCTGTCAGAGGAAAAGCAAAATAAGCAGAAAAAGCAGGCAATAATAGAAAATCTTCATAATTCTTTAAGTGAATATAAACATTCAGAATAACACCATGTTATTAGTTTGTGTCAGATTGATGCCACACTGATGACAGTTAAAGTTTCAGGAATTCATCTGAAATCTGATCAGTGTTGTTGTACAGCTTTGGTTTCCGAGTTGTGTTTGATTATTTCTTGTATACAAACTTTAAGCACACTGTAACAAGACTCTCACACCATACTAAATAAGATTAGACTGAGCTACTTCCTGCAACCACTGAGGGCATCACCAGAAAGCAACAAACCACTGATCCCCCCAGAAAAAATACCAGCTAAATTTAGGTTTTAAAGGCTTCAGGGGAGGAAAAAAAAAACAATGGGGTGAAGGAAAAAGAGCACGGAAGGTAAGGAAGGGGGTATGGTTAGAAGAAAAAATAGATGGATTGGGAAGAGAAGAAGGAAAACAGCTGGGCAACATGTTACGCGTGTTGAAAATAGAACATTTGGTATTGAACTGTGCAGGCTTGAAAGGCTTTTGTTTTATTGAAGAAACAATGTTTAATAACCACCTCAAGGGATTTAGTGTGCTAATAAAGACAAAAAATAAGAATAATTTTAGAAATAAATCTCATTCCAAGCAATTTTCTAATAAAGACTGTTGGTAATTTGTCTGAAGACAAGGTCGTTTATCTTACATTAAATCTAATAACTTGAGGAGGGTATTAAGTTCTGATGATGCTGAAAGAGTTTAAACTTCCATTTGACCTTAATTCTCCAAATCAAAACGCTGGAGTCAAGAAGTAAAAAGAGGTGTTTATTTCATGCTGATGTTGTGCAGATTTAAGATAATTCCTCTGAAGCTTAAGAAGATGTTAAACAAAACATTTTCATTCTGTAACAGCTTTGGTCTGTGTGAACAAATATAAAGCAGTTTCTCACCTTTTTGAACAGTTTTCATTTATTTACAGTCAGAACAAGACAAACACTTTGTGTCTTTCACACTATAAAAGCAAAGCAGAGTGACCCTGTCGTAAATCAGCAGCAGTGCAGCCATGACATGATGAGGTCAAGAGTGATTTAGGTCCCAACTTACTGCTTCCGTTTACACTTCAAAAGGGCAGAAATACCATAAACTTTTTTTAAACAAGGTGTTTTTTCCCTTTTACAGCCAAGTGCCTCTTTGAACTGATATTTACGACACTGTTGTTGTTCCACCAGTTTCCTTAATGCTTTCTGTGTGTCAGAGGCTTCCTGTGTCACATACTGTATTTAAAAAGTTCTGCAATTCAATATCAATACCTCAGGGTCAGCTTTATATTAAATGTCTTCAGTCTGGGTTAACTCTATAATAACTCTCCTCCATAAATATTTTGATCAATAATTCTACTGACCTTCAAGCAAGTGGTTGACGTATTTTTATTTACTAAGTAGGTAATAGTGGATTTAAATGTTTTAAACAGTGAAGGATTAAAAAAAATAATAAAACATTTGTGTTTTCTACTTTTTCTTTTGTTCAAAGTTTTGGAGTTTTTGTGTTGAATTAATGTTTTATGTGGAAAAAGGAGAAGCCTGGTGTAAAAAAAAGACTCTGCTGGACCTTTGAGTTGACGCGTCCTCTCACAGAAGCAGCATTTGCAAATATGGAAAAGAAAACAATCCTTAAAGAGGGAAAAAAATCTTGATTTTTGTACATTGTGTTTATACTGTGTACTCTGTTTGTGTGCGTGTGGGGCAGTTTAACTCTGTTTGCAATCACATGGATTATTGACAGAGCTTTTTGGGTCAGTTTACTTGTATGTTGACAGCTGGGTTTTACTGACAAGCTCCAGGAATGAGTGCTTTTACTTTTAAGTTTCTGGAAAACTTTCATTATGATGCGCTAACATTGACATTTTACCACCAATATTATAATTGGGAATAAAAAAACTGCACAGAAACTGGATCAATTGGAAAGTTTTTAAGGTTTTTGTTTGAACGCGCCTCTCCTTCTGCTCTCCTTCAGGCTCTCTTTGTTTGCTGTCTTCATTTTTTCCTTTCTTATAAGTTGGGACTTATTTGCTATCATTTTCTCATTTTTTTCTGGTGCATTTTATTGTCTGTCTTTTGTTATTCACCCTCAACCTTGTGCTTAGTCACCATGTCTGTCCCTTTTTTTGACATGAGGATTGTGCATTCAAAAAATTATGAAGTTACCAACTACGAAACTTGAGTATTATGGTCAATTTAGCTGTGGTTCATTGCAGGACATTTACATTATGAGATGTGCACAAATTTGTCTTTTTACCTCAGAGTTAACTGAAAATATGTCCCATTCTCATGTCAATTATCTTTATATATGCTTCCTCTTTTTAACATGACAATTGTGTCTTCATCACATTCTGCTGTGTCTATGTCTACTCCAGAGAAGCTGTTGATAATTGGGAGTAACTGGACAGGAAGTGCATGTTGCAAATAGCAAAAAAAAAAAAACAGGTTTACAACAAGCAGAACCCAACAAAACAAGGAATGAATGACAGGCAGAGATAGTTGGAAGCAACTAGAACAACAAAAGAACTCTGGAGAGGTGTTGCAAATCATGTCTGGAGAACGACTAACAAGAAGAGCATCTATTTGCTGCAGGAATAGGAATCTGTTGGATTAAAAACATGCAGAAAGTTGGCTGTAAAAGTAGTCAAAAATATTTTAAAGAAAATTAAAAAACTTAATTTGCTGTCCATACACTTTAAAGGTTTTATTCCTGCATCTGAAATGCTAATGCACAACAAAAAGAGCATTTTAGTAGCTGTTTTGAGCACAACCTTTGTTGTTGTTGGTAAATTGAGACGTCAGAATGCTTCAAATCTGAAAGGGCTTAGTTCAGGATCTGTGCAAATCACTACAGTGCTGTATTTTATTTACTCTAGCAGTCTACTAGATAAAGATAGCTACATCTGACTGGTGTTCAATAATAGATAAGTCTTCATTTCTTCTTCCCCCCTAAAAAAACCTAAAGAAAACCTATTCATCATTTCCCGCAGAGTGTTCTGTAAGTGAAAGATAAAGGATGAAAGAGAAAGCAGGACAGGCAGGAAAAAAAAAAAGAAATCCCTGTCATCTCCCAAGTCTAAGGAGCAAAATGCCTCACACCAGTGGTCCAGTGTTAGAAACGAGTCAGTCAGAAGAGTTGCTGAGGTGAGAGAGGAAAGACAGATTTGTGTTGAAGTGACAAAGTGTAAAGATGACTCATTTGTGCGTGACAGTGACTCACAAACAAACTGTTTTTATTTAGGAACTCTTTTAGCTCTTCATCTTTTCTTTTTCCCTTCTTCATCTTTTCTCTCTTAACCTCTTTGTGTCACTCATTCTGTCTGTTGGTGATAAAGTCATGCTGGCTTTGGGTTCCCTCTCACTGGGCTGTAGTTTTTTCTTGTCACTACTAAAAGTCGTTAACCCTTTAAATGGAGGCTGAGGCAGCGCTCAGGGTGTCATTCATAAGCTACGAGCTCCAGTTACTTCATCTGGCTTGTTTCTCTAAACTCTGAACGCAATGAAGCACAAGCAGGATCTTAACTCACTCAAAGACAGAGTATTACCTTCAGTTAAAGTTCAAATTTTATGGCTGGACTCTAAAACTGGTCTTTATGGGGTTTGGAAGAACTGAAGTTTTAGGTTTTATAGCTTCAATGCAGCCTCAATGATTCCCTTCAGATGAGATAAAAACAGGCAGCAGTATTATATTTTCTTTGATTCTTTTTTTAAATCAAGGGCATACAACAGGAGGGATTGAGACTTTGGATTAATTTCTGGAGTCCATCCAATGTTATGAAGATAATATGTCAGTTTAAGGATGTGCCTCGGGTTTTTGATTGCCTGATTCCATGTGTACTTACAGATCTGTGGTCAGCAGTCCTGAGGCACCACATGAGAGTGGACTTTCCTCCCTCCACTCTACATTACACTCCTGTCAAAAACCTGCCACCTTCAGAGGTTTCCTAACAGCACTGCTGTAGTCAAACGTCTCAGAGACCAACATGAGAAAAACTGTAGAACTATGGTGAACCACTTTTGTTTTGTATGAGTACAACCATCTGACCATAATGATCGAGTTTTGGACTTGAGGTGATAAACATAAATTGGCTCCATTGTCTGAGACAGCGGAGGTCTTTCCATATCTTTTGGATGAAGAATGCTTGATAGGTCTGGGGTGGCCAGTCTTAGTGTGATGAATGTCAATAAGTTCTTTGCATGATTGGGTTGGTTTTAAAGATGAAATTGGACTTCAAGCCAGTGGTGCTAGATAATAAAATGTTGTCCAAGGTAACATAAATTTTGGGGCTTTAATTGGTTCGTCACATGAGCTCATTCACTAATAGATTTTTACCACCAGGACGCAGAACTAAACACCACAGGAACTTTCTGCCTGTCTATTTAATTTACGACTCCCCTCAGACTTAAAGGTACAGTTGTCTACCTAACTTCACCACTCTAATATAAGGGGATAACTACACACAATGCATGTTTTAAGATTCTCTGAAAAACAGTTAGACTACTCTGAGTCAATGAGGCTGAATTCAAACTTTATGGTATAAGGAACTGGTATCAGGGACTGGATGACAGATGACACTTCTTTTCTGAATAAATTGACCGATTCGTACATTTTTTCTTTGATTTTCTTGTCCATTAATGTTTCTTTGAAGGACAGATTCCTGCTGGAGGACAAATCAACTTTAATTTTAAAGTAAATTCATATCATTGAAAATTTACCCATTGTGTTTCATTCGCAGCTACACTTCATTGGAATCAAATTTCATTCACCATCACTTAGCTACAGTTAATGGGTTTATGTCAGTTAAACTCCTAGTGTGTATTCATGGCATCCATTAACAATTTGCAATAGTTCCTGTGCTGTTAATCAGTTTTATATGAACTGATGGAGCTCTCGCTGCTCTGAATATTACACCGTAGAAGGCTCCACAGGCTCACAGGTAATTGGTTTCTTTTATTGGCAAATTTAAGTTTAAATGTGATTCGTATACCCCACTTGATGGTTTATTTTTTTCTTTTTTCTCTCTCTCTTTTTCAGTTCAGTGGTGGTAAATGTCTTCTACTCTCTGAATTATTCAAATTTATCCTCACAAATGTTAAAGTTTAACATTTATCAACAAGAAGTTACAGTCAAAAACACGAGTCGCTCGAGCATTTAAAAACTTACTTTCTCTGCCATAAATGATTAATTCACTCTGCTGACATGAAAAAGGAAGTCATTATGGAGTTTTATTACCTTTCTTATTGCTTTTCAGAATGCAGCTGTCTTTTTCTGGTCTACTGAGGAATTTAATGTTCACTAGATCAGGTGAAAAACAGTTTACTGTTGCCTATGGTTGGGAATATTTACCCAAAAATACCTTAAGAAGTCAATGTCTTTGGTTTCAAGTGACCTTTTTTAATTTATCATTATAAGTAATCCCTCACAAACTGCAACATTAACTGCATAATCACCCACTTTCTTCCTTTAAAAACCTCATAACCAAAATATAGTAATACTGAAGGGTGAAGTTAAGATCGACTGAGGTTTGAGAAGGTACTGATAAGATACTGACAGCACAAACCTCACATACTGGAAGAATTTTAATAAAATTACAAAAAAAAACAGATAATTAAAACAATGATATGGTTCTATTAACTGTGCACAAAGTTAAGTCTGCTTATGTGGAAGGAGGTTAACGTCAAAGAAAAGATAAAAATAAATCTGGAGTTTTGTCTTTTGGGGATTTTTGAACTCAACAGTTAACTGATTAGTGAAGCTGAGCTGTTTGATTTGTCTTCTTTATTGACAAACGGTGCATCATAAAGTCAGAAAATTCACAGCTACAAACTCACACGAACAATGTACAAACATTTTACTGTACACTGAACAGCAGACACACACACACACTCACACATACTCACACACATACACTCTATATTACATCCACACACTTGCAAAGATGCACGTGTGCACAAACTCACAATAAATTACAGCAGTAAGATACTTTACAGTGGGATGCTTCGAGTCTCTGAGCATTAGTATTGTAGGTAAACAGACTACAGCTGATAAAAGAAAGAAACCAGGTAGCACAGACTTGAAAGTATGGCAAGCAATTAAAGCCAAAAATGTGCAAACTGGAGAAAATCAGGAAAAAAAATAACTTAAGTTCTCTGCAACAAGTGTTTACAAGCAGATGGTTTAAATCTGACTTAGCTTAACACAAAAAAAAAACAAAAAAACTTTACTTGCTTTAGCTGGAAAACAAATATTTTCACAATTGGTAAAGGAAAATCTTTGTGTTCACAGTTTTAGGATCAAGGCTCATCATAAAAATACTTTTTATGTTTTCCCCAAAAGGTTTTGAAGAGTCTGATTACTAGTCCTCAGCCATGGGCGTGGCTTTGTGAAGCTAAAACTCAGGTTTCTTTTCAGCTGATTATGAATGTCTCTGGATTTAATGAAATGCATGAATGACTGTTTATCTTTTACTAAATGAGCATGCTAACATATTTCATTCAAATTAAACAAATAGCAACAACAAAACGTTGCTGATGTCAAAGTTTTCCTCATTTATCTTAAAACTATATTGAAACCATGATTCTGTGAAATGAAAAGGGGTCACAGTAAATTGATACTAAACCAAACATGAACCTCATTTTGTGACAATCTGTCCAAATGCTGAGGATGAGTTTTCATTTAAAAGCATCACAACAAGTTAAAAAGGAAGGAAAAATTAGAAAAACAACAAAAAGTCAGCACATGTTCTTTTTTGGTACATTAACATTAAATTCCTGAAAAAAAACAAACCCAACAAAACAAAACTGTGGTTAGTCTGACAAAACTGAGTGACATACACAGAGCACAACAGGTAGAGACTATTTTGGGGTTTTGACATTTATACCCTCTTGGAAAGCCCAAAACACAATACTGCAGTGTCTGTTGTGACAATTAAAAAAAAAAAAAAAACAGGACATGCCAGTGTACCCTCAAGTGATCTGTAGTCAAAATGTTTTTGAGAAGAGTGCATCTAAAATAGAACAACAGCTTTTCTTCAAACTGCTCAGAAGAGACAACAGAAATGTGAACTGGAAGCAGAGTGAGCTATTCAGAGGCTGCAGGCACCAGGAGAAGGTGGATGTTACAGCAGAGAGAGAAAGACAAAAAGAAAGAGTAATCTCTCACCACCCAGCCTCATTTTTATTCAAACACAAGTTGAGCTTTCCTCCCCTCCCATTTCTCTCCTCTTCTGTTACCCGTCCCTTCTCATCCTTGACTCTTCTATTCCCTCACACTTTATCCTCACTTCATAACTCACCTGCTCTCATTTATACCCTCACTTACGATAGCAAAAGCAGTAGAATTCAGCCAGCTTCACAATTCCACCAATTAAGAGATAAATCCACCCTAAAGTACTTTGAAGAGATGTGTTATTTATGGACTGACCTTGTTGTTTATCTGCCTCTTTTTTATGTCTTTGTGCTGATTTGAGTTTTATTTTTTCATCTTTAACATCTTCAGTAAATGTCAGGTTTAGTTGTCAGTCCAACAGAATCACAGAGGGAGGCCTTTTGTCTGCAGCTGCCATTCAGAGATGAACAAGAAGAAACAATTTTCCATCATCGTCTCCACTGACAGTAATCCCAGCATATCAGAATAAATTACAGCTGCATAAAATGCTGATTTTTTTTTTGTTTCAAATGAGAAAAACTATTGGAAACTTTCTTTGTAAAACAAATGGGGCTTCAAATCCAAGATTCTGGACTGAATATTTTTCAATTTTTTTTATAACACATGGCAAATGCACAGAAACAATGTGGTTTACATTACTGCCAAAGCTTTAAGATTATTCCAGATGGTTGTAACACGCCTAGACGCATAAAAGTGAAAAAGCAAAGGGAGCATTGCTGGGAAATTAAAGTGTTGAGCATACAAGGGGCCAGTCAATATGCAGAGCGTTTATTAATCTGTTATAATCAGAAGTAGTTTATCAAGTGACGCTCTGCATGCAGTAAAAACAGCACCAACGGAGCTTCGAGTTTACCGTCCTACTCTGACACACATGCAGCTGTCTTTTAGTATTCTGCAGTTCATCTCATACGTGGAGTGCAGCAGCTGCTGAGTCAAACGTACAGGTTTTACTGAACTAAAATGACACACCAGATGGTTTTTAAAAGAAACCATCTGTGAAATTGTTTGGAAAACAGCAAACACTTTCAAATAATACTTGGCAGGTGATTGGATGAAACACCTGTTTATTGCTGTCCATCTCCAGCAAACGTCATCAGCTTAATGGAACAAAATCAGTAATATTATTTTATATTTACATGTGTATCATAATCATCAGTTCCTAACAGTTACTTTAGCTGCAGTTAGGGAACTTAGATCTATAGGAAGTGCCACTGTTGACCTGTCACACATAAAACGTTCCTTGTGTTGCAAACATAGCTCCAAATCCCTTCACATGGCCACGTTAAGCTAAACCCCTGCTAAGATGGATTGTCTTGGGATTTGAACCCTGGATAGTAAAGTCAGATGTATATTGTCCATTTACATTAAGCCTAAAGTGCCAAAACAAAACAAACGAACAAAACAAAAGAAAAAAAAACAGTAAACTTTTTAATGTTTTTTTATCCAGTTCCATTGGTGCAGAAATATTCTCTGATGCAGAATAATCTCTGCTGGTATTTTAGTGAAAATGCAGTGAACTGAAACTCAGCTTGCTTATTTATAAAAATATTTCCCTTTTATCTTATTATTTTATTTATCTCTGTTTTTTCAGAGAAGAATCTTTACGATGTTTTTTCTTTACCACAGAAGGGAATAAACATTTGATAAAAATATAAATTATAGTCTTGAACTACAGCAGAGTATGAGTCCAGATTTTCAGGACAGTTAAAATCAGACGTTTTATCTTTGTGTGGCAACAGTCTTGTTTACACACAAACAGGGATAATCTCCTCTCCTTTACGCATTAGACTTAGGGGTGGATTTATCTTTGTGAAATACCTCTGAAACAAACTTGCTTACCCATATACTCTTACACAAGTTCTCCATTAAAATATCCCAATTTGTGATACTTTTCTTGTGGCCAAACATATACACAATCACACACACACACAGAGGTCCTGTGAGGTGATCATTTCTGTCCCTTTTGTGTTTTAACACTCCCGCCCTAACATGTGAAATCTCTGAAAGTTCATACAGAACCTGTTATACAGAGGAAGAAAACATAAATCCGAGTAGACACATCACACTCAGATTCCTGTCTGTATTGGAAGCTTTCATTTCTTCCGCATGACATTTTTAGGTGGCATTCAATGAGCTTTTAGGTACACGAGTTGTCTCATTCTTTATTAAACCCCTGAGCTATTGCTGAGACTGTTTTCTAGAGGCATCTATTTACAACATCTGAACCACTGACATGCTCCCAGTTGATCTCAATACTTCCTGATAAAATGTTCAATAAGCTGATGTTGCCAGGCAACAAATGTAATTGCACTGTCAGAGAAGAGTTTCAGGGGGAAAAAAAAAGTGGAAATTGAAATATTTGAATGACTGCAGACCTTCCAATGTCACAATGTTCAGAAATAATAAAAAAAAAAAAAAATTCTAAGCGTCTCAACAGTCACGAGCAGCAAGGTGAAAGTAAATGGGTGTTTTGTAGCTGGTAAAACAAACGGCTAAGTGCAGTCACTTTCTGTCACTGTGAGCTGGGCTCACATTCAATGACAGATGAAATCATAACATCCAATCAGAGCTACTGATGGGTAATCCTTGGAATAAGGGTGAACAGAAAAATGACCAGAAGTTGGGACTGAAGGCAGACTGATGCTGCAGTTGTTTCACAGCTGCTAATCGGCTCAGTGCTGAGATAAAAGTGCTTCTCCACCACAGAGACATCAGGCTTTCTGAGCAGTGGCTGAACATTTCCCATTAAGTACAAAAATCATGATAAGTAACTCAGCAATTTATTCTTTTCTTTTTTTTTTTTTGTTGACCCAAAGCATTTGGTGTTTTACTGTTTTTCCTCTGTCACAAATGAATTTCATGAAAGTATTTTGTGAGCACTGAAAAGGTTGCTGTCAGCAGATGAGAACATGGATAGGTCACTTCTCATTTAATCAGCAAACTGTCTCAACAGCATTAATCAGAGATGTCAATCTGGAACCGAGACAGTCAAAACAGACCCTGACAACAAAGACATGTCCGGCAGCCAGTGAATGAAAAAAATGAATGAATACAAAAGGATCCTGCCAGGCTGCCTGCTGCAGAATGATGATTGCCATCTGGATGGCAGCCACTCACTTTAGACAGAAATGAGATTTGTTCTGCGTGTGGACAGAACATGAGCACTGGATTTCTGGTTGGTTCATGCACTGTATTAACACTTGACTGGCTGTCAGCTTTAGGATTTGCAGCCAAACCACAAGAACATTGGATGACAATACCACTTCTGAAATACCCTGGACATGGCAGTGCTTTCACAACAGTTGCTGCTCTGTAGCTGTCATTGTCCTTATTCACAGCATCTCTTAAGCTGCTTTCTTCTACTATTGCTCAGCATAGAGCTGATTTTCCTCATATAGCCTGAACAGAAACTTTTTTAAGTTGATGCTTCTTTATCCCATTGTACTGCCAGATTTAGATCTCTGCATGGATTTACTCAGAGGGTGTTAGATTAGGAACAAAAACATCTATTCGAACTTCTCTCTGAATTAAGCGTTTTATGTAGGCCAAAGCACTGCAAGCTGTCTGAGTGGGAAAGAAACTTGTTTTTTGTCTACAGTCAACAGCAATTCAGAGTTTGTTCCAGTGATGAGTCAAGTAAAGAAGATAATGACTAAAAATACTCGAGTGACATCGTTTTGTTGTCTAAAGTTCAAAGAAATGCGCAAGTAGGAAATCAACGTTCCTAATATTAATATGTACAGACTCTTCAGTGTGAAGATAAGTTCAAAAGTGCCATTTAAACAGCTGACTTTTGTCTAGATTCAAATGGTAGCAATTTTCACAAACACAATGAAGTACTCACATCACAACATGCTGGAAGTAACAAAACCTGGTGTGCATCTTGTATCCAGAAACTTTTTTTTTTTTTTCTGTTAGACTTTTGGTCCAGTTTATTCATTCATGTGAATGTCTCTCCAGTCAGTTTTATTTTTACAGGTGTGTTTGTAAGGTTTATTTGTACATAGAAAACAAACACACACACACACCCTGTCTTCCTTAAATCAGTCAGTTTGGTGCAAATGGCTCGTGGAGCTCAGAGGTTGGAGTCAGGAAAAGTCATCTTAGAAACAGATTTTAGATGATTTTTTTTTCTTTTTTGTCATTAAGGTCAGACACTAGTTTTCTATTTTCCACAGTTTCACTTTGTGTTGCCAGTCTGTGTATCAAATCACCCTTGTACATTAAATTCCAGAAGGTATTCCAACTTTAAAGGAAAAAGTATGTCCACTGATTCCAATAGAGATCTGGTCATTCTTTAAAAATGATCAACGTGATGATGAAATTAGGTAAATTGGATCCTTAGAAGTGGGAAAGTTTCGAGTGTTAAACTGAAGTGTGGAAGAAAAGCCTGTCGGCTGACAGACTGAAAGCTGGTCACATGTTTTGTTCCTCTTTGTGGCTACACAGACTCAGTTGGAGACTGGTCATCGATGTGGTGCCTCATTGACTGAACGCTGGTCAGTATTTTCTTCTGGTGTCCGGCAAGAGACACTCCGATCCTTTGCAGATCTCTGTGCAAACAGAGACACATATTTAACGCTGGGTAATAAAAGCAAATATGCCATCATCACAACCATTAACTGATAAAAATGATGCACATACACAAATCATATCCACTTGTTTTCCATTTTGAAGTTTTAGAGGACATTTTAAGACAAAACCTCAAATCATGTTAAAGATCAATAAAATAAGGTTGAAAATATTCATTTTAATTTTACTGAACTGATAAGACATCTCAAGCACTTTATGTAAAACAAACACAAAAAAAAGTGCGCATGCATCTCAGATAATGTCATACTCGTTGCTCTTATTGGCCATAAAAGTCAATAACATGAGCAGCAGTTTTAGAATCTAATTAAATATTCGTGTCACGCTGAATTTATGTTGCAAAGAGAGCAAATTAAAAACCCAAGAAATGAGAGTTTAGTCTTGTTGTCCATTCATTTTTCACACAGTAATTCATTCATTCTGCGTGAAATGTGAAATAGAGTTCACTGGCTCATATACCTCCTCTCCCTCTTCACACTGCTACCTTTTATAATCTTTTGAAATTAATCTACTTTGGTAAACATTTGGCATGTGACTTTTTCTGACCATTTTAAAAGGCAACAAGCAGTCAGACTGCATGAAAATGGACCAGCTCCAAGTTAGATGTTTGTGTCCAGTCCAAAAGGTACTTGCAGGAAGTAATAATATTCCTCACATTATAGAAGACAATGTCAGCAGCTGTCAAAAAGCACTCAGGTACATATTGCAACTCTTGTGCATGTCTGACTTTCTTACAAGCTTATTTCAGCTGAAAAAAATGAGCCAAGCCCTTCTAACAGCTACAAAATTCCAACTTAAGGTACTTTTATCACTGATGTAAGAAAGCTTATACCTCAGGCTCACCATAAAGAATGAACTGAAAAAAGTATGGAAGTGATTACGGCAGACACCTGAAGAAACATACCAATGTTTACACGGACACACAGTGAGCCAACCATCTGCTAAACACAATACAGATCGAGCAGAATGAGCAGTGTGGGACGTGAGCGGGGAGGATGGCAGAAAAACACAGAAGCAGTTTATCTTGTAGACGTACTCGGCTGTGATCTGTGTGATAAGAGGCAAAGAGGTGAAGCCCGAGCCGATGAAGGAGTCTCTGTATTGGGTCATCTTCAGTGCAGCCAGCCAGTCTTCCACAGAGCTCACCCTGCTTAGGTCTGGAGCTCCCCGGTCTAACAAGGGATGATGATGTGAAGGACTGCAGAGAAGAGGGATTTATACAATATCAGCTGTATCACACAAACAAGACCGTGTTTATTTATGCAAATGAGTTGATATCTCTGCTCACCCAGGGGCAATGTTGTTGGTGCCAGTTTTGAGGGATGTAGGGTTGCGGATCATTTTGTCCAACATGCTGACAATATCAGGGAACTTTGGCCGTGCGTTCCTGTCTTTCTGCCAGCAATCCAGCATCAGTTGGTGCAGCACTACAGGGCAGTCCATAGGAGCTGGCAGCCTGAAGTCCTGCTCTATGGCATTTATCACCTGGGACACAGCAAAGGAGGGAAACAGTGAAAGCTGTCTAATTAAATATTTATGTTACCATAGATAAAAACAAAAGTAGAGAGAGAGAAAATAGGCGCTATCGTTCCTGTTCACTGTCATTTCTGTTGGCTCCACATCAGGATCAAGATCACTACACTTCTTACAAGTTTAGATACATTAATCACTTCCTAATCCCTGCTCATTAAATATCATAATCCAGCAGAAAACCTTCATTTTCTCTTGCAAAAGTTTAAACAAAAGTTTTGATAATCCTTTTTTAATCACTGTTATGAAGCCTGTTCTACCTTCCACCTTAATTTGGGCCTGTAGTCTTTGAAGATGCAGTTTTTTGTAAAATTTTGACATACACCTTCACATCATTTCTGTTTCGTTTAAATACCTCAAATTGAATTTGACACATGGTTCTATAAAACAAAGCTGTTTTCTAGCAGTAAAAAGAAATACCATCGAATCAAAACTCATTAACATTTTAGTCTGTTTATGATCTTTTGAGTTGTTATTTCATCTCTAACTGTAAAAAAGGCAGCTGAAATCTTTCCACCTGTTTCGTTCATAGAAATTTCTATTGATAGAGGCTATAAAGGAGTTACACTGGTCATAGAACTGAGTGCCTGGGATCTGCTTTCTCATTAGGATTTGGATCCTTGCTGTTTCAACAGTCTGGGCATTTCAATATTTAAAGGAATTGATTGGTAATCTTGGAGAGAACATGGTTATCAGCCAGTTTCTGGAAATGCAGAATAAATTTATAGTTTGTTTATAGAAATAAAAAAGACTGAACATATGACCTAACAGAAACATGGAGCAACATACTTCATTATGATTATTCTCAGCCAGATACTCAATAATATGTTCCACTACTGATATTTTATCTGAAAATGTCTTCAGGAAACATGGAGACCAAATCAAAGCCTGTCATGGGAATTTAAAATGTTATTTCTAGCTTCCAAAGTTCATACATTTAGGTTGTGAAAAAAATCTGATTCAGTTTTCACAGGAAACTTTTCAAACATCTGAAAGAAACGTCTTTTAGGTGTGAAGAGTGCTACACACACTTTGGAAATCCTTGAAGGACAGCAACAAAGTCTTCATGGAAAGGGAATTAGGTGAAAAAAGTTAAGAAACACTGAAGGACATCGAGGATAAATTTAAACAAGTTTGAAGGAAGGAGTATGAGGCACAAAAAAGTAGTGAAATCCTGGATTAGGCTCGGCTTTACTGTCAGTAGCAAATCATCATTTTAACATCTAGTTCAAGAGGTCAAACCTTTTCAGTGATTTTTTTGACAAAGTGTTGAAAAGATGTGCAAGAACTTTTCTGCCAAAATGCAGAATTTTTATACGTTTCAATTTTTAACAATTCACTGAAATATACAGGAAGTAGCTCAGTTTATAACCTACAGGTCCAGGATCTGCACATCATTTTTGGACTTACTACCAAAACATCTTCCATCCACTGTTTCTCTCACACATGGATATTCTAAGAATTAAAGATGTGCTCTTTTCATTCAGTTTTTATTTCAGATCTACAGAATATACCAATAAAAATCTAGACATCTATACTGAGTTTTACGTATCCTGTATAATGAACAACAGTGTCATTTTAAAGATCAAAGAGACGAGCAGCAGGGTGCAATCACAGAAGATCAGATAAACTGCTGCCTGTGAGCTTCTTTAATGTGTTTCTGATCATTTTATAATGCTGCCAAAAATATACTGACATCAAGCAACACCATAAGAATATTCTAAAGTAAACTTAAAATTCAGTGTTTACTATTTGGGTTCTGTAGAACATGTTAATAGTAAAGGTCACAAAGGTCATGCTACTGTGCAAAATGACGTTTGCTTTTAATTAGAAATCAGAGTAAGAATAGATTGTCTCAGATTATGGGACAGTTGGGTTAGGGTAAAAAAGTACCATGTTTCACAATCAAGGGATAAAACTTTCTGGAGGAAAGAACATAAAAATGGGAATTCAAAGGGTGAAACTAATACATTTTTAGCCATTTAGCTAGCAGCCCTGGCTATTTTTCTGTGTATGTGTTTTTAAAAAGCCAGATTTTTCTTTAATAAATATATATGAGATGTGTAAATAACAGAGGTGAGGGTTGTTTGAGAAAAAAAAATCATCTTGTGGTATAACATCAGTAAATTGCATAGAGGCTGATGTTGGGGATATTAAAGAGCTGAGACCCTGCTCTGAGTCAAGCTCTCGTTGCTGTTACGGGGAGACTTTTTATTATGCTCTCAAGTTTTGATTTGTTATTTCCTACAAAGAGCTGAGGGTTCAGGAAAAGAAGGATCTCTCCTGTTACAGCTCCTTTGTGGTTTCAGTCAATAAAACTGCTGCATTGTTAAAAACCAGTTCACCTTCATACTTATTTATTTAAATGCTGAGATTAACTGAGAGTATCTAATTTCCATTTGAAAACACAATTCAGACATATAGTGAAGTCACACAGTACATCAACACATTCATCTCTAAACTGCAGTAATGTCTGCCGTCTCTGATGTCTGGGTAGGTACCTTTTTACAGAGAAGTTGTTTTTTTAGGGTACAAAGAATAATGAAGATCTTTTAAGTGTCTTCTGTGAAAACCTTTATGTAAGAAAGGTTGTGCTAAATCTGTCATATTGCAGTGTTTTTAATATGATCAGCACATCAGTCAAAACTTTGAAGCTGCTTTGCTACTTCAAAAAGAAAAACATCAAAATAAGGAAATATCAAGTTCTGAGATTATATTTCAATCTATGACATGAACAAGAATCTTTCTCTAAAAGTCTTCTGAGCAATATTAACAATGTTGTGTTTAAAACTTGCTCTGAGATGCACCCTGATGGTTTGAAAACCATTGAACATGTTCGTTACTTGTGCAGCTGGAAGGCAGTATATTTTTAACAGCTTTTCTCACTCATTAAATATCCAATTACTGTCATCTGCACTGTCAGATGACAGAGGCACCAAGTCATTTTGTAACATTAAAATGTCTCTTGCACTATATTTTTTATCCTCCCTTCGGTATATTCTGTGCCAGAAAGTCCACTAATCCTACACTTAAGTAAATAACTGTACGTGTATCAGGAATCTGCAACCTTTACAAATGAAAGAGTCATAAAACCATCTTTTGCTCCCACTGTCTCCAATCCCCCCCCCCTCCAAAAAAAAAAATGGAATGATGCAAATGCATGAAAACCTAATGTGCATATCTCATAAATCCATATTTAATTCCAAAAAGATCATAAACAACACATCACATGTTGAAACTGAGATATTTGACCTTATCATAGAAATATATATTTAGTTTGATGGCATATACATTTAAAATAATAACTTTATTTAAACTATTTTTGGGGGGGTTGCACATCTGGAGCCACAACATGTTTGTTGAGCCCTTAAAATACAGATCACACAGCACGTACGGGTTTGAATAAAAAACAAACAAGATGAAACGACCTTGACCAAGATTATTTATGTAGAAATCATTAGAATGTATTTTTATGAACCCAGTATGATGACGTCACTTGAAAGCCACCTGCTTTATATTTCCTTGTTTTCTGTCCTAGTTTACTTTTTTAACTGCTGCATTTTTTGTCTTCCTGTCAGAGTAGTTCAACCCTTTTTGTTTGTCTGATTCTGTTTAGGACCAGTTTTAAGCTTATCAGAGTTTTCACCCCTCTGACTTCTCCATCTATCCTTTCTGTTAATATTGACCTTGTTTAAACTCGTCCTGTTCCACCTCTTACTTCTTTTTTTTAACAAAGCTCTTAAAGCCTAACATTTTTTTAAAAAGAAAATCAAATCTTTATTTCTGTATCTTTACCTATTACAAATTAAAAGTAATATGTTTTCTTCAGTGAATCTACAAACTGAAATAAAGTGGCACTTTAACAACAGTACTATAAATGCAGAGCGATGCAGAGCGATGCAGAGCTGGGGATTTGTCTGCTCGCTAGGTGAACTCTACTTGACCCTGGCACACTTTTCAGGCTTTGTAATGCATAAATTCCCTCTAAGCGCCGCTGCCAATCAAAAATAGCAGCAAGTGTGGTGAAACATCACAGGTCTCTTTCATGATTAATTCATGTTGAACACAGAACCTGCAGTGGCTCCGCCGACAATTTCACCGCTCTATGTTCTTTGAAATCATGTACGTGTGTGTGTGTATGTAGGTGTGTTGGATTGGTGTGTGTGTATGTAGGTGTGTTGGATTGGTGTGTGTGTATGTGTGTGTGGCTTTACACATGTCGGCCTGTGACTGCATGGTTTGTGTGTCTTGTACGTCTGATACGTGTGAATCAGGGTGTCGGCTCCATGCATAGTTAATGCCCCTGCAGACCCTCCTTAGCTATAGCTGTAACACACACTCTTCTCGATCATTATATACAGACTGTTCCATTATAAATCTGTCTCTATCATTACACCAACTCTCTGTCATTATGGCTCCAGAGGATGCGTCTGTAGACCGAGGATGAGAGGTGAGGCTGCAAGCGAGGAGGACAGAGAAGATAACTGGGGATGGAGGAGAAAACGGAAATATTAATGAGAAAGAGAACTGATTAAGGTGATGTAGAAGAGACTGAGAGAGTAAAGATAAAAAAAAATCAAGTGATTCAGTTCTGTTACTTAAAAATGTGTCTTGAATTTTTAAGGGAATGTTGCTACTGATTAACTTCTCAATAATGAGAAAAGTTTCATATAAAAGCCCAGAGTTTCCAGCATCTAAAGCTGGTTAGACACAGCTGGAACTGAGCTGCAGTTCGAACATTTTCCCCACTTTAAAAAATAAAGAAACCCCAAAGTTTTCTTTAAAAGTATTTCCAATATGGAGGAAATTTTTTTTTTTTACAAAAAATAGACTCTCTGTGGGCACTATAGTGAGTGCTGAATTTACCAGTTTTATCACAGAATAAACTGATGATTTGTTAAATTCTGTTTTTTTTTGTTTGGCAAAACTATCTTAAACAGAATTTCAGAGGGGAAACATTTGGTATTTAGAGTATTACCGCCTTAAAGAAGATTTTAGTGCCAAAATTCTCTCTAAACTTTAACGTTTTTCCCAGAATAAGATCTAAAAGTGAAACTCTCTTCAATCAAATTTCTTAGAACCTCTTGTTTTATGTTCTGCACCTAATCTCTTTAGGATTCAATAGTAAGACTTAGCGATAGTAAACACGATTCTTCTTTTAAAAATTTGATTTTAACACAAAAAATAGAAGAGAAATTGAACTAGTCTTGTTTTCTGGTTATTTTTTCCTATTCTAAAACCCAGCAGGATAAATGTAATCTCTGAGCACTTTATAACATCAGTGTGTTGCAAGTATTAAAAAAAGGTATAGAAATGCAGAGGCAAATTGATCACACTGTGAAGGTAATTGGAATAAAGCTGTCAGCACAATAAAATACTAACTGAAGTAAACATCAGCTTGAAAACACAGTCTCGATACCTTTTGAACTACTGCTCAAGGAACAAGCACACGTGTGACACTCAAATTGATGTCCTCATTTTCCGTGTGCTTTCTTAGACATGCAGACTCCCTGCTGCTGAGAGACGGCAAAGAAAACAAACAAGCACAACCAACCCCCAAACACCAGAAAGACAGACATCTGCAATGTTTTTTTTTCTTACAGTCACAGACATCAGGGGGCACTCATGACAAGAGACACATTCAACCTCTCAGTCATGCAAACAGGTGGCGACTTACATCTTGGTTGCTCATGTCCCAGTAAGGTCTCTCTCCGTAAGACACCACCTCCCAGGTGACAATCCCGTAACTCCAGACATCTGAAGCTGAAGTAAATTTCCTGTAGGCGATCGCCTCTGGAGCTGTCCACCGCACTGGGATTTTACCTCCCTGAGAAAAAAAAGAGACATATGGGAGTGAGAAAGAAATAAAGCCTGTAAGGATAGATTTCATCGTACCTGGTAACTATACTTTAATGTGCGCACAAAGTACTAAACACAGCAATTATAAATTAAATCAAGGTTAAGGTGAAACTGTAGACATTTAATCAGAAACACACAATTGTTCTTCCAAGACCATTTAATATAAAATAACATGAACATCTGTATGTAGGTTTAAAAGGAATAACAGAAACAAAAATAAACTTTATATTTTTAAGACCAGACAGCAGTTTATTGCCTAAATTTCCCTTTTTTATTCAATTGAGTAACACTTTACAATAAGACTACCCTTTTAAAGCACCAATTAATACTTAATATGACAAATACTTTGAATAATTAGTTGCAAACACCTTATAAAACATAAAATATTTTGACAGTATAGAAAGCTCATTTTTTTGGCAGGAAACAGGTCACTTATGTCCTTTCTATGACTACTACTTATTATTAATGGATTATAAAATGTTTATACCTTAATTATAACTGCATGATTATTCATCAGTACATTAGTTGAGTATCTGAGTAAATAAATCCTCTGATAATGTGCACCGGGTTCATAAAGAAGAAACAATTGGTATTGTATTTCTTTGTGTTCCATAAATTCTTTTACATTTATATTTACACATGCAAGCTATGTTAATGTGTTTAATGTGTTTGACAGTCCAAGAGTTTAGTCTAAAGATTAACATGCAGTCAGCATCAAGGCTTTATTATATTTATGTTAATGAGTACGTCCTTACCAGTGAGCTGGTGTAGGTGGGGTCGGAGGTGTCCTCCTCCAAGTAACGTGATAAGCCAAAGTCGGACACCTTACACACCAGATTACTGTTAACCAAAATGTTTCTAGCTGCCAGGTCTCGATGAACATAACTCATCTCCGCCAGGTACCTGTAACATCAACAGGATTTACTGCATGAATGTGTGTTATCGGTCAGGCGCTATAATGGAATTTAGAGTGTGTGTTCATGTGTGCTTTCCTGCTTATGTGTGAGTTATCACTGGCAGCTACCTTCAATAAAATAGGAATGAGATTTAATATTTCTCTGTATCTACATGTTGCTGTGTTATCACGGCCTGCAGTAAAACACAGATAGGATCTTGTTTGTGTGAGTGTTCGTGCATTTGTATGATTTCAAGCTGCCAAGCCAACAAGTTGTGGTGCTTTATATAAATATCTTTGCCTCCTATGCAGGAGGCAGAAGAATTGTGTGAGTAAGACAGTTTCTAGGATGTAGAAGAAGAATATCTCTAGCTGCTGATACACAAAACCAGTCAGAATAAATATCAGCATGTTTAATCCTAGTGTAAAAAAACTGATACTAACATAAAGAATACAGATCAGAAAAAAATTGCATCTTTGTCTTTAGAATAAATGATTTCTGCAAAAATGTGTGTTTGTGTGTGTCAGCACCTCATTCCAGACGCGATGCCCCTCAGCATTCCAACCAGCTGGATTACTGGAAACTGACCATCGTTTTGCTAAAAAAACAGAAAACCATGAACAGATTGTTCATCTTTTTCATCATTGTACTTTTCTGTTATTTATCACGTGTTTAGAAGCAGCTCAGAAGATGTCAGTATGTTACAGATACAAGCATGTGATTAGAATGATGTATGTAAAAGAACTTCAAATAGCTGATGCTGTTTGTTTGATATTCAGCATTAGCTTAAATATTTACTAAAAAAATTATGTAAACAGTAACACAGTATAGAGTATATATGCAGCACTTCCAGCACAGTTGCCTTGCAGTAAGAGGATCTGCTGGAACCTGCATTGATTTTGTAAGTTCGCTATGTGCATGTGTGCGTTTCTCCAGGGATGCCAGTTTTCTCTCACAGACCAAAATCCTTTGTGACACCTTGAAATCCCGACAAATACTCGCAGTATGCTCAGAATTCTTCCATTAACCATTTAATACAGATACATCTTCACTGAGCCACGTAGCATGTATATATTATTCTGCATACGCTGTCAAATAAAATGCATTTCTGATTTTAAGAGACACTTTAGATGACATAAACCTCACTGACTCTTCTCACTGATATGGTTGCAGTTGAAGGTGTGAGTCTTTTAATTCACTTCACGCATCAAACTGTGCCTTTGATGCTCCTCTAGCCTCATCCTCAGCGGGAAAAACCTTTTTCTAGGTGCACACACACACATGCCACATTGATCCTTCTGGTCTTGTGCCTACAAGATGGTCACGCCAGGACAGCAACACCACTGCGATCGATCATTGTGCATGTGTGTGTGTGCGGGTGTGAGTCATCTGATGATTTCTGAGTCAAACGGGGTCACACTGTGAGAACCCGCCATCAAAGAGTTTCTCTTTCTGTTTTTAGAGTTGCCTCAAAAGGAGGCCAGGATCAAAGAGATGGACGGACTGACAGACGGGTCGGCAGGATGAGGAGGAAACAGCACAGGAAAAGAGAGAAAATGAAGAACAGAAGGTTGTTTCTGTCTTTCAGAGTCTTTCTTTAAACTCCCAGTTCTAGTTTTTAGATAGTGATCTGTTGGAATGTCTACACAGTGTGAAAGTAACTGTTAATATACGTCACATACAGTTAGGTATGTGTTTGTAAAATATGTTTAACTTCAACCTACACGGTCAAAAATGTATTTATTTTATCATTCAATCACAGCTCTAAACTATCCAGTAACCTGTAAAACCAGTAACAAGTTCAATGCTGGATCATCAAATGTGCATCACTCACCCTCAGAAATGAGTCTAAAGCCCCATTCTCCATAAACTCTGTGATGATCATTGTGGGCCTGCTTTTTGTGACCACGCCCTCCAGTCTTATAATGTTTGGTTGGTCAAACTGGCCCATGATTGACGCCTCAGCCAGGAAGTCTCTCCTCTGCCTCTCAGAGTAGCCCACCTTCAGGGTCTTAATGGCCACAGGAATTTCCTTTTTCCCAACAGGTTTTAGTCGACCTTTATACACCTCCCCAAACTCACCTGGAAAACATGATAATATGGGTAAAATCATGAATTATAAATAAAGATTAGTACATTTAAAGCACTAAACATCCAGAAGACATATAAACAGTGAATTCAAAAGACTGGATGTCTTTTTTATATAGGAATAAATTAGCAGAACTTTTAATTCCATATAGATTTATAATGTTTCATCATAAAATATAACTGAACATGAATAAGAGCATGGGAAGGTGTACTAAACCCTAAGAAATCTCCACCATGGAAGCTGTACACTCCTTACATAGTGATGGCTGCATGTCCACAAGAGCAGATTGGGGTTGAAGGTTTAGCTTTAAGGCCACATTCTTTTTGCAGACTGAAAAAACAACAAAAACTAAATCCCTTCAATAACTGCTCTCAGGGGTGAGAAAAGGTTGTGCAGCTGAGATGGCAAACAAGATAAAAAGGAATGGCACCATTATTTTTGCTAAGACTTATTGTTTTGAGTAAATATAATCTCTTGATTAAAGAAAAAAGCTTATTTTGTGTTCATTTATTTACACCTATATTTAAGCAGGAAATAAAAGTCTGGAGATTTAAAATCTCCGTTACAGGAGTGCTCTGGTCAAGACACACACTAGTTTAAAGATGCAATATGTTACTACATAGATATACAAGATAAAAGCCTACACATCGCAGGAGATCAAAAATAAAACCAGCAGACATTGCACAATAAAGAAGCATCAAACTATATGCCCAGTGGACCATCACAGAGATCAGGACTTTCTTTTTTCCTTTAACCACTAGCGGGATGATCAGTCCGGTCAGCAATGATGTCAAGAATACAAACTAGTTGTAAACCTCATCGTCGAAGAGATTTCCTCTCTGTGGCAACAAAGGAATCTTTTGTCAAAATAAATGCAGTGATATGCTGATGGAGAACATGAAAATTGAATCTCACTTCAAAATAAAAGTCCTCATTCCAAAGATGAAAATCAAAGTGTGAATAATGGATGAGAGATGGGAATTGGATGACAGGCAGTGCCGTTCAGTTTCACAGTGATCTCTGCTCCACACATCATCGCTCATTAAAAACTATCTTGTGTCAGAGCTGTAAACTAGAACAAGCACAGATGGATGGATGAACAAAACAGAAGGAAGAATGGAAAGAGTCTGTGAGGATGGTGAGTAAATGTATATTGTATACTCCTAGTAAAAGACTGTGAGATGAGATACCTTGCGTCTACCTGTTATAAAAATAATGTGTTTTATGATTCGTCTTGTCTAAAGGAAAAGCTTTTATTACAGACATTTCTTACAGTGTGACTGATAGTAATAGGAAAAGAGGAAACTGGAGGGTGTTATCTCAGAGGGAGGGGAATAAGGGAGTAAGGTGGTCTATTTATATTATCTCTTAAGGGTTTTTGTTTTCCTTTATCTCCCCTCCTCAATCTGTCGTTCTGCTTTCCCCTCCTTGGTTCTTTGTTTAGGATTTTTCAATGCACAAACAAACTAAAACTCTGGAGGGTCTAAATCACAGAGAAGGCTGAAGAACAGAAGAAAAATCAAAGGAAAAACAACAACAGTGAAACACTGTAGACACACTCTTAATTTTACTTAGAAAGAGAGTTATATAGCCTTTAAAAGCCTCAAAGTTCAGCCACATCTTTTATCACTCTGGCTCATATTTTCTCTTCCCTCTCCGTCGTTTTCATCCCTCTTCCATCACCTTCAGCTGAGGTGAAAAGCGTCAAATGGAAGGATTACCAAAAGCCCCTTAAAGTGGCTCAACAGACCAAAGCCCAAAGCACATAGTTGCAGTGATGAGGGTCTGGATGTGGTTCATGACCTTTAACACCCGGGGCTCAGTGGCTATTTGGGTTTGATTAGTTTTGGTCCTGTGTTAAATAAGTTATGAGTTATCAGGGGTGTACCATCTAAAGCAAAAGCAATTCTCAATCTGATATGAGTTGACCGAAAAGGCAAATATTTTCTTGTAAAATAAAGGTAATATAATTTGAAAAGTAAGTAACAAAGCAGTGCAGCTTTGAATACCCAGAAGACGGTTATTTAAAATCTTGATATTTGAGGTTTTTAATGCACTGAATAAACTACATAATTTTTTTCCTTACTATTTTTTTTATCTATCACATTTTCCTAAAATGTAAGATAAAACGCTAAGCAATAATAAACATAACTTATTATATAACAACTTAAAAAAACACCGAATGATAAGAGTCTTGTTTATCCAATTAGTAAAAATAGAGAATAAATTAATCGCGTTTTTCGTTTGATATCTTTGTACCACGGAAAAATCCCTAGTGTGCAGTTTTTATTCCATCAAACTATCTTACATTAGCTTTAGTCTCGGATTGCTAAAACTTATAAAACACTCAGATGTTTGTTTCAGAGAGCTGGAACGTAAACAGGTTTTCACTTTGTCTGTGTTCTTCCAATATAACCAGAGTTTTGTGACTCTTACCTGACTTTAATCCAGAAGACCCCTCCCATTTGAAAGTGTTTTTAAAGTTTTCAATCACTATAAAAAACATGAAAAGCATGAAACCACATTCAAAATTCAAGTGTGTCTTTTTTTTGTTTAAAAAATCAACTTTGTGCAACAATAATTGAATAAAAAAGCTTATGTTTGACAGTAGTTTGGTCCATTGTCATTTTTTAAAAATATATTTTTACACAACTAACAAGTAAGGCTGAAATATGGAAACATTTCTCATCGTATCTAAAAATAGTGACAATATATATTCTAATATTCAAAGTTTTATGCCTGTTTTTCTCCACCACATGACTTTTACTTCCATTTTCTTCATAGCAGTATAATTTTCTCTGGAGCAATGCTCACTGTTCAGCTGTAGGGCTTGCTTGTGCCATGACGAACACTCAAGTACATTCTGGAAATAACCTGTTAATTTTATAGCCTAATAAAGCAAATTGAGCATGTCTGTAATGACATAACTCTTGTGAATCATGTAAGTCAAACGTATCAAAACTAGAATATGAAAATAAACTTTTATTTTCATTTCAATCTGTCATGATGATACAGTCATCAACAACGAGGGGGCCGAGGAGGCAACAAAAAGCTGCAAATACTATTTGTAAGGATTTGTATGTGTTTTTCTTTTTGTTTTGTTCCTGTTGTCTGTTTGATTTTGTTTTTTGTGTAATCAGCTGAAACCAAAACCCTAACCCCAGAATGGGAATATCTGATGAAGCTTTGCGACCAACTTTCTCCATTTCTGCAGTGCGCGTGCTGATAGCATAAAGAGAATTTAAAAAGACAGTTTTAATTTATTCCTGTGGAAGTTTTCAGCATGAATAAAACATGCGGACTTCAAAGGACAAAAAATAAAGCAAAATTCCAAATTGCCGTTGAGTGTTTCCATATCGTTCTCATTGACAAAGGAGCATGACACAGTTAAAAAATGAACTAATTTGTATCTGTGATGGTTGATCTCATAAAATCAACCTCAGTTTACTTTTTCTTAGAGATATAGTTCCATAAAACTTGTTTTTTTAAACTAGACCAGACAAAATTTTCTTTTTCAAAGTGTCTTTGGACAAAATGAACTCAGTAATAGCTAAACCATCAAAATGCTCCTGTATTTGAACCCTAATCCTTTTTTATTTTTTTAGAAACATGAGAAGGAAGAGAAGCAAGTCAGTAAGTCAACAGCACTAAGTTTATGAAAATCTCTACCTGATCCAATGACTTCCTCTATTTTGACACAAGAGGGGTCAATTTCTTTGGCAAATTCCCGGACTGCCTCATTGGGGTCTTCGTAGGTAAAAGGGTCAATGTAGATCTTGACCCCTGGTGAACTCCGACCCTCAGAAAGGGTGGGAAAGGTCACTGTGGGGGTGGGACCACTGAACATGTCTGGTCTTAGTGTGACTTCTAAGGAAAATAAAAATTAAAAATACAACATTTTTAAAAAGCAGTGGATATTTACATTCACATATTAAAACAATGACAACAAATTGTGTCTCTACCTCCTCCTGTGTTGTACTGCTGCAGCTTATCCCCAAAAACACTCTCCTTTAGTTGCCTCCTTCTGCAGATAAAAACACAAATAATAACATCCACCTGTTACTGGATCCTTCAAACAGACATTATATATTAAATACGGGAGAATCATGGGGTCAGAATTATAATACACATTTAAACTCCTGTCATGCTAAACATAATTGTTTATTACAGTATCGCCATTTAAGTTTAAATCTTTGCCCACACTGGTTCATGATTATATTTCTGCATCTAGTAATAATTATTTATTTTGCTCATAATCATAATTTTTACTCGAATCATGCCATAAAACATGAGTATTATTGACAAAAGGGATCCATATATTAAAAAGGTAAAATTGAAGGTAAATGTTAATAAAATCGAAGTACATAAACAGAAATCTTGAACTTTTTTGAGAAATTGTTTAAACTTTAAAGCTATAACTGACAATAGAAGAAGCAAAAATACCACAAATATCAAGACAAATGGTTTAAGCCTATTGGTTAGAAATAATCAGCAATCGTAATCAGTGGGCGAGCTCAGAATAAACACCAGCAACAGGTGAAATTAGAAAAAGGTGGATAAGAAGAAAATTCAGTAAAAGCCATTGTTAAACTCAACTAGACAAGCTTTGATACAGAATCCTAAAGGTACGAGGAAAGTAGGCCAGTTTTTTAAAGCATCTTGAAAAGGAGTCTCCTGGGAGTCTTTAGGAGCTGTGAAACACCTGTTATTGGACAGAAAATAAAACTAATGTCTTGGACTTCAATGACCCGAACACCTGGAGGAATGTCTGGCAAGGAGAAATTCATGGCTCACATGAAATATAAAAATAAAATAAAGTGAACCTGAAGGTTTTTTAGGTTATGTCAGCCCTTCACAGTACTGATGTTAATTGACTGCAGAGCTGAGTATAAGACTGACATAATGAGGGTTGTCCAGTGTTGCATTCGCAGCAGCTCACTGTGCTTCCTTTAGAAAAGGAATCCAGTGACTCAAGTTTTCTAAGATTTTTAATGAAATGAAATATTTTTTATTCAAATTAGTCTCAATGTTTTGTTACATATTGAAAAAGGGTAGAAACATGAATGAGATAATGGGATCCAGTCTAGAGCCTCGCTTGGTAGACGTTTGCTTTATGTGGATTAAATTTTGCATTTTTTTTATTTAAATATGGCTTTCTGGTGACTATTGAATTTTTGGTTCTGTTATCTAGAAATAAAACTATTTTCATGTTGATTTGAATTTTATTTGTGCATATTTGAAACCTTAGACACTGTCCACAAACACTATGAATATGACAGTTAGTGGTAAACTGCAAATATGTGTGTTATTGCATGTTATTAGGAGTGATGATGATGAAGGTGTGTGTATCTGCTGTGCATTACCTGGTACAGATGATGGTAATAGCTACCAACGAGACGATACACACTCCACCGACTAAAGAACCTGCAATCAAGGAAAGCTGCTGTCCGAGCTCTGATTTATACTCATCTGCAAAGACACACACACACATGCACGCACACACAAAACACAATAAAAATCTTCTATAACTCATGAAACATCATTTACAAGACTCATTTCACATCGACTGAACACACACAATGGAAAGCAGAATTTAATCACTTCACAACCAGATCTGTACAACCTCATGCATCCACTATCAAATCACCTTCTCCTCTCAACTAGAAACCCCCCACTCACACCTCCACACACACTTCAACCAACCACCCACTCTCTTACCATCAGTGAGAGTTTGGAAGAGCATCTCCTTGCTGTAGGCTCCGTAGCCAGCCACAGTGCGGGCCCTCACCTGGACCACATAGCCGGTTCCAGGCCTCAGGCCCTCAAGAACCACGTTAGGAGTATCGCTCTGGACAACAGAACTGTTCAGAACTGTTGATTGGGACTGCAGAGGCGGCACACAGTCAGGCATTTTACACAAAGCTGACTATACAAGGTCTGTGAATTATTCAATTTTTATTGGAACTACTTACACACTGACTGATTATTTTTCTTTTTAATCATCAATAAAAATCAGTGATGTTAAGTTTTGTATAGCTGCAGCATCATCAGGAAGTTTTACTTTTTTTTTTTTAGCAGTTAGCTTAAATGAAGCATGTGAATGCTACGTGTAAACCTGTAAACAAAAACAAAACAATGTTTTCTTTGACTCTTGTAATGCCTCATATTAATCACATACTTTGCTTCGTTCTTTCTCCTCTCAATAACTTAAATATAACATTTCATTAACATGTATATATTGTGTTCAACTGAAAATATTTGCTTGAACTGGAAATTTATTAGCAGATTACTTTTTTTTCACTTTCATTTTCATTCAGTTGATCAAACTCTGATTTTGACCTCATTCTTCTCTCATCCATGTCTAATCTCTTTCCAGGTCATCATTTTTCTCCTTTCTCCCTGTGGACTCTTTCATTTCTTCACTCTATACAAATACAATAATGCTATAATGCATTAATTAGTTATCACTAATAGAAAGATGAGCACGTAGACTTCCACTTGTTCTATTTTCCATGTCATAAATCCAAGGCTTTCACCTTTTACCTCTATCTACGCCCCCGTATACTCATTTCAGATGTCCTATTTTCTGTCATTTTCTGTCAGATAACAAGGTTTTACTGAGGCTAAAAGGAGAAGATGGAACAAAAAAATATGCTGTGGTGATGCTATGAAAGGAGAGGTAGGAAGTCATGACGTGAAGACGAAGGATGGAGGGGTGAGGAGCTCGACGGCAAAGAGGAGAGGAAAAGAGATGATGGTTGTGATGAGGAACACGACTCAGTGGGGAGAGGAGTGGGAGGAAATTGCCGGTAGATGGAAGGAGAATAAGAAGGGTTATCAGAAGAAGACATGAGGTTAAAGATGACTGAGGTTTTAAATCATAAATATTCATAGCCTAAACCCATTTTCCCCATGTCAGTCATTAACCCCTTCTCCAGCACTGACATATTTATCATTATGGGACAAAATTTCCTCTTCCATTCATTTCAATCATGTTATTTTCATATACTGCACATAAAATTCTACTTCAATGATGCATACACTCAAATAATATTACCTTCATTATTAGGAAATAAGTTCTGGACAACTTTAGTGTGAAAAACTGGGAAACTACAAGTAATATTTGGAAGTGGACATAAAAATGTGATATTGTGCCAGTGGTGGGGTTTGGATTTTAGAGGTGTGTGTGTGTGTGTGTGTGTGTGAGGACTGGCTCCATGCTTGCTAGAGTAAAAGAGGTTAGGGGCCAGCCCATCCGGGGAGGCCTGGTAGCCAGAGATAAGTAGTGGGAAAAATTCTGACTTCTTCTGCCATATCAAATTTACTACATTAAAACTCATTATCTATAGAGTGGAGATGAGGGGGGGAAAGGGGGTTCATGAGGAATTGAGTAACTGATGGAACGAGCAGGGGGTGCAAAGTGGGGAAATTACAAAAATGACTGAAAAATAGGTGCAGTAAAGCTGTTTGGTAAGAATAGTCTGTTCTCTCTGAGAAGGCTTATCAAATCGCTCCCACAGCACATCTTCACTTAAAGCTATGAGCTAAAATTAGTCGTTACGTGGTTGACTGCTTTACGGTGGGAAATGCAGAATCTTAATTGGCTTCTGTATGAGATTTTATCAAAACTAGCAGCAAATAAGGCTGATTTAGTGTAAAGTTACCAGTATGACTTTACATGTGGATAAATTCACAAGAAACATTAGCCAATATTTCAAAATGTCCTTAATTCATATTACTGAAGGAGAATATGAAATGAGGATATGTAGAATAATCTTTCTTCAGCACATTTCAATCATTTCATTCATTTATTTATTTATTTCAAAAATGTTTAATGTTCATTGTGTTTGCATATAATGTTTCCATTTTCCCTATTTTTTTGAAAAGAAGTAAGAAGTACAAACTTTTTTACATCTGCATTAAGAAAATTAGAATCTCTGGAATCCTTTAAGACCTGAATGATTTCATAAAAAAAAAAAAGAAAAGGAAGAGGGAAAAAGCTTGAAAGAGTTACAGATGTTTACAGTTTATTGTCTTTGTAGCTGAATGTTTCATGAGTGAGTATTTGAAAAGCCAATCCAGTGATTGTATGTTTTAAAAAGTAAAAAAAAAAAAAGTTAAGCAACTGAATCCAGAGAGAAAGCAGGAAAAAAGAGAAATATCTTATTTGGCTTCATAAAAAGGACAGGAGGATGACGAGGAGTGAAGTGTGGGATGCGAGGAGGCTTGAGCTCGTTTCGGCGTTTCTTACACAATCCCTTGTAGGTGCTTTGGTCTTTGTTTTTCATCTATCTACAGTGAAGTGTTTTTGCAGCTGTTGGCTCAGCTTTGGAAAAGATGAGGACAGTTTTACCTTTGGGTGATAGATATGATAGTAATTTCACTTTTGTGCTGAAAACACATTGCTTCCCATTGACTAAATTACAAAGACTTAGTACGCAATCACATTTTCTTTCTTTTACCAATTTTCTTTGCTAAAGTACAGCTGCTGCCTTTGACGGTAAAGCAATCTGGTTCTGCATGTTTTATCCTTGAATTACATCTTCTCTGTGATCCTTCAAATCTGACTTTCTTATGCAGGTTTGTTCAATGCCACAAAGTCTTTTTTTTAAATAGTGCTCAGGTTCAAAAAGATGAGAGCTCTGTCCATTACAAGACAGCTAAAAACGAACTCACAACTTTGAATGGCACACATAAAATGATGTTCTTTTTCCTCTCAATACAGGTGATTCATCTCAAAATGTAAAGGTTTTTCTTCAAGTCTTGCAAACAAATGGACTGAATCTATTTTGTAGCATATGAGTAAAACAGTTTTGTCTTTTGTTTTTGTATTGAAATCAAATTAAAGGGAGTTTCGTTCGATATACGTATGCTCACAACTACTTGTAAGAATGTGGAATTACATTTTTTGTGGATCAACCGGCCAAAGTTTAATTCCGGAAGTGGTGACAAATATTCCTGCATTCCAAATTTTAACTCTGCACAACAACATTTTGCTTGCAACAAAAACAATAAGATGACAAAAACAATCAAATTCCTTCATAGACTGGCTAAGTTAACCTCTGAAGAAAGACTGACATCTGAAGGGAATTCAGATATAGATGCAAATGTTCACAAGCTGGAAAACCCTGAAGTAGACTCAGAGCATGCTGAAGGAAATATATATCGAATGTGGCTTACAAACACCTCAGAATCCCTCGGGAGGAGCTGGCAGATGCTGATAGGAAGAGTGACATCTGGACTAACCTGACCTAGCCTCAGGCAGTAAGCAGGATGGACACAGAATGTGGAAAGCTTGCAGTTATTGTATGAAGGATAAATTCTAAACTTCCAGTCAGGTGAAGTGAGACCCTTCACAAAGCATTTGTTGTTTCTAATCTATTTGTTAATTGTTCTTAACGTGATTTTTTAAAAATGTAAATAGAGAGAACTTCTCAGCGTCCAATGTTTCTTTGCACAGAGGTTTCACATCATGTCCTGGAGTCTATCTGAGAGAAGAGATTCTGTCCTTCTTAGATATGGGATTCTGGATAATATCTGTGGTCTGTGCTGACTTTCGCCACATACTGTGGTCTACAGAGAGACCTTAAGCTTACAACAACACAGTCACCAAAGGGAATGAATCTTAGAGACAATCTCACTCAGCAAACAAGAGGCCGATATTAGTGGATGAAGTCTGCAACTAGAATCACATCACTGGATTACTGCAAATATCTCAAACCTACATGCAAAAAACAGCAAAAGAGTTTTGGAAAAATTATAAAATGGTTGTAACCTAAAACAACTGCATAATTTGTGTCTTTGCTGAAAAAAAGGTCTTAATTTAACTAAGAAAAATTCAAAAATCAAACAACCAGAACAGTATGGTACAAATACAAAACACACTGAAGCAGCAGGAAACCCATCACACAAGGATTTAATATAGAACAGAAAGGAGGTGAGGGATGATGCTAAATGAAGATAATTATCAGGGAAAAAAATCTGAAATTAATTCAAGAAATCAATGAACAGACATCAAATAAACACCAAACCCACAGCTCTGACGTGACTGATTTTTTACAGATTTTCAGATTATTTTTTATTGCATTTTGTTACTTAATACTACTGCACAACACCTCAATATATATCATCACAGTTCAATGAAAAAAGCAGTAACAGAATCACTTAAATCATTCTTTTAAATGTATTTAAGTGACAGTCTAACGGTTGTTAATGTGACACAGTTGTTTATGAATAAATGCTCATTTCTGTTGATAAAAGAGAAGCTCTCCATCTTTGTAAGACCCTGTCAGTATGGCTACAGGCACCATAAAATATGTGTTTGCTGTAAAATCCATCTTGACTTATTAAAAGATAATATTGTAAAAAAGATGACACATCCACATGAAAGGACATCTACCACTGCTGTGAAAGAAAATACATCAAGTGTGCAAATCACAAACATGTTGACAAGTTCCTGCCTACAGCTATCCTTAATTAATTATCATGTCATGTCTGTCAGCTACAGAACACAGTGATAATTATTTTTATCCACCAGTAGAACAGTAGGCATGTCAAGCCACAGGAACTATTCGTAATAGTGAGGAAAATATTATTAAACCACAGTATATACTACTGAGTGGTCATTATTTTGAGTGATGCTGTATTGAATGAGCAACTTAAAAAAAACATCTGTCATGGAGACTGTGTTCTCTGTTTGAATGGAACGGCAAGTAAGTTCTGTGTTTTTGTGGTTTTTTTATGTTATTGTAGGAAAACAATGTGTAAAATGTGTTTCCTGTGGAAAGTTTTAAGTATCTGTATAATGCCAGGCACTCTAATTATAATGTGCTTGCTTCTATTGTAAATTCTAATCTATTCTGTGGTGTTTGTATGTTCTCCACATGAATGGTTTTCACAGAGGACTACGGTTTCCTCTCAATATTCAAAAACACACTTGGGCTAACTGAAGATTCTAAATTACCCTGAGGTGTGAGTGTATATAGATGGATGGATGGATGGATGGATGGATGGATGGATGGATGGATGGATGGATGGATGGATGGATGGATGGATGGATGGAAAAAATCCAATAGTTATCAAGAAAGACAATTCAGTTCAGGATCTACTTGGAATGCAGCTAATACACCTTAGTACCTTTATTCAGCCTAATGCACGTGCTTTCGATAATCTTTCAAGCCTAAATGTATATCATTAAATAGACCAGAAACTGAAATGTATGTTGAAATATAAAAGTCTGATTAGTATTAGTAAGCAGTACTAAATAACCTTTCTGCAGCCATGTATCAGACGGCCATTGCTGGAACCGGTGTTCTGAAGAAATATGCTACCTATTAAGATGTGCTACTGATTCCTTCTGCATGTGTGCCGTTCCACAGTCTTGGCTTCAATTAACAGATGTATCGTTTATTTTTGTTTCTATATTTTCCAATAAATACATTTTTCCTATCAAATAAATTCTCCCAGGACAGGAAATGTGATGTTATGATTTTATTTTTACTTTCTTTGCATTGTCAGAGCGACATGCAAATGTTTGGACACACCCAGAGGAAAATATCAGGGAAGGATCATAAAAATATGTTTAAATAATTAACAGGTCACACTCACCATAAACAAGAATACTGTATACACTTCTAATGACATCTCATTATGAAATAAGTTGTCAATTCGAACTATGGCAGCATTTTTCATCAGGGCATAAAACGTCAGAACACCACTTCAAGCTGTGACCCAAATTACTGAAGTTATTTAGTCTATTGTAAAGCCAGCGAAGGTGTCCAGAGTGTCTAATATGAAGCGGAACATGTTTGTCTGTAAGTATCCACTTAGACAAGTTTCAAAACTGTAGCTCAAAGTTATTTTGTACTGCTTTAAGTATCACCTGATGAATACAATCCAAACAGAAAGAGAAATCTTACAGCAATCTTTACTCAGCAAATAGTAGATCAATTTTAATGGCTCCAGTTCACAAATACTGTGACATTTTCTTTTTGTGGACTTTAAACTGTGTGTAATAATTGATAGCTACATTAGAGAGGTGAAAGCTTGTCAAGATATCACTGAAAAAAATACATATAGTATATATTGTCCTTGTGTGAACTGAAGTCCAGTTTTTACTCTGATTTAGGTTTCAATGAGCACAGCTGTTTGTCAAGGAGTGAAACTGTCACAAGTCTTCAAGAACAGATAAATAGGTGACTTTTATGTAGAAAGTCCTGTTACTCTTATTGGTTTTTACTATAAGACGAAACCACACAAACATTTTTCATTACACTTTACCTTGTCGTAGTATCTGATCTCATAGTCAAGGATGATCCCGTTTGGCTGTTCGGGTGGCGGCCATGACAGTGAGAAACTGCGGCTTGTTGAGCTCACCTGGTGCATTATGGGAACTACTGAGGGAGCTTTAAAAAAAACACAAAAATGCACAGAAAGTTTAAATATTTACTTAAATAGCATAAACTGAGTGTAATGGAATAATAAAGTGTTGAAAATTACTTGCACTTGCTACAAAGAGGAAAACAAAAAAAGTCTCTTTGAGAAAATTAATCAGTGCTGTCGTCAATCACTGAGAAATCTGAGTTTTGTTCATTATGAATTTACAATTATAATTTTAGGAACTGAAGACTGAATGTTTTTGCCTGTGGGATTGTTGTATACAAGGATTCTGATCATAGAAAATCAGGGACAAAACAAATGAAAATACACTGAAATTCAGAATATGGAAGAAAAAATCGAAACAATAAGATGCATTATAATAGTTTCACCTAATGAATCTTAATCTTCATTTTGTACAGTTAAACAATCAGAAAATAAAAGTTCTGCTTGGTTTCACTGCATTTACATCTCACAGCATGAATGAAAACCTCAGTCTTTTGGGAAACATCCTCAATTTACATTTTACATGGTTTTCTCCATGTGTAGCGAGTTTAATATCTTACACTCCAAACCTACTGCATTACTTAAAAATCCTCCCAGGGTAGTCAACTTGATGATAAATCATTTTTTACTTGAATCCTAAAGACTTCAGGGAGAAAAGGAGTTTACAAATGGCAGCGATAACGAATGCGCTCAGAAAGTGGCAGTGTGGCAGCGGATCATGTTTCGATTAGGATTGAGCCCTGCTGCTGTAGATGAGGTAAATGATGTGCTTTCCATCAGAGAAAAGCAGCTTTCAAATCCAAATTTGGGTAAAAGTGGAAGTATCACTTGTGCCTGTCTCCATAAAGCATTGACAGAGTAGAAATTCAGTTACTTTATGGTCTCTAAAAATTCAAGAGAAACAAGCTGTAGAGGAAAATGAAAGCAGGCGAAATGGAGGGCTACAGCTGAGAGAAGGAGACTGAAGGAAAGAATGAGAGGCAAGGAGTGAAAAACAGGATTAAAGCTGTGGATGTGCTGAAAAGATTGAGGGAGGGATGGAGGGGGTGTAGAGAGATGACAACTCTGTAACATGTTTTATGAATTAAAAGGCTGTAGCTCAATTTCCTTTATCTCTGCAGGCATCGCTGCCAAATATAATCCACTCTGCCCCGGGGTGTGCTAACACACACACACACACACACACACACACACACACAGCAGTCTTTGTGCTATCAACTCACCTGCCTGATTGGTTGTAATGTTGATTGACAGCTGCTGGGCGGGATATGGACTCTTATTGGACACCCCGTTGACCGCCTACACAGTATGAAGACTAATGGTCAGCAATACACATTATGTTTACTTACAGTATGTTTACATGCTTTACTATTGAAAAGGCATATGATTTTTACTCATTTAGACATTCCCACATCTTTTCTCTCTACACTTTATCTGCAATGCATGACTTTCACTAATGATGGAGCACAAAATAACTGCTTATGCACAACACATCTAATAACCACTAAGCAAAAGTGCCGCATGGTGTCATAAACATAAAAGGGAACCTGGACTGCTAATAGAACATTTCAGATGCTGGAGCTGCATTCGCTCTAAAAATAAACAAAAACCATCTACTTTACTTCAGCATCTAGGGTTCAAATTAGTGAACTAATATAGTAGGAGTACAAATATAGGGACGTGGCTTTAGATTATTAGATAACCTAACAACAATTATTTTATATATGAAGATGGTTCATTACAGACTTTTAATTATGTCCTTCATGTGTTCTTTATAATATATGAAATAATATTTTTTAAACAAAAACTGTTTCTAGTTGGAAGAGGAACTTAGATAATATCATTTAAATGCAGGTGACTTTAATTTGAGCCCTAAAGTTCCACATTAAAGCAGCCAGATGGCAGAAGATTGAAGGTTTGTCACTGTAATGGCTCTACAGAGTTCAGAGTGACCCTGTGAGTTGAGAAATATAATTGCAGATTTTGCATAAAAGCCATCAGCAAGCATCTATGTAGATTCAGTTTCTTTGACTATTGTAGAGAATATCTGGGAGCTATTTGCATTTAAAATAAAAGCGATGCGTTTATTATTTTGCTGTACTAACTTTATATTACAATCTATCCTTAAAACTAGAAAATAAATTTAATTTGTTGATGTTCTGGTTACAGAATCAAAAAAGAAAATAAATATTGTTATGAACACTTTTTAAAACTGTAGGATCTATTTGATCCTCTTTTCCTGCAGCTGTAATCATCCTGGAGTTACACCAGCTCCAGTGGAATATGATAAATAACACAATGTGATATGATAAATTACAATATTTTTATGCTTGGGGAAATTTATTTTGGACTATCCCAATAGTTGACTTCATAAAAAAGAAAACAAAATAAAAAACACAATAAATATCAATACATTTACAAAATACAAACACAATCCATCACAAAACATGTACAAATACACATGTAAAGAGAAAAAAACATGTCAAAGAACTGATTCTAAACAACACAACAAACCTGGATGTCGAAGGTGTACGACGTGTGAGCCCGCAGTTTGCTTATCTCCACTCTTATTCCCTTTAAGGACTCCCTCCCTGGATTAAACATCACACTGTCATCACATGGCTGGCACGCCCGCCGCTCACTGCTGTGACATCGGCGGCATACGACGTTATAAGACAAGTCGTCACGGTGTCCAGTATCCCGTGGTGGGTTCCACTCCAGAAGCACTGATGTCTGATTCACAACTGAGACCACATTACGAGGAGCTGATGGAACACCTGGCAGGGGAAATGATAAAAGACTGAAACTGAATAACAAACTATCTTTCGGCTGTCTTGTTGCTGGCCAGGCGAGATTAACCAGATGATAAAATTAATCCTGTTTATCAAAATTAGAACTCAAAATAGACCTAAATGGATCAAACAGCAAATAAATTACTGAAAAAAGAAACAATATGGCTCTTCTAGGAAGTGATACCTAGTAATGACTTGAATATTGATTTTTCTCTATTACTGGAGGATGTTGATATGCAAGTTTTATCATTCCATTATAGGATATTATATCTGTAAGCAAATATCCAACCAGTAGGAAATATATTTATGAATTCATCAGTAAGTTTTCACTTTGTGATGTAAAAATCAAGATAATTAAACTCAGGTTTTATGTATAAGATACATTTTTAAATTTAAAAAATATATATATTTTCACAAATAACTGACTTTACATACAGGTAGCTCTGTTTTTATAGCTTTTTAATGTAACATAAAACCTGAATAAATCTTCAACACACAGTATGCAAGTATAAATGCATAAGAAATGAACAGGTGATGTCAACAGTAAATTAAAGTCTCGATTTGACAGAAAAACAACACCTTTTGTAGATTTTCCAAAGCTATCAGACAGCACTGCAAATTGAACTGACATTTGCACAAAAAGTATAATTAAATGGGTAAGTGATTGCTTCGGGAAATGTTATTTAGGTCCAGAAACACAATGTAACGTTTACAAAAGTCACTCAAATTTTAATTCCACAAAAAAAAATCAGCTTTTTGTTAACCTGCAAGTCAATTTCTCTGTATTTAGAGTCACTTGGGAAGGAGCTTCAGTCACTGGAATTGTTTACTGTCTTAAGATGAAGAAAGGGTACAGTATTTATCCAAACCACATCTTTAACCCCCACAAACATCCAGACTGTCATCAGTGTCCAAAAGCCAAATTCTTTGATGGTATTAGATTGTATTAGAGCTCTCCAATAAAGATAATTCTTTGTTCCATGACAGCAGCATTAATCCAGAAAAAAGGTCAATATAATACCAACTTAGGCTGCTTTCAAGATGATTAAGACACCTCTTACAGAACTCTCCATGCATTTCTCAACAAGATAATGCAAAAACACACTCTGCCAACCATAAAAAATCCCTGTCTCTTTGCAGTCCTTTGGATTTTCTCTTGCTTGTTATGTCTTTTTTCATTCAGTGTCAAAGTAAGTCTTCAAAGCACAATAAGAGTTTTCACAAGGTTAACCCTTGTGGGTGCACTTCTCCTTGACTGTACAAACATATCACCAAAACTATGACATGCACAAACCAAAAAGCAGTAAAGACAAAATGGATTTTCAACCTTGGCCTATGCAAAAGAAGATACAAGTGAGATGGCCCTGTGGAATATGGTATGTGTGTAATTCTTAAACAGACACTCAAGGACAGCTTCGCTACAAAATCAAAGTACAAACAGCAGGGGTTTGAAAATCTAAGCAGTTCCCTCATAAACATTTCTGCTGTGCATTCCAAATTATCCAGGAGCACACTGCCGCAGTTTGTTGACAGAATTATTCTTCCGTCAAACATTTTTATCTAAATAACACTAATGCAAATCAAACAGTCTGATGCAGAGTTCATGGCAAAAACAAGTTGAAATACACAAACAACGTCAATGAGGATTAGATTTCAAGCGTCTCTGTTGCAGACACCCAATCTGTGCTTTTTGTTTATAGCCAAACATTATAAATCTGACCTGCACACAAAAAAACAACACTAAATTTCCAACACAGAGATAGTGTACAAACGTACACACCTCTTCCGTACCTCTGCAGCTCAGGAGGCCAATAAAAAAAGATTTTCTATCAAACAACAATCTACAAACTGCACATTCACTGCACTTTATAGCTGACTTATTTCAAGACAAGTATAATTAATCTGAGGTATTTTCGTGTAATAAAGTTTGCTTCCCATCATTTAAAGTTTGCGTCCTTGTATTTCATGTAAAAGTCAGTCAACTCAAACATGGAATTTTACTGGAGCATGTGTTTTAAATTTTCTTAAGGGAAAATTATTAAAATTTCACTTATTAAAGTATAATTAAGACCTGAAAGCAACAGAACCAGAGTTATTTTTAGTCCCATAAAATGTGAAGATGTATTCAGGTCACTAGGACGTGCAGAAACACACATGAGTGATGACATACTTTGTGCACAAATGCACACAGTAGATACACAGTTTCAGAGTTTGAGTCCAAAATGATTCATGTTCCAACCTACTTTTACCTTCTCTCTGAGGAACTGAGAAGCTGCGTTTTTCAAGCTCAGTGCTTCATGCTGCATCGCAATACAGTCTCTTCCACACGCTAAACACATATTCACCTAAATGGAAAGCCTGAGAAATGTGGCAACATTATTACTTACTGCTCCCAAAATCCCCTAACAAGAATAAGAGTGCTGCAGCACTTGAAATGAGGTGCATAAATTTGGAGGTGGTGTGATAAATCAAAGCAGATGTTGGATTTTCATTTAATTATGAAATATTAGACTGTTGGTGGTGTCAGCCTCTGATCTGCTGTAATATGTCACCTTTTGGGAACTTAAGCCGTTGCTGGTCATCTTGAGGCTTAGCTACACCACTGAAAGGTGTACAGAGAATGTAATTTTCTGTATTAACTCACTGGTGCACATGTCCTCTGGTTTGTCCATGTCTCCACGGTAATATCCATTTCGACACCCACAGAGGGTGGCAGCTTCGATGGTGGAGCGACTGTTGAACGGACATTGCTGACATAATCCGGCCCCCTGGGATGACTTAAAGGTGCCCTGAGGACAAGCTGAGGAAAAAAAAGAGTTAACTTTAACTCTTGGGAATGAGTCAAACTCCGTAACTGACAATGTTCTTGGATCATATTCCTGTCTATTTTAGTTATCTTTGGTTTTAGTTCTCATTATTGGTTTTCAATATATTATTGTTTCCGACAAGATACATAGAAACACTCTGACTATAACATAGAATTATAGGAGAGCTGCATTAGGGATCATGGTTTATATTTCCACCTTCTTTAAGTTTGTAACACTTTAAAATTGTCATTGATCCACTACCTTTTTATCAGCTGTACCTATTTTTAGTTATCGTGTTTTGGACTTGGCCTCACTGTTATGAATGAGCAAGACCTTGTTTTAGTAACGTTGGTCATTCATTTCATGTTAGTAATTTAACTGTTGGGTGAATCAGGCTGGATTCTTTTGCACATGTAGAATCATCAGTAGCATCACTTTTAAGCTATTACTTGTACAGATATCAATCTTTGGAACATACAGTTTTCTATCTTTTTTCTAATTCAAACAAATACAGGCCTGGATAAAAGCTGATATGTCAAAGAATTTGATTAAATTACAGAAAGAGGTAGACTATGTGCACTCATGGCTCTTTTAGACATCACAGCATCTGAGCTGATGCTGCTGCTCAGGGTCTGGAGAGTTGTAGGGTAGCATGTTATTTTGCTGTTAGCAGGCAGCTACTCGCTCTTTGCATCCGGTGTTGCCAGCATCAAAGCATAAGTTAATACAAACTGTATATCCTAATTTTAAAAAATGAACATTTGGATAGTAACCTGTTTTAAAGGAATGATTTTCTTACAAATAAGTAAGAACAACTTGCAAGCTGTGTGATACAGCTGCATGTTTTCTTTTCTATCATCCTGCCCTCGGTGCCTGCAGGAACGCCTCAAGTTTATTGGTCCGCTGACATGAAATTGATCCAACTTTCATTTATCCGGAGACTTTAGCTGAGCTTAGAATATTTTCTCATTATTCAGATGGAACACATGCTGTTTTATTATATGCCCTGCAGTTCACCAGGAATAAGACCAACCTTGTTATGGAGGTGAATATTAAAGTGAACAAGATATTTGTGACACTTGGAGAAAATATGTAAATGAAAAATGTAGAAAGTAAATTATAAAACACTATCATGTCTAGTTTTGTACAGCATGTAAAACAATTTCTTTTGTTTCTGTGAATATTTAAGAAAAGAACCAGTTATTGGCTTCCTAGTTAAATCAATGTGCATAAACTAATATAACATGAGAAAA
>SSNP01000009.1:6056138-6179968 GCA_006937955.1 Pachypanchax playfairii
TCTAATATTTTTTCTTCTTTTTGTGACTAATTCGTGGCAGACTAATCTGGCTGGAACACGCTAAACTAATTAACATGAGATGAAATGGTCTCACTTATCATTTGACCATATGTACATACATCACACATGCACAGCAGACACACGTGGACACACACATACCCACACACTTACACGTGCATGGACAAAATAGATGAGTCTCTCCAGGGAGAATAAGAAATGATGGGTTCTATTTTGGAGAGGAAATAGGGAATGAGGCCAGATATAAAAAGGAAGGAAAAGAGGTGCAGATATTTGGATCATTAAGTGAAGAGGAGCTATTTCAGCTTCATATTCATATAAGGGGGTCTTGACAAATATCAACATATGGAGCATCCTGTGCAGAATCTCTTGGCAATTAATACATGGTAATATACACCAAACTGTGTGTGCATGCAGTTACTCAACTAACAAAGAGAATAATGCATTTAAATCTCCTTAACTAAATGAAATATTTCCTTTTGATAAAAGTCACTTGATTCTAATTGTCCAGTTACCATATTGTTTTGTAAACCATGCCACAGCATGTTGTAATTTTCTGATAGAATTGAAGTTGATATGTTTGTGATTACTGAGATATTTTCTATGGTTAAAGGTATTTGCATGATCTGTTACCTCTTGCTGCTAAAAGATGTTGATTGCTGCCATTACTGTGGCAGAATATTGGAAATGTGTTTGGTAGATATTGATTTGCTGTCACACTGGATTCTTAACTCTTGTTTGAAGCAAATATTAAATTCATGTGCAATATACAAGGGTTTGCTCCACAGCATCTTCAACTTATTAAAATATAATACATTGCAGCAGTTGGATTTCACATTTTCCTTTCGAGAAACACAGGTTGGTGCCTGACATCCTCAAAATACAAACTCACCTCGACACACGTTACTGTTGTCTGGCTCGTAGCCTGCCTTGCAGCTGCAGCTACCGATGGGTACCATCCATTCTCCATCTCCATTACAGTAAAGCTTTATAGGAACGTCTACTTCCTCAGCATTTGGGATGCAGCTACCTCTGGCAATAACAAGTGAGGTGGACTCTGCTCCTGTCAGGGTCTGCACAAAATAGGAACAAGTAAACAAAATCTAGTTTTAGGGACAACAAATGTTAAAATCTTCATGATTGTATTTTGTTTGGTCCATACTTCTGGAAAAAAAGCAAAGTTCTGCACGACGCTGGGGCATTTTTTGTAGAATACTCGAACAGCCAGCAGTGACATGCAAGCACCCAGATCCTGGAAAGCCAAGTGGAACCCTCGACCTTTGGACAGTGGTCCAAAACTCCGAACTTCTGTGTTTACTTTCATTAGCCTGCCCCCAAAGTCAACCTGGGAGAAACTCTCATCTGCTGCAATGGTGTCCACCTGCCAAGAGAAGAAGAAAAAAGCAGATATATTCATTTAAAAGTTCATAGGAGTTTAGAGGATTAAAACACAATGTCTAAAATTGTGATAGACATATATTGTTATCATCAGAATCAATAGCTCTTTGCAATGTTTTATTTATTTTAAAAAGGTTGAATTTCTTAGGTTACCTTTAGAAAGGGGGCATTGGCCCAGTACTCCACTCCTTTGGTACTCTCTGATACAGTTCTATCAGTTTCTAGGTAGTACAGATTGAATGTTTCTTTGCAGGAGCCCAGGACACTTGGAATGGAAGCACAATCTCGTACTGTGAAACGGATCTCTACGTAGATGCGTTGGGCAGCCCGTCGATCAATGTAAGTGGTGAGAAGCCAGTTGTTTTGGCTAGGCTCAAACACGTTGCACACCTGGTATGTCCTGATGGTGTTAAGGTTCTCATCATAGCCGCTCACCTCCTCCCACTAGGAAACGTTCGATTCAAGATGGTGCAAGAGGTATAAGAGGACAGGAAGCAGAGGGAGAGTCAAGGAGAGAAGCTAAAATGATTAATGGGTTTACTAAAACCAGGCACAAATTAAACTTTCTCTATCACTCCTTCCCAATTTTTCTATCTCCCTTTTCTTCTGTCCCTCATTCTCTTCTTCTCTCCTCCACCTTGTTCTGTGCTGCACAGGGACAACCATTCATCACAATTAGAGTCATTCACCTCAAACACACTCACACAGCAGGCCACTGTGAAAGGCAAGTTGCCAGGCTGGGATTTAAAGAAGCCAGCAGATTTGAAGAAAGACGATGGAAGAATCTATTCTTCTCTATTATGTTTTTTTTTTCCTCTATAACAGACTCTCATTTGCTGTGCTGCTATGATCTTTTGGAATATAATCTTTTCTGCATCAGTGGTGGTTAATTGATGTCACCTTGCCACTGTAATTAAAATTTTGACTGACTCGTTAATGGACCACTCTAAAGTGTAGTCAAACCTCTTTCCCCACGGGTGGCTGCACATACACAGACAAATGCACACATAAAGAAAAGATTTGCACATTGTTCTTACTCCGTTGGCAGGAAACGATATCCAGCCAAGCTCAGCTGTTGCTGTCCTTGTATCCATCACTGTTTCTGTCACACACAAAAAGAGACAGACAGGAAGAAAAAGGTGAAAAGAATGAGCTCCAGAAAGAGGACAGGTATGAGTTTAATTAATAGTACATTCACCAACTTTGGCACTGCTTTGTGATGTGTGCCATTCATATTCATAGAAGCCAACCTCATGCAATTTATGCAATACATTTCTCTCTATTCTGTTCACACCGTGATAAAATGAGAGAGATTCACAAATAAGACAAGCCTCTGGACAATGAAATACATTCACAAGTGGTAATGATATGACTAAACAAAGACAATAGTAATCCAGTTAATCCAGGTTTTAATTTTATCTGTAGCGTAAAATCCTTTGCAGAATTTGGGCTTTACCGCACAATACAAATAAACGCCACCCACAGACTGTCAATATCCAATCTGATACTTCTATAAAACCGAGATTACAGCTGTGACAGAGAGGTTTACAGCAGCTGTACAGTTAGCAGCTGAGTCACAACAGCTAGCAGTGAAGAGAAGGTGGCTGTAAACAACTAGCTAAAAACAAAGCTCCAAAAGTCCCAGACTAACACAAAACAACATGTTCACCTGCTGCAAAAGAAAAGCACATTTTGTTTGTTCCAACAATATTTCATACAACTAAAAACAAGATTTGAGTTTAAAGAAATAGAAATGTGTTATGTAGAGAAATGTGGATGAGATTCAGAAAAATCTGAAAAATATGTTTTTTTTAATGTCTGAAGTAGAAATTGGTGACATTTCAAAGTAGACAGGCATCAGGCTGCTATCGTCTGTATCTTTTAGTCTAATAAAAAAATTAAAAAATGTGCAGACATGCAACTAACTGGGTATTTAGCTAGTTATGATCTTTCAGAACGTTTTGACATTAAGCTACTTTAACACTGCCTTTATCAGTGTTAGAAAGAAACAAAATAAACATTTCAAAATGAAAAAAAAAACACTGAAAACAAAAAGAGAGACAGAAACAATTTGGTAAAACACGTCATTCTGCCATAGCCTGACAGCAGAAAATATCAACTATACAGATAATGTACAGATGATGACTTATACAGTCACAATCATTTATCAGCCCAGTTGTCACACAAGTCTGCATCAGAGCCAGAGAGTTGTACAGTATCAATGAAAAGGACAGCTTGACCAGAAATCACAATGTGATTAGACGCATATTCTACATGACAAGTTTATGGGTTTGAAAGAAATTAAATCTTGGAATCAAAAGTGCAACACATTTCGGCCCTGATGACCTACATATTAATTTTAGGAGGTTATATTGGTGCAGCTAAAACAATTGTGATCTAATATTCACATAACTGCCACATATTGCATCAATTAAATAATCATTATATGCAACTTAGATCTTTCTGCAGCTGTGGCGAATAAATAAATGACCAAACACAAATGTGTACACACTTATAGCTATATAAGTCTTGTATCAGCTGCAGCCTGCACTGGATCACAGCAGGGAGCAGAACCTCGACCATTTAGCTCATGCAAACATAACAGCATTGTTTGAGTCAGTGCCATCAACCAACATTTTATCTGTGGTCATGTCTGGTCTCGGTCCGAAGAGGAAACAGAAAGTGTAACATGTTGGCCTCTGGAGCTACTTGAATAATATGTTTTAGCTACAAAAGGGCAGAGTTCCAACAAAGCATGATATCTTATAAAATATGTAAGAAACTTTTACTGCTGAAGGTAAAAGCAAAACAAACTGAAGTAAACCGAGCACAGCACAATCGAGTAGTGAAAGCATACAAGGAAATTCAAAGAAGTCCAAAGTTAAACAAATGGTTCAAAGTATCTCTGCATTTATTGCCAAGTGCACTATGCAAACAAATGATAAGATTTATTGCATGAATTGTAATAAATTTCCATCAATCTATTTTCCATAGTTACTTGTTCCTGATTGATTGACTGCAAATTTTTCCTTGAGATACCAATGTTATTGAGAGGCCTTGAATAACGTAGAATAATTTTGAACATAAAAACATACGTACTTTGCATAAATGTTTCATATCATATATCCTTTAGTTAAATTGCTGTGTAACCAGCTGTTGAACCTTTTTTTCTAAATGAGTCTGTTTAGTTTTGCTAAGTCTAAAAGCCTAAACAATCAAGTGAAGTAAGAAATTTATTTATTAATCATTTTGCATTAACATGCTCATGCACAATATTTATGGTAGCAAACTTTGCCAACACAAAGAAAAACTTTTGATGCAATAGGAAAAAAAAGTTATTCTCACCTGTCTGTTGATACTTTTAGGGCTAAACATTGTTTTTAAAATAAGCAGTAAATATAAACTCAGCTTTGCTGTAAATGATTCTCTGTTCTTTCTTCTGAAATAGACTCCTGTGTGATTCTGCAGTGAGATGATGCCCATGAACCCATTAATGCACTTTTTATAACGATGATTTTATGCACCAGTGGTTTTCTCACCTCTCCTGTGTTTCATGTGGTTGAATAAAACTAATGTGTGCAAAATTAACAATGACATAACACAGCAAGCAGAGACTCAGACCATAACACAAAGTTCTTTGTAACGATACACAGTGAGATGATTCAACGACATCACACCATGAGGCGGCCGCAGGCAAACAAGTCCCCTTACTCCTTTATTCTTGACATGCACTCCTCATGCACTCTTTCATACAATCACCCTTCCTCTTATTATCTCCTGGCCCCCCTCAACACGCCCTCCCCACCTTCATCCTCTCTTTCACTCTGCTTCCCAATCTTTCATCTGTCCTTTACTTTGGGTGCTTCTTTTTTTGTCAGAGCTCACCTAATTACAGCAGAATCCAGTTCTTCAGCTCTCCCAGGAGAGAGAAGAGCGCTTTTATAATGAAATGCTTGTCACGCAGAAATGTAGCCAACTATCACATTTTTGAACCAAAGCTTATTCAAATGGTGACAAGTGTCACTGTCTAATTTGTAGCTTTAGTACATTTAGTGGCATGTTGTCAACAGAGATTTTCAAAAAAACAACATGCAGCAGAATACAGACAATGTTTATTTCTATGGTTTGCATCTTTTTGCCTGTTAGGAAGTCTTTGAAGTCTGGGTGACAAAAACCTTAAAAAGAAAAAAAGAGCACAATGACAACAGAAAAAATGTTGATAAGATATAAATATTCCAACAATGTCTTGCAAGAATGAATCTGATCCTCGGCTTTGCTTGAGGAACAGAACAGTGGCGCTGCTTTCCAAAACACCCACCATCTTCCTGCTTTACACAAAGTATTAAAAACATGCCTTTTAGGCAAAACTAGCTTTGTTTATAATGCATTTATTGAAAATTGATTGCACCAGTGTACACAGAAACCCTTGGGACACCCATGTAATTCATCACTTCTTATTATTAGATTTTATTTACAGCTAGAGTGTCATCGCCAAGATCTGCGTTAGAAGTAAACACTAACAAAATAAAATAATAAATCATTTCCTCACTATATCTTACTTCCCTGTAATCACTCATTATCAATAGATCTGCAATTGTTTTGTTACTTAACAAGACAAACTGTTTTCATTTACAAAGAAAATGGCAAGTATATTAATTTTATTCAAAAATTAACAAAAACTTACTCACTAAACTGAGTAATTTATTCCTGAAATTTAGTTAACTAATCAATTCATTTACTCACTTGAACTGTGATTTTGTACAGACGTGCAGTTCATTCAACGAAGCAGCATATTCTATATGCAAACGATAGCTTGTGAATTCACAGTTTAAAGAAGAAAAGAAGTCTAATCAGAACAAAACAAGACAAGTACTGTATCTGATGGTTTGTGCTGGGCTTATTAGACTCTACTCATCATTCTAATTAACAGCACACAGTACACACTTCTCTGCGCATAATAAGGTATGCTCTCACCCTAATTACTTTTGACACATTGGAGGATGTGATCGCAGTGTGCCTGCCACCCCTGCAGAGGTGCACACCCTCAACCAGAACCATGACGCTAAATGAAGCCAAAAAACTATTTTATGAGAGGAGAAACAACAGGTAAATCTTTATGGTGGAGAATGAGGCTGTTAAATCATTGATACAGTCTACGAAGGAGGGAAAAGAATGCTACTAACACATGCTGAAGAAGAAAGAATTCAATGTTATTTTCTTCTTTTAGACACCAAATAAAAGTGTGGTGGATAAATACTGGAGGTCAAACAATAAGTAAGGTCATTCCATCGTATGCTAATTAGTGAGTGTGTCCTAACCAGATTAGTCTGATGCAATTAGTCCTGATTTATATGCTTGTGTGTTAGTGTGTGGGTGTGTGTGGGTGCGTGTGTGTGTGTGTGTGTGTGAGACTCTGCTGTTTGTGAGGAACAATTTTGCATAAAACGAAACATCTGAGGGCATTTCTGTCAAGATTTAATACTAGGATGTTTAAATCGAAGATAGTTATTCTTTTTTTTTTTTCCAAATATTCTTTTTATAAGACAAACATATATTGATTTTATAGTTCATGACGCAGTTATATTGTAAATTATGTGTCCACGTCTCATTTAATTTAAATAGAGGATCAATTAATAAATTAATTTGTAAATTATGAAGCTATAAGACACAAAATTAATTGTCTGGAATGTATGTTGTGTTGCATAACCTTGAAAATAGGATGTTATTGTCTGAAGTGACTATCCTTTCTATCAAATCAAATTAAAAACTCAAATTTGAATCCATATTTTTCTAACAGTAGAAAGAGTAGCAAACATGTATGATTTTACATAAAGACTGAGAGGCGTGACTGCTTTAGTAGAATGCAATCAGTAAGTTACATTCAGATGCTGATTGTCATTTAGAAACATTAAAAAAACAGACACATTTATCTCACACATGCAAATGCTGCAGGGCTCACGCACGTGCCACACAAGCATGAATATCTAATAAAAACAGTATGATCTGAAAATCTAAATAACTCATCAATACATATGACTACATAAACATTTACTACTATTTTAAAAAGGGTGGTAAACAACAACAACTCTGAATTCAGTAAAAGACAACTAAATATTATTAAACATGGTTTTATACTCTCCCTTATCCACAAGGCTGTCTCTTTATCAAAAGTCAGGCTTGTATGAACAGTGTGTAAAGTTTCACCCTATGATCTGCACATTCAAACATCCCTCTGAAGCACCAGCTAATTGGAGGAACCTGCTGTTTTAAAGTGTCTGCTCAGCAGCTCAAAAACGCAACGTATCAGCAGAAATCGGCTCAACGCTGCATATGTAGACAAAATTACAATTCTGCTGCCAAAGTATGAAACCATCATGTTATATATTTGAAAGACAGGTTTTGTTTTGGAGAGTGTGTTTGGTGTCAATTTAAGATAAAAAATCTAATACTGTGACATATTTGCATAAAAAAAAAACACTTTGTTTTCTTAAGCTTTAGATCAGAGGTCTCCAACACAGTACCGGTGGAGACCAGGGTGTCTCTAAAGACCATATTAATAGCCTGTGAACCTGTTCCATACATTAGCACAACTCACCAGCTAGCAGCCTCTAAAATGTAATGTTTTCCTGTAATCATTCTTCTTTAATAACAATTACATTTATATAGATTTTACAATAACAATACCATAAAAAATCATTCAAGACACGTTTATTTTAAGTTGTTTTAAGTAGTTTGTTAAAAGTTTAGATAAAATAAACTGAAGCCTAATCCTAGTCCTTTCAATGGCTCAATACCCATAAAGTAGCTCTCAGTTTCAGAAAACTTGCTTTAGATGTTAGTTTAGTTTCATCATCCACTGTACATGATAACCTACAACATTATAGAAATGCATTGAAAAATGAGCAGGAACCCCTTAAACAGCTAATCAAAGGACGGCTCCATTAGCGATGAGCTCTGGGAGTTATTATAAAAGACTGTGAGATGATATGAAGATCAAAACAGCAGATCTTGTTCATTTAGTTTTATCTCCTTATTCTCTTCAAACAAGTTTTTATAAGTAAATTACATATGTATTTAATACATTTTGAAGGACCCTTGTTTTTTCTGTGTATGTACCCTGCTAATGCAGAATTTTGCTCACAGTAAATACTTCCTATATTTTACAACACTAAAAAACAACCTAAGGCTTTCTTCAGCTCAGATTTATGTTGGTCTGTAATAAAAGATATTCTACATCTTGCAGTATTTTGGTAAGACAATAAATATGGGGTGGTGCACTTGTAGATTTTTTTCTGCCTCTAACTTGCCAAAAATCCACATGCAGCAAAAGGGAACTGAAAACGGCCCAACAACAGATGGTAAACCAAAAATCCAGAAATGTGTAGACACATATCTGATTCATCCATCCATCAGAGTGTTTGTGTTCACCATTTTCAGGCCAAATGCAACCAAAAACCCATTCCTGGTTGCAAGCTTAGACTTGTGACCAGAGCCTTAGGGTGTTTAACTTTCTTGCTGACTTAGTTCTCATAGCTGTGAATGGAACTAGAAGATAAAATAAATAAACTGAGCCGTCACACATGAGCATTTATCTGTGTCACAGTTTCTCATTGAACATTCAATCCCTCATGAATTACAGACACACACATTAGCATCAAACATGGTGGAAATTATATTTATTTATTTATTCAGTGGGTTTTCTTTGTCATCTGATTTAGCATCTTTCATTCCCCTGTTGTATCTAGAAAGTGTGAAGTGTTAGGATTGTACATGATTACAGAGAACAACTTTATCACAGCAGAAACTAAACGTTATCTTTGTGTTGATAAAAAGTCTTTTTTTTTTTACCTGAAAAAGACTCATTACATCCATCTTATTACCTGGAAATAATATATTTACAATTTATAGCTTTCTCTGTCCTTTGTTTCGCTGCAGGAGAAGGTTGAGAAATTATCCTGCCACAATGACTTGTCAATGTGACATATTATATGTTGTAACTCAATGCAACACAGTAAAGCTTCAAAAAACAGAATGCATTGTGGTTCACCAAAATATGATTGCCTGTCATATCAGATGGTCGCCACTATAAATTTAACAGGAACATATTGAGTTTTATCACAACAGAATGTGTTAGTCACCGTAAAATAATAAAACAATACTAAACAAAAAACCAACTCAGTGTCTTTTAGAAGATGTGAAAAGGCACAACAATAAAACGGGAACATACTGGGATCTTATTTTTAGAACTGAGCCTCAGTGAAGGCTTGTCTATTCTCCTTATCTGGAAGAAATCTCAACTTGAAACTGCCACCACAAAACAGAAAATGCACCCATGTGCACACATTCACTTGGAAACACATGGGCTGTGAGAAGCATCTGTCACTTCGGCAGAATCCTTTGTCATCCTGACGAACACGAAGCAGGCGGGTCTCTAAGTGACACGCTGGGTTTTGAAAGAAACTGAAAGTAGATGACACATAAGACACCGTCACAGAATTAATCTTTTGTCAAATCGATGTTCAATATAATTTCAAAGGGTCATGAGTGTGCGTATAATATAGTTTACATAGCCAGAAATTGAAGGTTAAGGCTTTATTGAGGAACTAATGAATAGAATGAAAGAGATGATTCTGCCTACACGTTGTTAACATGCGTAATTGCTAGTTTCAAGTTTCAATCAAGTGTAAAGGATGTTTCTGATGTCTGACTGTCACATTCATGTCTGCTACTCGTTGAATATTTAACAAGAAATAGTGGATTTTAAAGGGTTTTATTTCATTTGAAACTCTCCAGGACCTAACATTGTCTGTGTGATGGGATTTTAGGATGTTATAAAAATCTGGATTACATTTTGGCAAACTGAAACAAGCTTAAGTTTCAAACCCCGCCCAATTTACCTGAGTAGAGTAACAACAAATACACTTAAGATATTTTCTAGATGAATCTGGCTGCAAAATTACAAGAAGGCTCTTGAAACTAACAACAGTTAGCGATCAGTGACAAAAAAAAAAAAAAAAACAGAAACAAATTTGCAGTTCAAACTGAGGAAACAACTTAGCGACTCGTTAACACTGTCTACCAAACATTTTTGTCTCCAAACAAAGTTAATTTTCTGAGTTTGTTTCTAATACTTGTGAAGTGTTGCAAAAATTAATTTTTTAAATGTACATTGTTGATATCTGCTAATCTGCTTGTTTAATCATTATGTATAAATAATTACCACTTAAATATACATTTCAGATATTTATAGATGCTCATTATTGTGTTTTTTGTTGTTGTTGTTATTTATTACATCAAAGAACATGTTGGAAATAAGTGTTTACTTACACTGTTATGTGTTATCCTTCAGGCTGTACAATGTGATTGTACTTTATACACAAAATGAAAATCAACCAATCAGTACATGTATATTGTATACATTTATAAAACCATGGGTCTATACAGAACAGATTAATAACTGCATTTTACTTAATGATGCAACAGTCTCTGTTTCACATGTGTAACATTAATTTGATTAAGCTCTTTTGTTTCTAAAGGTCAAATGTAAGTCCCTGAGATATTCTGACATGTAGACATGTAGATCCCATGTGAGAGTCGAGCTCCAGACACTTAATGCCACTAATAACTCTGGCTGTAAACTGCATTAACGTGTAATCTGCAAGCTAAAGCTGAGATACATAATGACATAATCAGTTTGATTTTCTTAAATCTAACAAAGCTCCTCCAGAGCCACAGAGACAACTGTCTTTACAACCAGGTAATACACTGACCCCACGTAAAAAACACATTACTGTTTGTGTTGTGCTATGATAAAAGACTTATCACTATGGCTACAAATCATTACTGATTAAAATACAGTGCATAATAGTGTCTACAATGAAACAGTACTGCCCAGTTTTTAGTTTGCAGAAGCAGGTTTAGTTCATGTTAGTAGCAATCTAAATAATGATACATGGTACTTTGTAAATGTGGTGACAACTTTCAGACAATTCACAAAATTATAAAAAATACTAAAAAACATGCAAATATTCTTTGTTAACTTACTGTGTGTGTGTCTAAGCTGCTAGTCAGACATGAAAGATTAAAATCAAATCAGCCTTAAATAAAATTTCATCCATTTAATATTTTTCTAAAACTTTTAATACCTTTGCAGCTTACGAGAAGACTTAAACCTCCACTGGGAAAGAGGGAAAGACACACAATAAGTATTGTGTGTCAACAGTGAGTCCATCCACACAATACTGATAAATACTGACAAGTTGATCCGCTTTAAACGCCACACGCCCACACCAGCATTTATAGATTCTGCACTGAAAAATGCACATTGTTGTTGTACTGAATCTGGTTAAACTTCTCAGATAAACAAGCTTTTTGTTTGAAGAGATTAACTTTAAATAGTTTAGAATGTTTCACAGTAGGCTTGTCAAATATCCATATTATGGTATTCATTGATATGTTTATATTTAATCAGATGTTTAGTTTTGTCGTGCCACCTTCATCAACTTCAGGTATTCAACCCTGAGAGCTGCTGAGACAACAAGTCTGTGGACTGTATCACACAGTTTAAAATGGAAAGCTGTAAAGTCCATCATCATTTATCAGTATAACAATCTGAAAACACCAGAAAATTATGGTGCACAATGCTGCTCACTGTATCTCTTTTGTGTCTGTGTACTATGACTAACAATGGCTATTTATCTTTGCATATTTCTGTCTAGAAGTACAAGAACAAAGTTAACTGGGGCAAATTTCCTCATGTATAAACCTGTTTCTGAGTCTGATTCATCCTAATTCATCTCACTCCAAAAACTACCAAACACCAAAATCAGGTTGAGCGGACAGAGCAGTCAGATTGATTAGTCCAACCTCTGTAGCCGAGTGACCCGTCTTGCAGGATAAACCTGTCACTGGATGGAGGCGGTTAGATCTGAGATCCAGAACCAGAGTTTATCAGCGTTGTGGGAGTTCACATTGTTGCTTTGCTTCTATTGTGAACGCTGAATAAAACTCCACTTGGCAGAAGTCCGAACATACTTAAGCCAAGTATACTGTAAAAAGTATCTGACAAAAATAAAAATTAATTTACAGCAGATTAAAGATGCCAGATGGTCATTTTGTGTTGATAATTATACCAAGTGTTTGTAACAGAAATTAAAAACTGAAACACAACATAAAGGCAATCAGGTAAAATATAATTAAGTCAGTGAATTTAAAAGAAAACCCAATCTAGTTATAATTGTATTAATGTGAAGTATTTGATTTTGTTTTTTTTTACTTTTAATGTTTTAGTTAATATAATAAAAAAAAAACAATCAAAACTCCAGACAGTCTGATTAGCAGCATTTCATTGATGCAGTGCAAGTGTGAAAACAAAGAATAGACAATGACAAATATGTGTTGTTAATAACATTTGTTTGAAAATATTAATATTAATAATGTCTGTAAAAACATTCTGAAAAAGAGAGAGCTCTCCAAATATGCCAAAATTAAAAAATAATAATGTGAATTTTGGCAGGCATTTTATTAATGTCCAAAAAATATCAAGGAGAATAAAGCCTTGTTGACAAGCTGATTTGAACATGAATATATTATTTATTTCATTGATGTTGTTGACATCAATCTGTTGACAAGCTAAACAAAACTTCCCTAAAACAAAGCCTGCCACTTTTAAACCCTTCCCCACTTAAAAAGCAGCACCCTCCAGCAATATTTTCCACTCAGTTTACGTGAATAGCATAAAAAGGAGTTGTCTAATTAACTAATTTGTATTCCTAAAAAGCAGACCATTACAAATCTGTTTATCACATGTCAGCATGTGACTTCGCTTGTCTCTTCAGAGACAGCTGGAGAAAGACAAAATGTACAAAGTGAGAACGGGATATCAACTGACCACATGGCACCAGGCCTCCGCTGAATCTCTCCTGACAATCTTAATCCATCAGCAGGTCAATCTGCTGACAGCTTTTCCACAGAACGACATCCGCTAGCTCAGTGAGACACCGTATGCTAACTCACAATGTGCAGCGGTTAAGAGCACATGCTTGCACAGTATGAAGCTATGTCATGTTGAGACACACACGCTACCAAAGGCACTATAGACCTTAGAATGCCTCCGTCACAGCAAAGAAGGAAGCTTTACTGAGAGGGCAATGGATTGATACTGGTCACACTGCATGCTGCGTAATGGAAGGCAAATCCCACTAATTAGAATAAACACTAAAGCATAATTACACAATAAATGTTGGCAAGAATTCAAATTTAACTGAGACGAAAATCATTCAGATTACAATACAGTAAATGTCTTACAGCTGAGTACTTTGAAACGTTCAAGTGGAATCAGATAATGTGGACGTATCTGTGCTAAAACCCCACACAATGTGCATGTTTGGCTTATGGGAAATTTTGCGAAATAAGATTTTGTTACGAAGCAGTGGTTTTAGATGATTACATGTTTGCTTATTTTAAAGTAATGTAAAAATCTAAAAGAAAATTAATCTACAGCCTACTGTCATTAGATAGTAACGGAACAAAGATTAAAATTACAGTCTTAACACAGAACATTAATAGGCTACATCAATTTTTTAACAGGTAATACCTGAATGAAGTTACATTAACACGTGCAGTTACTTGTTAATTGCTTCTGATTTCCAAATAAAAAAAAAAATATATGTATTTAAAAAAGTAAAGTCTGCAGCATCAGATGTTTATACTCCATGGCTGATGGTAACTCGTCCTTATTACTGGAGGTTTAAAATCTTGCAAGAAAATAGATCATTATATCTTTATGAAACACATTCATGTCTTTTAAGACCTGAAGTGATATTTTAAGCTCCATCCATGCATGATTAATATGTTTGACAAAACCACAGTGCATGTGTCAACTGAGTAGAACACACTGACTGCATTTAATGCAATACCCAAGAATGACAAATACTAAGTGAGTACCGTCTTAGTGTTTTATCTTCACATTGTTCCTTCTTAATATTATAGAGCCAATGCAAAGCAAGAAAGGCTCTACACTGTATGGCAATGGCCCTTTGAGTGTCTTCTATAGCAGAGAATTGCTATCTGATCGGGAATAACAGTTTCTAAATGAACTTTTATTTGATTTTTCCCAGTAGTTTGAAGTGCTTGAATTGTTTTATACAGTATTTAATGCCACTGACATTCAGTCAAATGGTGGCAGACATCTTTTATTCATTTTTGGAAAGATGCTGAGAAAATAAATGCATAAATATCTACAAGTCTTATTTCAGATTAAAGTCAGATATGTTAAAAGACGAGATTGAGATGAAAAATGTTAATTTAGAATTAGAGTTTGTTTCCCCTGATATGTTCAGTTATGTGAGCAGTAGCTACCTGCATAAGAGTTTTCCTTTTGTCGACCTCTTTGCTCACTGAGATACAAACTTGAGGAGTGTGAGTCGTGAAGAAGTAGTTAGAAACAGAAGCAGAAACAAACTCTGTTTATTTAAACACAAAAAAGAAGAAAACTGGATTTTATTTATAAAAAAACTGCCCCAAACACACAAAATCTCCTCTTCTTCAGCTTTTAGTCTGAAGTGTTCTCTATGTCACTTTGATTGTTACAGCACTCATCATCGGTGCTTTGAAGATGTTTGTCTGAGTGTGAAGTGTGTGCCACTGTGTGTGTGTCTGAGGGTCATTGAAGTCAAGTGCTGGTGTCTCGTAAACTGCACTGCTTCAATTGAATGCATGAAAAGACACATGCGCACACACACACACACACACACACATACACATACACATACACACATAGTTTGACCGGCTGTCTCAGAGATGTTCCCATTTCTTCTCCTGGAGCGACCCTGAGGACTTCAACATAACTGCAGCTGTCTTCTCTGCTCCTCTTTAAATCTCTGGGTCCCATTTTTCTTTAAGTTCACTCTGATTTTCTGGGTACTAAAGCTTAGATTGCCTGTGCTAAAGTTCAAATCATGTCCCTGTTTGACTTTAATCCTCTGCTATCAGAAAAAGTGTATGGTATAAAGAATTAAAAAGTCATGGATTAGCTAGTGAAGGCAGAAGTCTTGCAACACTTATGTCCACATAATTTTCCTGTACAGAGTTGCAGGGAGCTGGTGCTTATCTCTGGTGGTTATTGGGCAACATGTATGGTTTCACCCTGGACAGGTCTCATATCCATCACAGGACCACGTTCACACACTCACACCTAAGGCCAGTTTAGAGTTGCCTATTAACCTTTCATGAATATTTTGGGTCTGTTGGAGGAAATGAGTTTCCCTGAAGAAAACCCCACACAAGCAAAACAAAAACATAGTCACCTCATGCAGAATGTCCCCTAAAGATTTAAATCACAGATTAAACTATATGTTTGCAGCAAAAACTTCATTTGACAATTGTCCAGCAGGATTATGTGCGTCAACTTCTACGACATGTCTCCCTTTTCTTTTCTTGATTATTTAAAAGTATCAGCCTTAAAAACAAGTTTTTCTAAAGAATGGTTAGAACGCCCATATGCTCCCTCTGTTGGATTAGAATAATTTTATATTGTCAAATCTATTTACTTGTGTGTAAGTGCATAAATTAACTTTATAATTCAATTGCAGTATAAAATAAATTAAAAGGCAGAATAACAGGAGCTAGTTAAAGTGGCTCTTGGTGGAAGAAACCTGACACTTAATGGATGATTTTCACAAATAGGACCAGACTGAACTAAGCACGGCTCATTGTTTGTCTATTTCCATGTATGTTTTTTTTTTCTTTCTTGCTTTAACTTTTATCCTTCTTTACACTCTCTATGCTGTCATGTAAATAAAAACTTTCAAAACTCTTCTGCTACCTATTCACTCTGCTAAAGGATTTGATTTATTGTTTCCTTTTTTTTCAGTGAGAATGAGGAACATATTGTATGAAAGTATACGTAACGCCTGATCTGTAGGGTCATGATACATGTACATCTGCAGTCTGTGACATTTTGCCAGACAAATGGTGACACAAAGTACACGTGTTGAACCTGAACAGTGGTGTTTTTTTATTTCTTGCGGTCACTCCCCTTGTGTTCCTGAGCAGACGCACTGAATGCCTCACTGCTCCAGCAGAGAAGCTTAGCAGCCAACAGAACCAGAGCCTGTGGCTGTAAAAGGCCAGTGTCGATGAAACTGAATGAGTGTGAAGCTGCAATAAAAAGAGCACCGATGCTTGATCAACCTACTGTGCGCTGATAAGGTTTTACCTGAAAGCAGAACAAAAGACTGTGCAGGTGGAAAGCTAAAACTGAAATTACACGGCCTTTAAAAGTAAAATTTAATTAACAGGATCTCCAGGAAGTCTTGGAATAATTCAGTGCCTTATTATTTTGGTACAAAAGGTGTGATTCTTGTGTTAAAACTATTACTTTAGGATTCAACAATATCTTACCTCTTATAAGTTATGAACCAACTTGACTTATATAACAAACTGCTTTGTTCTTACCACAAAAATCTATCAATGCATACTAAATTCTCAAAATACAAACCTAATACATCCATTCAATCATGTACCTGCTTGATCCTGTGCAGGATTACAGAAAAGAGGTGCAGCCATTGGCGAGAGGCAGGGTAAACCGTGGACAGGTCACCAGCCTATCACAGGGCCACATATGGACACACACACACACACACACACACACACACACACACACACACACACACACACACACACAGTCACACCTGCAGCCATTTTGGAGTTAAACTCACATGCATGTTTTTGGGGCAGGTATTTAGAGACCACCAACCATTGAAAATGTTCTGAGCACCATGTGTTTGAACTGTTAAAATTTGGACAGATAATAAAATAATAAAAATACTGAGCTTCTATGTCAGTAGAATGAGTCAGAATTTGATTCACTTGAACTAATTGTATTTTTTAATTGTTGTTTGTATTAATATCAACAGTCACGTTGTGCATTCTGGTCACTGATCTGCACAGGGCAGCCTTAACAGTCCCTGTTTTTAACTGTATTCATAAACAATGTTTGAAACTTAGTTTAAACTTATTTAAAGCTTTCTTAAAAATGCATGAGAGGTGCTCATAATTATTGATCAGAGGTCAGAAATACCAGTTGGCACTGCAGATTGTTCCAAAACACCAGCTGTTATAAAACAGTGTTCATGACTGACGGCATTCAAATCTGCTTCAGGGGTAAGGGGTGACTGTGATCTGTGTAGATAAACCGTCCCACTGTGCTAAAATCCTTAACAGGGAATTTCAATAACACCAGCAGGTTGAACATTAAACAGAAAAGACTAGCAAAGATATTTAACAAAAACTAAATCAAACACAATACCTGGATAGTGAAAAAAGGCTATTGTAGTATACTTAAATTCGCATCGCAAATATCTGCTTTTTCACTGCTAAATATTAGAATCACACACCAAAAGTGATTAAAATTCTTAATGAGACACTTTTTCCTCCACAACCTTTTCAAGGTGAGGCAAAATAACTGATGTGAGTTGTCTCATCCATTATGTCCTCTCCCCTTTTCTTCTGCTCCCACTGTGACACAGTCCTTAGTTCCAGCGTGGCTATCTGTGAGACCATATGCCCATGGCAGGAAACCTGAAGAGGTTGGCAGAGGGCCCACTCACAACCAGGAAATAAATAATGAGCCATTATGTTCAATCATATGCTGAGCTTTAAAGGTCTAAAGCTCAGAGCTGCCATTCACAATAAGCAGTGTGGAAAAACAGAATATAACACAATGCTTGTGTATGGCCACAGTCTAGTACTGCATGTTCTCTGCACAATGTTGTTTGATTGTTGTCTGAATATTGTTAAAAAAACAAATTAAAAATGCAGATTATGTCACTCCCAGATGATACTTGATCAGGACACTTGATCCCATTAAAATATTCAGCCAATGTCACATATTATCTTGGCCCAAGATGTCCAATTTACATTCAGGTAGTGGTGGTTAATGTACTGAAGTGCAGGATGATGACAAGATCGGAGAAAAAGATTGTGGACTGAGGGAAATTTGGATTTATCTCAACTGATATTCATGCAATAATCAGCAATTGCATGTTCTTATCTAATATCATACAACTCCACCCTGAAATGATGTATTTTCATTCCAGAGTGAAAACACTTTGAAATACGACCCTTGTTTTTTCATGTACAGTTGAGGCCAAAATTATTACCCCCTTGTGAAATTAGACAACACTCCTGATTGCTTCATGAAAATGACTGTTAACAACAAGTGTTTGTTATTTTGGAAGCAAATACACAGACAAAAAAACAATACTTGTAATTAGGATATTTAATTGATACACTGAGTTCAAACGAGAAAGGGAAAAAATGAGATATCCAAAATTATTCGCCCCCTGGTCATTAATAGTCAATATTGAGCTACAACTGACAACAATCTCTAAGAGTAGCTCTTTACTAAGGTGGCACAGGTCTCTTGGGGGATTCTGACCAACTCTTCCATTGCAAATTGTTCTATCTGGTCCAAACTGCAGGGTTTCCAAGCATGGACATTCACTTTGAGCACCTGTCACAGATTTTCAATAGGATTGAGGTCTGGGTTCTGTGCAGGCCACTCCAGGATCTTGGTTTTGTTATCCTTAAAGAACTGTTGGACTAATGTTGACGTATACTTTGGGTCATTGTCTTGTTTGAAGATTCAACAATGACTTAAGCCTAGACTACGAGCAGATTTTTGCATCCTCTCCCTATAAATGTTAACATAATTTTATTTTTTCATGATGCTATGCACCTGAACAATGCTCCCTGTGCCAGAGGTTCCAGAGTATGATGCTCCCAGCACTATGTTTAACTGTGGGAACTGTGTTCCTGGGTTTGAAAGGCTCTCCTTTTCTTTACCTAACATTAGCAACATCTATCTGCCCAAACAGTTCCAATTTAGTCTCATAAGAGCAAAGCACAGTCTTCCAAAACTAATCTTTACCTTTCAAATGTTCACAAACAAACCTCAGCTGGGCTGTGATGTGCACTCTTTGAGTAAAGGGGTTCTTCTGGGACGGTGACCCTGAAGCTAACTGTGATAAAGAGCCCTAACAACTGTGTTCCTTGAAACATCCACTCCAGTAGAGGCCTGGTCGGCAACAATCATCTTGGCAGATGTCTGGGGCTCCTTGCTGACATCTCTGACTTGTTTCCTCTCCAGAGTTCTTAAATTCTTGCGCTTACAGCCACGACCAGGTTTGTTTCTTACATAATTAGTGTCCTTCTACTTAGCAACGATGCAACGTACAGCAGTTATAGACACAATGAATTGCTTGGAAATGGCAGTTTAGCCTTCCCCCTTATCATGAGCCTCTACCAGCTTCTATTTAAACTCTAGACTGATTTCCTTTGTTTTTGGCTTGGTGAGTAACAGTAGTCCCGCCCATGTTCTTTAGAGTCTTTCTATGCTGACTGAATGTTGTTAGGAAGCCACTGCACAGGTGTGGTTTCAAAGCTGATTGGTTAATTACTGTAGGTGTGTTCTGAAAGCAAACATCATATGGGGCTAATATTTTTGACCATGCAATTTTTTACCAACTTTGATATAAAGCAAGCCTAAAATGTATTCTATATGACAAAATGGACCAAAAGCTACTTAATAGCATTAGTGAATGTTTGCTTATAGAAAGTTTCATCAATGCTGCAGACATTGGGAAGAAGTTTAGAAAAATGTACCATAATCCCTGGGGGGCTAATAATTATGTTTTCTCAGTCAATGGCACAGACCACAGCCTGTTCTAACATATCACTGAATAAAACATACTTTGATAAAACCATGTAATGTCAACATGATGACCTGAAATTACTGCCTCAAAATAATGATTGTTGTCTTTAAAACAATGTGTAAATAGTGATGGATACTTTTGTTTGGTTTGTGAAGCTGTGTTCATTTAACTGTGTAGAAACGATTGAACAATTAGGCAAAATGATCACAGTTAGATCATAATGGCAGTTGGGTAATTATGACATAAAAGCTTTTGGCCAAGTCACAAACTGCCAACTGCTGACAATTTTAATCTATTTAAGATCATGCAAATGCAATTAGGACCATCTGTTTTAGGATTAATGTAAACATTTAGAAAATAACAATATTTTATGATTTATGGAGTTAAAAAAATTAAAATGGAATTAAAATTAAAGAACCATATAATTTATTAGTCAGAAGACGGACATTTATTTGTCTGCAATTTTGATCAATGATTTTATTTTTCAAACAGAAGAAATTCTGATATTGTTATGCTTGAGGCTCTAATGCATTTCTTTAAAAAAATAATTTAGAAATAATAAAAATCTGCTTGTTTTTGGCAGAATTTCTGAGCTGAAAACAAAACAATCTGCCGTCAGAGCTCCTTAGTCTTAAATTCAAAGCCACATTTCTAAATATGCTGATAAAGGTTTGTCACATTTGCTAACTTTGAAAACCTTTCTGCTAATAAAAGCAACCTCAGTAGCGTTGTGACTCATTAGCATATAAAAGAAGTAAATGCATATTTTAAAATTCTTTCATGCTTTCATTTTTTTTCTTCTGAAGTTAATTTAATTGCATTTTATTTTATTTTTTTCTGTGAGGTTTACAGCAAGAATGTAGAGAAATGATTTAGTCTTTGTGAGAGACAAAGGGTAATTGATGCTAACACAAACCTTGCATGTTGAAAAAGACAATCAATATGGAAGACAGCACAACTGAAGGACCCTGCCACCGCGGTCTCTCTAACACAGTCGAGTATTGATGTGACTCTTTGAGCTGCAAATTAGTTGAAGTGACAGTATAATGGACCCCCATGAAAGAATGAAAGAAATTTAAGTGAAAACAAAGGATTCTTTCATTCCTTTATGCCCACCATCTCTCTGTTCTGTAACCCTATCAATTATAGTTTCATATTTGAGAAATATCATTTATTTTTATTGGTTTGTAAGGGAAATAAACTAAAAATTCCACAAAATGCACCTGTGTCTAAATCAATGTATGCATTTAAAAGTGGCAGCTACAGAGAAGAAGAAATAGTTATTGTAGTTAAATGTGTGTATTGATGGAGGTTTAGATCACGTATAATACCATCCATACAGATCTGTATTTAATTCCATGACTTAAGTTCCACTAGCTGATTGTTTTTAGCTTAAAATCACCAATAAAAAATTGATCTTAATTTGCTATTTTCTGAATAAAAACATGGTTTGATACAGTATTTTCAATGTGACAGGATCAACATGTTGCCTCTGCATGTATCATTCACAGTTGGGCCTCAAAAAATCATTTTTGAAAGGGTTTTTTTATTCTCAGCAACTACCCTGATGAAGCGGACAGACAGTTTCTTCCTGTATATTAGAAAGGAGAACTGATAGTGTCAACACTAACAGAAAATGTGTGAAGATTCATAGATAAGGATTTATTTTCACACTAATATGAGTAATTAAACACAGCTCTGTAAACATCAGGCATATTTTGCTAAAAAAGACTTCCTGAACCACTGAAAATTGTTAAAAGTCTGAACGCCTGGAGTCTAGTATCTAATATTATGCAGACTGATCTAAAATTACCTCTTAATGTTCAATACTTCATGGAAAACACTGCTCCACAGCCTGACATTCTGAGCCTTTCTCTACAAGTACCTCATGACAGAAGAAAACTGAATTTATTCTGAAACAATTTAAATGCAGTGGGGAGATAAATATTTAAAACCAAAGGCTGGCCCTGAGGAAAACTGAGACTGGGAAAAACACAAGTAAAAGCCTCATGCCTGGTGCAAAGGATCTTCTGCCAAGCCCCTACTTTTCCCCAGTTCAACTATCCTTCTGTCACATTGATAACCTGTCACCAGATGAATATAGAAGCAGCATGTTTAAAACATGAGCTGACAGAGCACAGTCCAGGCTACACTATGTGTATATGTAATGTTGCACACACATAACACACATCTGCACATCTGTGTGCAAAAAAGGTTTGTCTGTTCAAGGAGATAAATTTGCTAATTTGTTGTAAACACCCTATAACAGCTCGTCATGTTAACAGGAACCTCTAACCTTTGGCAAGTCACGGGTATGACACAAAAAGAAGATGTTTGTGTTTAAGTGCAATGAAAAAGGCCAGAGTCAAGTTATAGTGAAATATGTGCCAGGCGCTAACTTTTTCAGTTTGTAATTTACATTTATCTTCACTGGTGTAAAAAAAAGTTCATGACTTCTACATTAAGTTTGGGTCACACTAGGCGATTTGTAGACTCTTTTTGTTGCAAAAAAAATCATGAAAAAATGATTGTTTGTTAGCTTAAATTGATAGTCTTTGGTCAGTAAGTGTGACAGGCTCAAGCACAGCTGATTCAGTGTGCCCACGACTTAAGATGACCTATAAAAAACTTATCTGGGAACATCATACAATGTGACAACAGCCTCGATCACCTGCGTCTGAAGTTGGCTGCTTTTTTCTGGTTTCTGGCCTTTTTGCTTGAATATAACAGGTACTAACACGGCTTCGTCTTCATTATCATTTAGTATTTATTATTATTCATTACTGGACTGATTTCTCTGTTAGATGTTGGACTTTTCTGCTATATTACCAAGTTTGCAATGTGTGACATGAACCAGTTCTTTTGCATTAGCCAAAAATCATACAGTGTGAGCTGGCCTTTAGGCCTCAACTAGAAGCTCTTAGGTGAAGAGGTAATGAAATTAACTCCCTGACCCTTTGACACTCAACACTGACACAAATCAGCAGTTTAAGTGTCAGAGTCTGCTGCTGACGGGGCATTTGGTTCAGAAACAGAATGACTTTGCCACCTCTCCCAGGGCTTGTTTGTGAGATATGTAGCACTTATACTAAATAATATCCGCTGGGTCAGGCTTTGCATTGACTTTCAAAAAAGAAAAAAAAACAGGGTCAAATGCTGGATTACCGCACTGCCTTTCGGGCTCGCTGAATAGGTGAAATTCTTTGAGAGGATTTAAAGGTCATTGAACAACGCAGCGTTCTCAGATCACATGAGTGACAGTGGACGGTGACCATCAATCTGACTGACAGTTTTGTTGTTGGCTTAATTTCTTACATCACAACAATACAATCAAATCCACACAGTGCACTCGACTTCACACTATCAAAAAGCTGTTATAACTGCTTTTCTTAACAATCAACATGACTGAAACAAAACCACTCTTCACACCACAATATTTTGCTGTTATCTATGATCTTAAGGTTTATTGAGATGTTATTTTGAAAGGAACCCTCTTCCTAAGAGATTGATACTCAATTTTTAGACTCAAATATTCAATGTTTCAGACTGAGGCTGCTGCATTTAGACTTGACCATTAAAAAAAGAAAAGAAAAAAGTTTTAAGTCTAATTGGTTACTCCCGATGGTTTTACATTGACATCCAATATTGCTGCACAGTATAACTATAAAGTTATAGATTTGTTTTTCCATCTCATACACAAAGCAAATTTAGTAGACTTCTTTATTTTTCGGTTCAATAATATCAAGATTAGGATCAGGTGATGCAGAAAAACTNGATACTCAATTTTTAGACTCAAATATTCAATGTTTCAGACTGAGGCTGCTGCATTTAGACTTGACCATTAAAAAAAGAAAAGAAAAAAGTTTTAAGTCTAATTGGTTACTCCCGATGGTTTTACATTGACATCCAATATTGCTGCACAGTATAACTATAAAGTTATAGATTTGTTTTTCCATCTCATACACAAAGCAAATTTAGTAGACTTCTTTATTTTTCGGTTCAATAATATCAAGATTAGGATCAGGTGATGCAGAAAAACTGCCCCAGGCATGCGTTACTTCTCTGAAGTTCTCTGAAAATCCTGTGTCTGATCCAAAAATGCAGCAGCAAAAGTTTTAATGAGAATTAGCAGGAAACATTGTATGACTCCACTTTGTTCCATGTAAATCCAAGTCCCAAAGACCAACTCCTATTGTATCCTAAATATCCCATAAGTCCATAGTTTCCCAACGGCTCTCAGACTGTAGGTTTGCTTGTTATTCTTAGAGTTTCTGAACAGGAGGCAGAGCTTTTAACTATTAGCTATACTCTGTGCTCAAAAAGCTGAAAAGTCTTTATGTCTAGAAACATATGGCCCTTTTCCTTTTTATAAGCAAACTAGATGACACTGAGGGATCCCTTTGGCTATGCTGTTAACGCTTTTGTTGATGAGGAATGCCCCAAGATGTCATAATATGTACATACTGTATATGTTGTACTTAACTGAGTTTTTTCTGTTATTATGGTTTCAAGTACCAGAAACCACTGGACTTCCAAGAAAAACTTACCCTAAATAAGATGTAAAAGTAGTGATTAGAACCATGAATTCAGTAAACATTTGTTTCAGTGGTTCCTGTTTCAAAATAAAAAAGCAACGATTTGAACATAATTCCAATGCTTTGTTAATGTATTATATACAGTATGTATTCAGGACTTCTTGGTTTTATATTATGATAAATAGGTATTAATCAGGTTTTTTAGAAAGATAGTTCAATTAAACAAATAATATGGAGATTCTTCTGAGATTCTGAGAACAACAAACAACAGATTTGATTATCTTAAGATGAAAATGTCACGTCTTGGATAATTAGGCATGAGTACAACTTTTAATTAGAGTAAAAATGTTGTTTTTTTCTGATTTGATTGAATTTGTTGTTGTTGTTTTGAGTGCACTGCTTACAGTTTAAGTTTTCCAGCCAAAAATCACATCTTTGTTTTAGTTTCTCAAACACCAGTATTTACCTTCTTCATGCATTCTGGGAAATGTTTATAAATGAATAACTTTTAAATTACCAAGCAGCTAACTAATGAATGAAAATAAACTGGAAAATTATTATCAATCAACAACAATACAAATACTACTAATACTACTACTATTACTAATTTAAAAATATATATATATATATATCTTACTTTGTGTTTTAGGACCAAAATATAATATTATAGAAGAAGTCTGAGCTGCCAAGAATTAAGGATACTGTAAAAAGTTAAAAAATGAGTGTAAAACTAAACAGTCTAACTGTGAACGTGTCAGCAGTGGGTCTATTTTACACCAACAGACTCCAGTAAGTTTATACATCAGCTCATTAGGTACCTACTTACCATGAAAAGGCCACTGTGGCCACAAAACAACCCACCACCCACATCATACCTACAGTAATTGTCTCACCTCTTCGGCTAAAACGCCTACCTCTTTGCCTTCCCAACAAACACACAAAGTCAAGCAAAAGCACACAAAGAGACACAAACNACATACAAGACCACTGATAATCTCCCTCGATCTGGGGCTCCACGCAAGATCTCACCCCGTGGGGTCAAAATGATCACAAGAACGGTGAGCAAAAATCCCAGAACCACACGGAGGGACCTAGTGAATGACCTGCAGAGAGCTGGGACCAAAGTAACAAAGGCTACCATCAGTAACACACTACGCCGCCAGGGACTCAAATCCTGCAGTGCCAGACGTGTCCCCCTGCTGAAGCCAGGACACGTCCAGGCCCGTCTGCGGTTTGCTAGAGAGCATTTGGATGATCCAGAAGAGGATTGGGAGAACATCATATGGTCAGATGAAACCAAAATAGAACTTTTTGGTAGAAACTCAACTTGTCGTGTTTGGAGGGGAAAGAATGCTGAGTTGGATCCAAAGAACACCATACCTACTGTAAAGCATGGGGGTGGAAACATCATGCTTTGGGGCTGTTTTTCTGCAAGGGGACCAGGACGACTGATCCGTGTAAAGGAAAGAATGAATGGGGCCATGTATCGTAAGATTTTGAGTGAAAACCTCCTTCCATCAGCAAGGGCATTGAAAATGAGACGTGGCTGGGTCTTTCAGCATGACAATGATCCCAAACACACCGCCCGGGCAACGAAGGAGTGGCTTCGTAAGAAGCATTTCAAGGTCCTGGAGTGGCCTAGCCAGTCTCCAGATCTCAACCCCTTAGAAAATCTCTGGAGGGAGTTGAAAGTCCGTGTTGCCCAGCGTCAGCCCCAAAACATCACTGCTCTCGAGGAGATCTGCATGGAGGAATGGGCCAAAATACCAGCAACAGTGTGTGAAAACCTTGTGAAGACTTACAGAAAACGTTTGAACTCTGTCATTGCCAACAAAGGCTATATAACAAAGTATTGAGATTAACTTTTGTTATTGACCAAATACTTATTTTCCACCCTAAGTTGCAAATAAATTCTTTAAAAATCAGACAATGTGATTTTCTGGATTTTTTTTCCTCATTTTGTCTCTCATAGTTGAGGTATACCTATGATGAAAATTACAGGCCTCTCTGATCTTTTTAAGTGGGAGAACTTACACAATTGGTGGCTGACTAAATACTTTTTTGCCCCACTGTATATATCTTACTTTGTGTTTTAGGACCAAAATATAATATTATAGAAGAAGTCTGAGCTGCCAAGAATTAAGGATACTGTAAAAAGTTAAAAAATGAGTGTAAAACTAAACAGTCTAACTGTGAACGTGTCAGCAGTGGGTCTATTTTACACCAACAGACTCCAGTAAGTTTATACATCAGCTCATTAGGTACCTACTTACCATGAAAAGGCCACTGTGGCCACAAAACAACCCACCACCCACATCATACCTACAGTAATTGTCTCACCTCTTCGGCTAAAACGCCTACCTCTTTGCCTTCCCAACAAACACACAAAGTCAAGCAAAAGCACACAAAGAGACACAAACAGCCTTGTGTTTAATTTAAAAAAAAATGCTGCCCTTCAACACATTTACATGTCTCATAAATGGGTGAGACTAGGCGCAGGGCCCGTCATTACACGCGCCATTAAAACACAGCAGTAGACTAATCTAGCACTTCCATAAGCAACAGCAGAAGCAGCAGCAGCAGGAGGCGAGGCTGCAGACGACGCGGGAGTCGAGGCTGACAGAGAATGCAGCGGGAGAGAAAGTAAAACAATGCAAAAAACAGATACTTGTTTGATAACTGGCATTAAGTATTAATATAAGACAGAATAAATGAACAAAAGGGAGCAATGAGTCATGGCAGATGAGGAAGAAAAGTCAGTGATCTTCAAGAAGAGACAATGTACTAGTTAGTACCTAAAACAACAAAGGATTGTGAGGAGCGCAGCAGGTGATATCTGGACAAGGGTGAGTCTATCAAGAATGAGGGTGACTCCAGTCGAGGAGCATCTAGACTTCAGTGCTTGAAGTAGAGGAAGGAGGAGCTGGTGGTTGAGAAGCAGCACGAGGATGAGCAATTTTAAATGGCATGCTGTGTGAAGAGGTGCTAAAGTGATGCAGGATGCTTAAAGAAACAACAAGAGAACCTGCATGTGATAGACAAACCAGAAATAGATCAAATATCTGAAGGAGCAGGGGTGAGCAGCAGAGGAGGACAGCTGCAGCGGGAAAACATGAGGACATTTTGGGGATAAAAAAAGAGTAGATTAGAAAGACAAGAGGGGATGCTTGGAAAAAAGTAAAACAAAGTTGCACCAGGGGCTGATTGCAGGAGATGGAGCAACAATAACATGCCTGCTGGGGAGCAGGAGCAGCAGCAACAGCAGCAGTAAGAGATGCAGAAACAGTAGGGGCTTTGAGTATGTGATGCTCTGAGAATAACAGGAAATCATACTTGGAGGGGAACAACATAAGAGGTAGAAGGTAATGTTTGGAAAGAAGTTGGGGGATATGATGCTTCTGGAAACAGCAGGTGGAGAGAGAGAGGTGATGTTGCGGAGGAGGAGGAGCAGTAGGGGAGGTGGTAACATGGGGCCACTGAGCACCTGTGAGCTATAATTATGATTCACTTTGCTGCTCCAGCAGACTGTGTGATAGCAGAGCCGTGACAGTGCACTCAGGAGAGAAAAAAACACGGTAATGTTTGAAACTAAACACCACACATTATCACAAGTCACATCACGCGTACATTATGACACTTTGAGCTGTCTGACATGATTTAGACCCATAACAAAACTATAACTGAGCATAGTGCAGGGCATTAAAAATAAGTGTCACAAAGAATATTGTATCTGTTATTTCAAGCATGAGTTTTTCATACTGTATAAAAAGATCTTAACTCTGACATAATAACTAATACAGGAGGATTGGCTGAAAATTCCACTCCTGGAAGACATGTAGCTCTTATTTTCAAGTCCAAAATACAACCTGAAAAAACAGAAAACTACAGGTGAAAATTTAAAAGTACAGTATTTCATTATAATGTCACAAGTTTCTCTAAATAACCCACAACTGAGCTTCACATAAAGTTAAACCAAGTCTGAAAGAAATCCCTACATCAGTTTAGTTGGCAGCTTTTGAAGCATCTTGTTTTAACAATAATTAGTGCACTAATTAATTCAAAGCTTCACCCTGCATCAGCTCTACAACTAAGGGGGGGAATTGCCCACCTACCTTCTACTGCGCACACAAGAGTAATAACACAGAGAAGCAACGCAACCCAAGCGCCCGGCATGGCCAAACCGAGTCCCAGTCTGTCCGCTCCCATGATCCGGCTGACAGAGAGAAAATCCCACGGAAACACACTGTATTCCTCCGGTGAGCGGTCACATCTCAGTCCTCAGTTCGTTCGTGCAGAAACAACCAGCAGAGTCAGCAGGGACTGAGGAGAGATAAACTGCTGTTGGATCTCCCTTCACTCAGCCTCTTTTCTCCAACACCTTTCTGTCCAATCAGGAGAGAGGATGTCTGCTCGAAAACCAATAACACACTCTTTCCAACCTGACCCGAGTTGCGTGTCCAATGTCAGGTTCCCCCCGCCCCGGGACGTCGGCTCTGTGACTGAACAGCGACACTCAGTGGCAGAAAGCAGGAAAGCAGCCAACTGTAGAAGTTTATCCTGTTTCCAAACGAACATGTTGAATTTTTAATACCACATTATTATGGGAACTGATATGACATGTGACTTTTTAAAAGGTAATTTGTTATGGTGTAACGGGAAGGATGTTTTAATGGGTAATAAATGAAGCAAAATTCTCCTTCACTCAACGTTTCCTGGGTTTTGCTAGAGGATGTTTCAAGTTAAACAGCTCATTCACCAGGCTTTTAATTACAGTCACTTAAATTAAATATATAGCCATCCATTCATCCATTTTCCAAACCTGCTTCTTCCTTTTCAGAGTCGCAGGGGGCTGGTGCCGATCTCCAGCAGTCTTTGGGCGAGAGGCGGGGGACACCTGGACAAGTCGCCAGTCCATCACAGGGCCACACAAAGACAAACAACCATTCAGACACACAGTCACACCTAGGGACAATCTAGAGTTATACATAACCATCAATTTTTATTTCATGCAACATCAAATAAAGTTTTTAAAGATAGAATTAGAATTTAAGAAGTTAATTTAATGAAAGTCTAACTTTGCAGTGAAATATAATAATGCAGTAGCTGATTGGTGTAGGCTATTATTTATTTTTTCATATTTTTTATTTTAATTTTTTTAAACACTGACAGGGTCGATTAGGACATCGAATAACTGATAATGAACAATGTGTTTCCCCTTGGAATTTCTCAGCTTGTCGCTGCAATTAGTGACTAATCTGTTCCATTTGGGATGGTGACCGCTGCACTTACTGCTGCTGCAGGTGTCCTGTTACCAAAAGAGTTTTAAAAACATTGTGCTGTAAGAGGTCAACCAAAGAAAAATTTAGCACTACTCATGTTTTTATTTTTCTATGCTGCACTGGCTATAGGTTTCAGTTTTTATAAGAATTTATAAAATATAATTTTCTTTTTAATGCAGGAAAAACAAAAGGGGTATTTCATAACTTTAAAGTAAATAAATAAAAACTTTTCAATAGTGATATAGGGGTTAATTTGAGACACGAGAAGGGCTTTTGCAGAGCACAAAAAGTCAGGTTGATAATAAATTATTTGGCAGTGTTTTAGAGAGGATGAGAGGGATTAGGTTAATAACACCTGCACAGGTGTTTTTTACTTATGTTTACTGATTTCCTCCCGGGACCATGTTGAGTGACATTTCCCTAATTACCCTCCTAGCCTCTTTTAGTTTGGAACAATTTCTAATATTCTCACTGGTACAAGCTTAGCCTGCACATGGGTCTAATCTGCAAATGTGCAAACATCTGTGTCACTTCCCGTGTTATCTGGTTGACTTTAACTCCCTCCAGATGAAAACAAAGGCTTTTCATTTAGAACATCAGGCCTTTAGATGAGCTTAATGTTTTAATACTCTATGGGATGGTCGTATTGTTTTAAAAGATTACAGATTACTTGTGCACTTGTAAGGTCTTTGAGTCATTGCTGTGTATGAAGTAGTCTTAATTAGTTGGGTTGCCATTAATTGCATTTTAAAAATGCATTTATTAAAGCTTGCTCCCTGTTAGTGAATGTACAACCCCAATTCCTCCAAAAAGTTGGGATGCTTGGTAAAATGAAAATAAAAGAAGAATGTAATGATTTTCAAATCTCATTTCTTTTATCCCGTGCCTCCAACAGTCTGTGACTTTGTCAACAGCCTTCTCTTTTAACAGCCTTTTGACATTAACACATCTGTTTTGTTTGTGTTGTATGATTTTATTTGTTTTCAAGTTGCTTCCATCCCATATCTCATGAACACTATAACCAGTATTTGTCAGTTTTGGTTAATATAAGAATTTGTTTTATAAATTTAAATTGCATTGGTGAAGATTGTTAAATTGTCGTTCCAGTTTCCAACCGAGACCCATAAATCAATAAAATACCTGCAGGGTGCCTCACAAACAAAAGCAGCACATTGAGGCTGTCTTTTGAATTGTATAGTTGTTATCTGTTGTCATTTTAAGAGGTAATTCTACTTTTTAACAGAGGGGAAGATTGTTTGGGTAGCTTGTTACTCCTAAAAATTAAAATCATCATTTGAAAACTGCATGTATTTTTTGTGTTTCTTCAGGTTATTGCCAATTGGTAATATTCAAAGAAAGACAAACAGAATAAACCTGTAAAACGTGTATATCAGATATATTTAACTCAGTTTCTCTTCAATCTATCACAGTCTCAGAGAAAAGCCTGGAAAGACACAAATCAAAGAAAAAGAGTAATTTCATCTTTATGTTAAAGTGGCGTGGTCACAGTTGTAAACTAGAAAAGCACCCAGAGAGTGCAGACCTCCATCAAGCACCTCATTTCCACACCCAGACTGTTTATTGTGGTGTTACAGCCACATGCACTGAAGCTAGCCCTATCTCCCAATGTTAAAAAAACCTTTGAAAAATCCTGGATCTGTACCGGGATTCAAAACACCCCAACGTCTAATTGTAATTCCTTGAACCAGTCTGGATATTTCCTAAAAAAAATCATGAAATTTTCAAGTTATGTTGCTAACAGACGAACAAAAAAACAAACCAAAGCAGCAAAAACATGAGCTCCTTGGTGGAGGTAAAACAATGAGAAATAATGGGATATTTTGAGATGTGTCATATAGGAGGACATAACCCATGGTAACCTCCTGTGTCTTTCAGTGCTTCATTCCACTCTTTTGTTCCACAATTAGAAACATTAACATCTGCAAAATGAATCATTTATTTCCTTCAGATCCCTGATTAAAGCGTGAGTGTCATCAGCTCTGTTTCCCCACAGCGCAGAGGAATGAGAGTCGAGTCTAAAACTCCTTCAGAGAATTGCATGTTTATCTTATAACAGTGGTGCTGCAAGCAAACTATTGTTTATAATCGAAACAAAAATCAAGTGAAACTATCATCTGCTGAAATCAACCAGAGTTTAATGGATGACAAGTGTGAATAAATACAGAGATGAATAAAAACCAGTCTAATACACAGTTTTAGAGTCTGTCAATATATTCAGATGTAACATATTTGTCACTTGTGTGTAAATTAAGAGTATTATGTACCGGTAGACCTAAATGCATGCCAAATGAAACAGTATATCATCTGGCAAATGTTAAGAAAACCCTGTGAAAGAAGAAAATACATCCTGGAAGTAAACAAACAAAATCAGACAGTTTCCGGAACTGAAAACATTGTTGATGTATTTGTTTTATTAGAAGGTGGAATCATACCTGATGAGCGAATCCCCAACTTCAACAGATTTGGGGGGGGGTTTCTCCTCTGGATGTTCACTGTGTATTAAACTTTGGTTTGAGTTTTATTTGATCAACCACTGCAATGACATGTAGTGCATTTATTGAGTATTCTTCTTTCCCAATACAGTGGTCCTTGTTCTTGGAGAGTTTTTATTTCATCTTCCTTCTTTTGTGGTAATCATAGACAAATAAATAAAAATTCTGTGCAATTCTGTGTCTTCAAAAAAAAAAAAAGAAGAACCAAAATGTTTGCATGTGCATGTTAAGATGATTTTTGATGAGACTACTCCTTTACAAAGGTGATGAGTTGGTAAAAAGTGGAAAGTTTCTTTCCTTTTTCTTGAATAAAAATGTGGTAAACTGTTGCAGTCACAATGTTTCATACATTTCAAGACTGTGATCATTTTTCTGCGTTACTTTGAGCACTTCATACTGAATGTATCAGACAACATGTCTTGAAATCTACATCACAGATTATGTTGGTTTCATCGCCAATAGAGTATCACATTGTACATTCATGGCTCAGTATAGTGCCATTCTTTAAGGTAATGTACACAAACATTTACAGCATACCTGTTTAAATCAGATAACCTTGACTCAAGTTATAAAAAAAACATAAAACCTTGGTAAATTCACCACAGATAAGGACACCTGCTGACTGGAAACTGGAGCTAAACAGACATCTTCATTATAAAGAGCCTTTTTCGTTGTCACTTCTTTGTTCTTTCAATCATTCTTATCCAAACAATCCACAGACCAGAAACTAATTCTCACTCAAACTAAGACACGTGAAAACTCAGCAAAATAAAGACTATAGTCCTGTTTCATCTTAATCAAAGAAAAAGTCCATTTATACCCCTAAATGTCCTTTCTACTTTTTGGCAAAGTTATGTTCCAGTCTTTCACCGACCAAACCTCTTTTCCCATGGTTCAGTTGGATTCGGGCCCTAAAAGCCGGAAAAGGGGCACCGGCAGTCCATCATCGCTGAAGCAGCAGGAGGATCAACGGGAGCAGAAAGAGGAAGTTACAGACGCTGGATTGAGACACAGTTGCACCTCCAACGGGATTCCTTTCTGGTGAGTAGGCATACAATCCTGGTCTGCTCCGAGGACAGTGACCACCTGAACACATCCCACTTCCAGAGCCGCTTATATCATCACCTGGACAGTTAAAGGAGAATTTTAAAATCATTATTATTAACTCATTTCAGTAGATAACTGAATAACTCAACAGAAGTAGAAGGTTTTTCACTGACAAAGAAGCAGCATTTTTTTGATCACACCTCTTTGTTTTGTCGGTGTGTTGTTCTGACATTTATTTTTAACATTATTATTTTAAAGGTCCAGTATGTAAATTGTATTGACCTTTAGCAGAGTAAATTGCTTAGTATCTAATTACTTCTCACACGCTTTCAAAGCATGAAACAAAAACTACAGAAATACGCATAAAATCCAACTACAAGAAATATGTTTTAATTGTTTGTTTTGTTCATTCAGAGCAGCTAAAACAGGATGATGCAGGAAGATGAGCAACAAAAGGGTTAAGCTGTTTGATTTTTAGATATTCATTATGTGTTTTATAATCAAAATATTTCTAGTTTTCATAGAAAACTAAAAAAGAGAACACTACGTATCGTTAGATCACCATAAATGTTACAAAAGCAGTAATTTTGGAGGAGCATTTCACCATAAAGTGTTCAGCAATTTTTTTAGCTTGAATACATTTGGATCAATCATCTTTTTTTAAGCAACAATAAAATAAGATGTAAGACTGAAAACTGGTCAAACGTGTTGCCTTATACATAAACAGTTATCACTTATAAGTGTAAATATTAGAAGAGGGACCCACTTGCATCCTGGAAGTCCACATCATTGCCATCCAGTGCATTTTTTAGCCTGTTGCTCATTATTTTTAGCTGCATGATCTGCTGCCGAATGAGCATGTCTGGCTTTGTGATGTCAAGTTCAACTTCTGGATTGTTGATCTGATTGGCCAAACCATCCCCCATCACCTCTGGAAGGTATCTTAAAAGGAAAGAGAAGAATTATTCACATCCTCTCTGAGCTCAAGCTGCACATTTCACAACTGTTTGAGATGAATATAGAACTGATTTTGCTTTTTTATGTTAGTAAATAAAAAATGACTTAGTGTGCATTATTTACAGCCATTTTGTCATCGGTTACTATATAAAACAGCAATGTCAACGCAAGGACAAGGATGGGAGTTTTAAACCACCTAAAATCCTTAAAAAAACATTATTTCCCCTGTGTTTCTTTCAAGCACCATAAATTATTTGGGAGCTCTAATTAAATCCACTAGATGGCAGAGTGAAGCTTCATGAAGTTCATCACACAAATAATTCACCCTCTGCTACAAAGATGCAAACGAAATTCATTTATTCTTAATCTCTCACACACAGTTGGTGATTCATCTATGTTTCATAGTCTCTCATATTATTCAGATACACGGAGGCACATTTATATTTCATATCTTTCAATGCCTTACACTTCTGAATAAACTGCTCTACTCTGTATCTCCACACTCACACACCCTGACAGGTGCTTGGAAATTTACAGTGATGCATGAGTGGGTGTGGCCTTAAATGTTTCATCAAAAAATTTTAATTTCATCAAAGTTCAAAAGACATTTTCTATAAAAGAAATATTTTTAAAACTTTGAAATTAATTTCCTTTCAGTACAATTTTCAGTTTGTCAGAGATGACATTGAATGTTGCTTCTTTTGTTTAAACAAAGGCATGACAAATTTATTTCAACAACAACACAAAAACAAGAATGTGTCAACAGCTTGAGGGCAGTGTCCTTTCTCAATATATTCTTTTCTTAACTTTAAAAGTTTTCTTAGTGTTTAAGTTTTAAAAAAATCATGTTTTCATTCTGGAATTAATTGTGGTTTGTTGCTACAAGAATAAAAGCTTGAACTGTAAAAAATGTAGACCTTGAATCTGTTTTGTCTGTTGTTAGTTTTAAGGATGGAGGAGTGTTGGAGAGCATCATACAACTCTTTATTTGGCCTTTAACTGACAAGTGTACTTCATTAGAGGACTAAAAAGATCAAGTACCTAATATGTACAGGACACATTTTGTGATATTTCCAGACAATCAGATGAATTCAGTCGAGTGAAATTGGATTTTACCTGCTGTGAAAGTAGATTTAAGTGTGTAGAGAAAAAAGGTTGTACGCTTAAATCAATTTTAAAACCAATGAGAGGTAATGGCTGTAACACACTCTCCTCCATGTTTTCTGTCTGTTTCTCACCTGCCTTTAGTGTTACCATTCCAACATTTATCCTGGCTGCTGCTTCCTGCTGCCAGTTTGCTGCAAAGTGCTACAGGGAGTTGGATCCAGTACTGACGCATCTCCCTTAACTTACTGGAAAGATCCGACACCTGAAAACGCAACAAAATCAGCATTTTTCTTCTGGCTCTTCTATTTTCATACAGATATGACATGGGATATTAAGCATCTTACAAGGTGTTGAAGTTAGTCTTTTATTTCTAAAAAACGACAAATAAAATTTACGTTTAGTTTTACTTTGATTACAACTAAATTAAACCATGACAAATCTAAAGTAAACCACTATTCTTATAATCTTTTCATTTTTCTTCCAGTTTTAATCTTTAAATCTAAATATAAGCCACAGCATATGTACAGCAATATTATTAGAATATAGGGTCATTTTAAAATCTAAACCTAAATTATTCTGCAGATCATGAGACCATATTAAGAATTGATTTTGTAATCGTTTCCCAGCAATATGTATGCAAATCAGTTAGTAACCATAGTAACAAGTATCCACTCCAGCATAGGTATGTTCTCTGATTAAAAGGTCAAAAGCTGTTAAAACAGCTGTTCTGTGTAGTAATTAAGACTCATTAAAAGTATGTAACTGATTTCACAGTAACATGATCTGAGTCAAGTGCCCAAAACTCCTGCTTTTCTGTTTTTCTTGACTCCTGATAGTGGTTATTCACAGTAAGTGGTCAATTGCAGTTGAATTAAAATATTAATAAAATTATTCTAATAAAGATACTAAAACAATTTCTGACAAAACATATTTTCACCTACTCTGAAATGTTTGAAAACACATCTGACCAGGCTAAATCCTTGTAAATGAGTTATTGTAATATTCAGCATTTACTGTCTATGTAGAGCAGCACACCTGCATTTCCAGTCTAAGACCAGCTGTAGGTGAAGGTTTATGTTCCAGTGCAGTCAGGGAGCCACTTTTCCGCTTCTGCTCGAGGAGAGCAGGACTTCCTGTTCCTGGTTCACCAGGACTTCCACATGTTTGATACACCTGCAAACAGACAATCCCAAATCCTCAAGTTCTGAGTTCTTTCATTAAAATTTAGACCCTTCAAGCATTGACATCCAAAGATGGACTGAGAGACGAATGAGCCTGATGTTCAGGTTAGTTTGTACTTGTGTGGAATAAAACGTCCATCAGATGGCACTACAGACAAACGTTTCAAACTGATGATGTCTCGGCGGCTTGTTGTTGCTTCTTTTATCAGTAGGGAGAATCAGTGTATCAGTGTAAACATATCTTACAATGAAAGGCAAGTATATTAGTAAAACAACAAAGAAATAAACAAATAAACAATCTGATTTTAATATTTCTTGGAGACCTTACACATTTGGAATACCCCAACTGAGTCATAATGAGGTGATGGTAGATACTCGACATGTCTTACCTTAGCTGTAAACGTGTCCATGTTTTCCTGCAGATAGTGCACTGCCTCATAGATTCGAACAGGGATGGAAGACAGAACCACATCGATACTGGGCTCTGTGCTGAAACTGGACGCCACCTGGATCATCGTGTCTAAACAGAAACATGAAGACAGAAATTTGTGTCTTAAATTTGAAAATTCTGTAGGCTACATTTTAATATCTCACAAGAATCTGAGTGACTGAGGAGTGGTAATATCAACATGAATCAAGTCTTAATGGTATCTTTTTGTAGTATTTGCCTGTTGAAAGGTACTCTGAGAAAATAAAGCATTACTTATTAAATTAAATTCACCTATAAGCTCTTGCCACACAGGATCCAGGTCAGCTTGGTTGGCCAGGCAGCCTTTCATCACGTTGGAGCAGTAGTTGGAACAGGGTTTGACAGAAGCCAGGCTGCGACAGTGAGGGCAGTAAACCAGCTTCATTAGGGCCCTCAAACACTCTGGACCCAGAGAGACCTGGTGACAGCCGAATCACAAACTTTAGGTTTCTGTAGTAAAATGTATTTGTTTGTTTGTACTTTTCTGTTTTTTTTCATTTGTTCTGTGAAGTGGCGACTAATTATTATTATGTTTTTAAAATTATTATAATATCTAGTCTAAGATGTTGACGGATGACAGTAGAGGGCAGTATTTACCCATTACTGGGAAACAGACCGAGCCCAAACAAGAAGGATATGTCAGTTCCAATTGTCAGTTATTACAGAACCCACTCAGTACCAGCATACAAAAACGAAATAAAGACAAGACTGTGAGAAGTATAGTATAAAGTTTGCAATTGACTGTAAACTTCTTTTGGAGACTGTTCAGACATCTGATGAATATACACTATGAATCAAAGATCCCTGGAAAGATATACGGCATAAAGGTAAAGAAAAACAAAAATAACGAGGTTTAAAATCTTACAAGCCTGCATGAATAGCTTTGTAAAATGAAAAGCGTATCATGTAATGTGTGTATAAATCCTTACATCAGTCAGAAATAGAATATGGGCAAATTCAAGAAAGAAACTACCAAAAAAAAAGAGAAAAAACAACCAATAAGCCCACAGGACATGAATATATATATATATATATATAGTAAATATTGCACAATCATAAATATTGCGATTTAAGGGGAGAATATAGAAGATTAAAAACATATACACAAAAGAGAAGCTGACGTAAACCTCCTCATAGAGCTTAATGTGACATCAGTATTGCTTCCTAAATAAGAGCTTTGTTCAGATTTCAGATTCTGACACTTCATTTATGTTGATCTTTGTGTTTCTCATTTCTAGGGTGGAGACATTTTTTCTGACAGTTTGGGTGAGACAACCACACAGTCATCATATTTGCTTTCCTGGGAATCAATCCAGCAAATATTGGCAAATACACTGACATGCATTAAAAAAACTGTCATACTATCATCACTTCAAATGGCCTTATTTTACTAACGTTTTATTCCAGGGGACTTACCAGACTGCAAACCATAGTCCCAAACTTGATACTTTTTAGGACTCAATGTTTGTCCTTAAAATGAAAGTGTGTGCTAACAATGTGTCTGCCGTAAGATTTATGTCCAAAAAACATGACTAAGGGAGGTAACACACTCACCTGTGAGACCTTTTTGACCACATCAGTGCTGACTAGCAGGCCCTGGACAAATGACCTGGCAGTTACAAAAGACCGGATCACCTTTACTTTCATGTCCCGAGGGATGTCTCCAAATGGTCGTAGCGTCTCTTGCTGCTTTGAAACGCATTCAAGGTAATCGTCTGATATGTTGACCTGCCAGACAGAGATGACAGCAGCAGACAGTGTAAAGGAATTATGTGCCTCAGATTTCTAACAAAAAACACAACTTATTCTCATTGAAATTAAATTTTATTGCATATTTGACTATTAGATGTAAAAAATAAAGTATAAATCCATGTTTTATCACATTGTATAAGTTTGTGAATCAGATAAAAGGAAAAGCCTGAAAGAACCTGCAGGATGAGTTCACAAACTTTTTTCTAAATATTGATTATTGCAACTCAGACCAAACTCTGGCATTAACATTCGGCATTTATTATGCTAGCAGTGCACTTCTTTCCCTTCATGATTCACTGATCCAATCCTTGATCTCCTCCTTTTCCCTTCTGCTTTCAACTTCAAGATGATTGCATTTTTCTTAAACTTTGATTTGAAAATGAAGCTTGATTTTTCAGCATTACTTACATCTGTGGAGGTAGATGCTTTAAACGTTCGCTCCAACAGGCGGGACCAGAATTCCGACAAGTTCTCTTCCAGGTTGAGAGCAGAACCCCTATAGTATAGACGCAGGTCATTGTAGAGTTCCCGGAACACATGAGCGTTCTGGGTGTACAGTGGCCCCAGTGTAGACAGCACGTCCGTCAGGGACCGCTCCGACTGACTATGTAGCTCAGTGAAATAAGCTAGACAAAAAAATTAAAAGTACACGAAAGAGGTAAATTGCAGCACAGCAATCAATGGCCTTTAAAACACCAGATAATACTCAAGATTATTTTGGACTTGTGATTGTAGCCACTTTATTTTTTGCTTTGTGAAGGTCTCCAGCTGCTGAGGTGTTGTAACTTCCTTTCAGTAAACGTCAGTCCTAAAATTATTATCTAATGGAACAGTATCTAAAATGTGTATTCAAGGAAAAAAGAAATCCAACAAAGACTATGAATTCAAAATAAGTTTAAAAAAGCAGCCAATGACTGAAAAAAAGAAAAAAAAAAACTTTAAAAGATCTTAAGAAAACCTGAAGAAATGTGTTGCTCAAGAACTGTTTAACAAGAAAGTCTGGCTCCTTGGAGGCAACATGTGAAGAAATAGGGCTGACTCAAGACCTGTACAGTCCTGTATGTAGTATTGAATGGATTTCAGTACTACCAGACAAGGTGTCTACTGTTAAGAAGATGAAGATCATCAGATTTTATGTCATTGCTCACCTCTTCTACGATATTTCTGCATCCACTGTGCTGATTGGCTCATGTACTTTGCTAGTTTAAAACAACAATTAAATGTTCCTATGAAACTTCCTCTGCAGCCAGAAAGATTCAAAGTGACAGAGAGGTCAAACAGAGAGCATAAGGATATCAGCGAGCTGTCTCTGCAGTATAATGGTCTGGGCTTTACCCTCATGCTTCAAAGGCTGTGGATCAGTGCCAGCCTGTTGTAACCACAACCAGATGGATGGTCACATTGCTGCTACTGAGATAGCCTGCTGATTTTAGTAATTATAATCTCTTCCTTTTGCCTTTGACTTTGTCTTTTGCCTTATTTCTATTTGTAAGTCTTTAGTTTTTATGTTTTGAACCCTTGATTCTTTTTATTACCAATGCTATGTTTTTACTTGCTGGATTTATCTGTTTCCATGTTGTTAGACGTGGCACTTCTCCATCCTTCCTCCATCCCTCCCTGTCTCTGATGTGCAGGGATCTGCAGACTCGACTCCTCAGTGGGTCAACTGCTCATTAGCTGAACTAGCTGCTGCCTCAGGGAACAGCCCTCTCTCTGTTTGTGTATGAACAAACCTGTGTGTGTATGTGTGTGTGTGTGTGCCTTCCCCTTGAGATCAGGGGTTCGGCTTATCACATTTCATTGTGTCTGGCTGACTCTGCTCTCATTATAGCACCCAGGCAGGGGTCGCCTTGTCACACAGGACACACAGACTCGCATTCATTGACTCACACATTCTGCGTCGTTATTGGAGTATTGAACACCGAGCACAGGCAAACACAACTTCACAAATACACAACATGCAAATGTCACGCTCCTCTAGGTTCCCTTCTGAAGCTTTGTTATTGAGCTCAGGCAGTAATGAGTGTCTTGTATGCACTCGTGCACAAACACCTCACTTACTGTCAAAGCTCCTGTGGAGTGCATTGAAAGCAGCCTGCAGGGACCTGCCGGCCTCTCTGATCAGTCCCTCTGTCTCTTTGGCGCTCAGATCGGCCAGGCTTTTCTCCATCGTACTGGTACAGCAAGTCGGACTCTGAGGACACATCCTCAGATCCTCACCTAGAACAGTAGAAGAGACAATGATATTTAATGCAACATAAAACCTTTATTTACATATATGGTGGACATTTTGCTTCAGTACAGTTTTTTGTAAAATATGAATGGAGACGTTTCTCAACAAAAACAGGACCATTATTGCATGGTGAGTAAAAAGTCAGGAAGTTGGATTGCAAGGTTGGTTGTCAATTTTATGGAGAGCTGAATGCCTGCAAGGAGGTATAAACATAGATTTTTATAGGGTGTTAAACTACCCTTGAATATTAGGAAGAATTAACACCCAGACATACAACATTCCAATTCGACAAGGAGTATAGGATACTACTAATGAAGCAGTGGACTGGCTTTACTAGAAGATGTACTGTTCATCCGTGCAACAGAGAAACTCTGCAGTAATGACTGCTGCAAATCTTCCTTTCCTGAAGTCAATAGCTCAACCTTGATCCTCAGTTGCAGCATGGATCACAGAGCTGTAGAGTCAAGACTTGAAAATGTCTTGCCTCTGGTGCTTTTTGGGTCTTTTCATATGGGTATTCTCAAACCTATGAGACAAAGTTGAAATGTAAATTTTTCTACACATATAGATGGATTTGAACTGCCTGGCAGCATAGAGAGCATTCTGCAGCATCAGTCTTTTGACACAGTATAGGCCTCGGGATTTTTTTGTGTGCCCACATCTAAGAAGGTTAAGGTTGAGTAAGTACCCCACAGCTGTGTGCTTCACTGCTCTCCTCCTTCCTAACAGGTCCATGGCTGGTGGATGTGTGCGTGAGTTAGTGTCGGTGTGCATGTGTGGGTGTGTATTTAGGTTGCAGGGCAAAATGTGTCCACCATGGTAAGTGGAGCAGAAGAGGAGTCGCCATCATCATCACAGCTCCATGAATCTTTTACTGGCACTTGATGGTTTTTGTGCAACGTGTGAGAACAGCGAGAGAAATCAACTGTGGCAGCTGAATTACAGGAAATAGCACCTTAAGAATCCCTTTCCTTCCCTGCTCACCTTACTTTCTTTAAGAACATTTATCTGTTTTTCTTTGTCTTTTGGCTTTAAAATATATGTATATGGATACATATCTATATAAATATATTTTAAGTTTGGAGCCTAAGGGTTAGGTTTCTAAGTGCTGGAAGTTGCTTGGAATTAAGGTCATTTATTTGAAGAGAGAAAGAAGTAAGCATATTGATATTAACTTTTATTTTATTTGTGTTGTTAATCATAAAAGCAAAATTTCATATAGGGTGGAATAAAGTCCAAATTAGTAGCTAAAACAGCATTGAGTTTGAAATAATGCATCCATGTGTTCACTGTCCAGGAATAGAGCAAACTGCTTTAAAGTAAGACACAGCTGCTAAGTGTTGCCATGAAAAAGGTCATGAATGAGGTGAGGTGAGGAGAGAAAAGGAGACGAAAGGAGAGAAGTAAGTAGCTCTACAGCAAGAGATCTGGGTCAAATTTAATCAGCCTCTATAGGTGATTTGGTTACTCACACAGTATTTGGCCTCGGGCTTCAGCATATATTTCGTTAAGTCTACATCTTCAGGGGTGAACAGACTCATACACACAGGTTCTCACTACAGGAGACCCTCATTCACATAATTCATTCTCTGCTGCCTGAGGCCTCTTTCAGATTAGAAATCATGATGCTGCATTGGGAGGAGTTCTGACTGTCTGCTACAAAAATGCTGCAGAAACAACATTCTTTGTCACCTGTTAGCTTTCCAGGTAGTTTAAGTTAATAAACATCCGTTAGTAACTGTCAACCAGGGTTTATTTGAAACAATCTTCTTTTTCCAACTAGGAGTAACAAAAAGGTTTGAGTTCTTCCACCTATTCAGTTGTTTCTGTTGTTCTCACCTCAAGCTGTCTAAAAGCGACACAGTGCAAAATGTTTTCTCCCATCCTCTTTTTCAGAGACCCTTGTGTAACATTGTAGAGTCAAACTGATAACATTGCTCCCTGCACGCAACGCCAGACATAGAACATGTTTTAAGGCAAAATCCACTAACTCAGATAACAGTTCTAACTATTTGAGAGGCAGGTTTTTCTTCTTAACTGTCTGACGTGAATTTAGATGAGGTAAATACTGAGCATTGATTATGATAATATCTGATGTTATACTGTATTTATGAAATTAAACACATTCAATAATGAATCAATAGGTTTCCACACTGATTTTCATAGCCCACCCGGGGTGAATCATTCCATTGAATTACAAAACCTGATTTGCTGCAGGGTATTTTGCATTTCATTACTGGTGAATTCAATTAAATCAGAACTTGTTCTTGGCTTTACCTGCAGATCTTTAACGTTCTAGCCAGGTTGTGATAGAGTGCACACTGAGACACAGGTACTTAGTAATACACCGAGCATCTAGCTCACACTTCATTCTTGGCATCACATCTTTCTGCTCTGTCAACCTTTCTTCTGCTACATTCCTTGTGGCAGCCCAAACATACCTGAGCTCGTCTTGACAAGTGAGCAAACCTCTGCACATGTGTTGAGCAGACAAATATCACTTGCATCAATCTCTAGGTTGACGAATAAAAATGTTCAAACATTCACCAAACAGCTGTCTCAATGCCACGCAGGGTGCAAATCTGTGATGTTACAAACACTGATTTAAATACTAAATTAACAAAATAATCTGAAACTTACAGTTAACTTCTATCCCAACAAGTCATGTCAGTCAATATCTTAGTGAATTCCAAGATTATATCAATATGATAAATTGCTTTAATAGAATGCTTAAAGACAGCTGTCTATTTCTTTCACTCAAAAACAACGTTTTTATTTCTGAAATTGTTCCTGAACATGTTTGAGGTGGCAGTCTGAAAGTTGGTAAGTCAAGTAGAGGCATGTTTACATCACTGTCTTATGGGAACAATCACATAATTGTTGTTTACCTCCTGGAAAAATGCAACTTTGTGTTTATGGAAAGATTTTTTTTTTTTGCTCCATTACTTGTTTATTTCGTACATGTCATGGCAAATTACTCGTACCGGCTTTAATCTATGATCCAATGGAACGCAAAGTTGCTCTGATTAAAAAATAAATTAAAATAAAATTAACTTTGGGAAATGTTGAAATTATAGTAAATTAAAGTATTATGTCTGAAAAGAATTGGAAAGAGCCATTTTGAGGGTGTATTTGTTTCCATGCCAACAGTGACAGCAACATTTTTGCAATTCTAAATGACAAATAAACACGTCCATATCTGAAACCATTTGGTGATATTTGAACAGCTTTAATTTGTCAGATTAAAAACATTTATTTTATATAATAATGTATCTTTCATGGTTGATTTTTTTCATAATCACTACTCAAAAACACCAGCAATATTGTTATTTTGCTTTTTCTATTGATTGCTGGATGAATTGCTGTTTGATTGCTTACCTTCAGTGACCCGATCAGGCACCACTTATTACTCTGCATTAATTCTGTTCAAATTAAAACAAACAAATTATGTTCCCATCTTTGAACATGTATTAAATGTTCCTACCTTCAGGCATTGAATGCTTTTAATTTTGGGGGAAGGAAAAAAACAAACAAATGTCATGAAAATACCACCAGAAACAGTTTTAGTTTTTTAATTTTTGAGTTATTTGCTAGAGGATTTGCAATATACTGTGAAAGAAGGACCCCTGAACACTGATTGGAAGTTTACATGCATAAAACTAAATATTAAAATCCACTTAGGGAAAATTGATGCTGGCAACCATGTTAAATCTATTAAGATGCTTAAGAATTGTGAATTAATCTGATTGTGTGAACTTGAGCTTTTAAACAACCTTTCTAATGGATGTATTGGTTCATTTTGAAACAGTGATACATTTGATTTATTCAGGATAAAGTTCCTGTCCCTAATTAGATCAATAAAAGTGCTGTTGTATCATATTTCAGTCTGGTTGGATTCATGGATGTCAAATCAGTTTGAGTCCTGTCCCTTATTTCACTTTGAAATGTGATTTGGGTTATAGGTACTATGGTTTAAATTTATATTTATTAACACCAAAAAAGGGAAAAAGAATGTTTTCTCTGACTAATCTGTACACAAAATAACAATGGTACTACACAGAGTAAGATTAATACAACTAAATGCAAATTTACACAATGCCCTCATTGTATGGGAGCTTAACATAAATCAGACAACTCTGAACATGCCTCTCCATGTGGCCTTGATAGGTGGATCAGGGTCACCAGACAGAGAGAAAGACCAGGTTACTGCATTTATAACACAAACTTACACAAACAAACTTACCAAAGATTAAAAACAAAAAGTTTTTAGCTTATAAAACATGCTTTCACAGCTCAACTTTGTATTAAAAAAACGGATTGTCTTGATCTAATTTTTAACACTGAATCATCTAAATAGTCTTTTTTTTTTTTTGCTAAACTGCTTAACATGTGCTATGACTGCACTTTCTTTTATCTCAATTTGCACCTCAAAAATATAAAACCTTTTGTTGTATTCTTCAGGAGCTGAAGAAATGCTTTCAGTATCTGAGATTGTTGAGGCATCGAGCAGGTTAAATGAGACGTGAAAATCTAATTACACGTTTAGCCGCAGCAGAAGTGCTTCATCACACTTCTAACCTGCACGAACGCAGCAGACGCATCTTTCTCAGAGGCAGGATTAGGATACACTGAAGCTGAATCAGCAAGCTGCCAAGCATAACTAAATGACAAGTTTCCAGGTGTTGGACTGTATTTTCACTTGTTTTATTTGCTGACAACGGATTACACATTGAAGATGTAAACTGTTTTTTTTTGTACAGTAAATGTTAAAGTTATTTTTGAAATAAAACTTTGAAAATCTGACAAACTGTATAAAAAACCTCCAAGAGTTGCCAAGGATGAATACCTAGAAATGTCATGTCCTTATTTCCTTGAATTTCCTTGATGTTGTGTATAATTTATTTTTAAAGAATCTGAAGTGACTGAAGAGTTATGGCCCAAATAAATCACTGAACAGAACAGCAAACTGCCAAAATTTACTTTAGACACTCAGACGTACGTTTGCTGATGGTCAGATATTTGAACATTTGACTGACAGCACCATACTTTCCTTCTCTTTTTTGAATTTATTTGAACATAAAGAACAAACCCATTTGCAAAAAAACTTTAATTTATGTTGAGAAAATCGACAACTGTTCATCTAAACCTTCTCAAAGATCTTCAAAATTCAACTATTTGGTGTGGCTTGATACTTTATTATGAAGTATAATGTTGTTTAGGAGCTTTAAGGAGCTAAATGCTAATGCTAACAGCAGGCTGGCAGCAGATATTTTGACTTCCAGAAGATCTGCTGCTAGTTCAACTTTTTAAAGGGTAGGTAAATATCTCTGTTCATTTATTTACTTCCTGTTGCCTAGGCGATGTCCTTCTCTACTTTATTAGTGGACATATTTTTGAATATTACAACATTATTCTTGTTTGACCTCATGAACTCAATTCCTTAATCTGCCTAAATGCATTTTTTTTTCATTGTAAACCAATTTAAACTACTTCATATTTTCTAAACATTTCAGTCAAAATGGTCAAATTCAGTGACTAACACTAACTATTACACACAAGATAATAAATGGTGATTTATTTCTAACCCTGTCATTGTGTCAGACGTTTTACTCCTTCTTTCATCTGCCCTCCTTTTAACTCAATCCCTAAAATCAGTTAACTTCCTCTTCCATTCCTATTTTTCACTCTAATGTTATGGCTTCATTCCTTTCACTCACCCATCCCTCCTTCTCTCTTTAGTTGCCTCACCCCTGCTGAGATGAAAGTTCGTCACAGGAAGTTGTTTTGCTCTGTGTTACTGTGGCAACAGTTTGTCTCACTGTAACTGAATTGACCTCTGACATTTGGAGTTGCAACAACTTGTTCATATGACAGTACAGTGCACACCAATGTTACAAAGGCAGCGCAAAACAGCCCCCCCTCCAAAAAAATAAAAACAAATAAATAATGTGATCTGTGCAACTAAAAATCTAAAATCTGTGCTGTTTATTTTAACACACATACACGCCCTGAGTCTGCCCTTGCTCTGCCATCACACACCACATCAAAGCAGCTTATTGCTGAGCAGTAAAAGTGGCGCAGTGGTTTGAATTTATTCCCTTCAGTCAGACGTTTATTCGCTTCTTCCCTCTCTTAATGAGCGTCTTACAATAACCCTGTCACTTACTGCTGCAAATTACTGCTACCTAAATGAGGGTCTGATGGTACGTCTGCGTGCACATGTGTGTGAGTGTTTCCATCTTGCACTCCCTTCATCATTTAAGACCACCTGTATGTGATTTAATGTCCCACATGGACTCCTTTCCAAAGTACACTTTTACCTTTTTAACTATCCACTGAAAATAGAAGGAGGGAAGAGGAAGTGAGGAGCTGTTATGATGGTAGAGGAGACAAGGATGGAGGGGTGAGAAGGTCATAAAATGAAAATCAACAAAAGAGGAGGAGTTAAAAACCAGACAGAGAAAAGAGGAGCAAAAATGTTAATATAAAAGTTATCATCAACCTCAAATTGTCTAATAAATATGTGGCTTATTACAGTTTCACTTTTATTGGAAAAGGTTTATAACTGAGTGCCGCTGATTTAAAATGTTGCTTATGTTGAAGTTTTATAGCAGCTCACAATTTCCCCCAGCAAGCAAAGCTATTCACAGCTTTGGTCAACATGAAATTCAATGAGGTTGCTTGTCTTGCAGCTTTTACTTGCAGTTTTACAGCAAGTGAAAGAAATAACACAGTGGGATTCTTCCTGTGACTGCAGACAAGATTCAGAACAGAATGAAACGCATCCTGAGATTCAACAACCATTTTTCCTTTAAATCCATGCTGATGTTTTTCACATTAGAATCCAAGTATTTAATTGATATTTTTATCATAAAATTAAAGGATCAGACTATTTTAAACAGTGCCGTGACGGGCTTATTTTTGCTTTTTTCCACTTCATATTTGAGCAAAAATGAATGTAATAATTGTTAACTAAACAAACATGGTTTCTGTGCCAATATACACTTTTACTAATCAAGTTAAAATTTTACAGATGAATGGGGTCAGACAAAAATGACACAAATTTTATAGGGTGAACTTTTGTCAAACTAAAAATATCCCACCGACCCCAAGTTTAACCTTGCTGTGCCTATTTCTGTGACTTTACATGACACCAGTTCCTTTCTATACTACAATAATTCCACAATTTTCCAAAGCACAGTTTAAAGATTTCAAAACTCTAATTCTTATTCATTCAGTCTACAAGAAAAATCTCAACACGTGCCAACCGGTGCGTGTTGCAGACAGTCTGAGTAAGTGTGCACGTTTGTGCAGGTATGCGGATAATTTTGGTGCCGGCAAAAGTCATGTCAGCTGTCTCAAACTGCAAGGATTAGCCCTTTCTACAGCTGTAAACAGAAGACTGACCTGTTCTCTTGTGAAAAATCAAAACAAGACATGTAGTATTACGGGAAGGGCCACACAGACATGGACAAGTATAAAAAAAGTATGTGAAACAGTATGTTTTTCAGTGGGTAGCACAGTAAGAATGCTGTAGAAGCTGCTAATGCATAGATTAACTCACTTGGATTAGCAGATTAGACATGGCATCTAATCCTACTCCACAGTGTTAGTAATGGGAAGGTGGTGAATTTAAGCATAATGAATGTTTGCGTGAGTGGAAAAGGGGCAAATAGGGGCAACATCAGAGGTGGATCCTACGCCAAATGCTCTCTCTCAACGGGTGGCATCAAATCTCTGTGTTCAGGCGAACATTAGGTCACAGCCTGAGGTCGGTCGTTTCCAGGTCAAGTCTTCAGAGTCAGTACATGGAAGAAACTGAATGACTGTGACACTGGCTCATTAGAGCTGCAGAGAGAAGAGCCATGGGGTTTTCTACTAAACACTCAAGAATGCTGGAAGCTTGAATTAAGATGGAATGGCAATCATTTGGATATCTGTTCCAGGATGAAACTTTTTACCTTCACACCTCTGATGAATGTTTGCAGATGTCTTATTAGTTTTGATATAAATCCTATTTAAGGTTCAGAAGACACAAATGACAGTAGCAAAGCTTTGGGTGACGGCAACAGTATTCTGTCATTCTTTAAATTAAAAACCATAAAAAGACTGTTGAGACCCCCAAACTGCTTTAAAGAAAGGGGGAAATTGTTGATCCAAAATTCCTTATTAACTAAAATAATTTGGTTAAATGTTTCAAAGATAAACAGGAAACCAAATAGGAATATGATAATTATACATGGAATCACAGACAGAACCTGGATTTTCAAAATAATACAGGAAATAAAATAGCATAAAACAAAAAACAAATACCGGGGAATAAAGACAGCGACTTTTATGCAAAAACAAGTACAGTACACAATTTGTTTATTTGATAAATATATGTGATAACAGTTTGTAAAACAGGTATATGGCTTAACTTAACTGTCGCTGTTAACTTTTTAATTTCACAAGGTGCAGTTTTTCATCTCTGAAGTTTATTTACAGAAAAGTATTATTATGTCTGCCATTGTGCTCATGGGACAAGTCCTAGAAAATACAACAGTGCAATGACAAAAACTGGGATACTTTTAAAAAAGTTATGCAGACACCCTGGTGTATCATCACAATATGAAGCGTACCGTGTTTTCAAACTGTTATGAGCCACGGAGCAGTTTTTATGTAGTTCCCCACCTCTACCAAATAAACTTCTCTCCCACTCCCAACAGAATAGTAGGTAATAAAGCAGAAATGTCATCAAATGACAATAAAAAAGTAACATAAAATAACCTCTGAGCTGACACTCGGGAGGTTAGAATAATGAAAAGTATGTGGGCGGATGGCTGCACAGAGCACAGAGAAGCATTAACACTGCATGTGTCCACAGGGTTAGAATTTTCACTGCACCATGTCTAAATATAAGCCCATGTCTGGTTATCATATGCATAAATACATGAAGAAAAAAAAACTAATGCACAAGCAGATGGATCTTTCAGATCACACCAAGTACATTTTTAAATTAATTTTCTGTAAATCATTACGTTGCTCTTTTCATGTAGGGTGGAAGCAACTACAAATAACTAACATATATTAAAGTGGATCATCTCCTTCAGATGTCAAGGCTGTTTGTTTTACGTTGTAAAGCTGTGATGGATACACTTGCTTTGGACACCCAATCACACTCAATGAGATCTACAACTGATAATACTCTGCACTGCAGATCCTATCAGTGGGATGGGTGTGCATGCATGTGCAACTATAACCTCTAAGCCATGACACTGTGTTGCTTACCAAAGCATCCTCTCGTGCTTTCACACTGAGTGAATTAAATCATCTATTAAAAAAGATGATTAGATACAATGTATTTTAATCCCGTAAATGTCTTAATTTGAATGCTTAAATAATAAGTTAAATATGTATTCAATTCAATCCAATTCAGTTTCTTTATATAGCACCAATTCATAACAAATGCTATCTCAATGCACAGTACAGAGCAACAAGTCCAATACTTCTACCTCGACCGATTGGCGTATGAGAAGAAAGACAAACACATTTCTACAGAAACAAAGACTGAGGTAAAAGTAATGGCAGTAATAATAATAAATACAAACATGGTGCAGAGAGTGAAGAAATGTGGTCAGTATGTCATTCTGCCCTCTAAGCCTGTATCAGCATCACTAAAGGAATAGATCAGGGCAACCTGAGCTCACCCTAACTACAGGATAGATCAAAAAGGATTTTCAATCTGCCATCTATCCTACTTTTAGAAATTCAAGGGACAACAAGCATACCTGCAGTCTAACTGTACTCTCTTAGGACATGATCTAAGTAAGATCTTTAATATAAGATGGAGCTTAGTTGTTAAGAGCTTTATGGCTAGAAGGAAAATGTTATATTCTATTTTAGCTTTTACAGGGAGCCAATGAAGTGATGGTAAAGTTGGAAAAATTCTAACTCTCATCAGAACTCTGGAAGCAACATTTTGGATCAGCTGGAGTTCATTTACAGAACATACAAAAAATAAAGAGCTGCAATAGCCAAGCCTCGATATAATACATGCATGACCTAATTTTCCTGTTTCACTTTGGGTCAGGATGCTCCTAATTCTAGCAACGCTACGCAGAAAACTACGTGTCATACAAGTTTTTATATCTTCAAGACAAGCTTGTAATCTGATTAACTGATTGGATTCATCAGGCTTCATTAATAATGATTGAATATTAACATCATTTAATGTTGTTCCCTGAAACCAAATAACTTGTGCAAGCCTGTGCCATGGAATATTGTGATCTATTCTATCAAACAGCACTGAGCTTTAACAGGACAAATACAAGTCCACAGTTTGAGACCAAAAAAATATCATTGGTAAGTTTCAACAGTGCTGTTTCACTGAGCTCTAAATCCTGACTGAAACTCCTCAAACAGATTATTACTGTGTAAACGCTCACACAATTGTTTTGCAACAATCTTTTCAGGAATCTTTGAAATGAAGGGTAGTTTGGATATAGGTCTATAATTAGCAGGAGATCCTGGATCAAGATCAGGTTTCTTAAGTAAAGGTTTAATCACAGTTACCTTGAACAACTTGGGCACGTATCCTAAAGACACACTGATCAAGTCCAGTATGAGGGGTTGATTTAGAGGAAAACAGTTTGGTTAGGATGGGATCTAACATAAATGCTGATGGTTTAATGAAGCTATTAATCTTGTTAACTCAGCAAGTTCAGCAGGACAGAACACGGATCAGGTTCTAAACAATAATTAGGTTCTAAAACTGCCTGACAGATAAACCAGTAAAAAAAATTGGGAAGGACATCATGGATTTCTTGTTCACTGAGTTATAGGGATAAAAGGTTAAACAGAGCTCAGACCTTCTGCCAGTCTGACTACAGTAACAAAAAGAAGCCTGGGGTTGTTCTTGTTCTCTAGTCTGGGTGAATAATCCTCATGTCTTGCTTTGCAATGGGCTCTCTTGTATGTAAGGAAACTATCTTCAAGTTATCGACATTCTTATTGAAAAACTATTTTATTTCCAACTTTCCAGAAGCTCTATTTAAAATCAACAGCTCTGAAGAAAACCAAGGAGCCAGCCTCCTCTTGTTTACATTGTCTAATGAAGTACACAAAAAAGTTGTAGCATTAACAGCAAGAAGGAGTTGACTTATTAATACTAACCCAATCCTTCTGCTGCAATCGGGTTTCTGCATGAATAAATCAATCAATATCATGATCGGTTATCAAATTATTAAAAAACAGAGATTTAATTGAGAGAGATCTTATTTTCAATAAGCCACATCTACTCATTTTAATATTTTCTTCTGTATTAGTAACAGTGTTTATTTTAATAAGATTTGTACACTTTACTGTTCTTGAGCTGATTTTCTTGTTTATTTAGTTTAGACAGTGGGCGAGCAGCTGCATAATGACGCTGTAGAGAGGCGTGTGAACTACTCTCCCACCTAGTCTTGACCTTGGATTGTAACAATTTTGAGGAACTTTGGAGAAAGAAGACCTGCATCATAAAAGTGGAGGCCATCTCTCCAATTCAAACAAGATTGTCAGTGAGCACGCCAATTATCAATAAAACTGTCTTTTGGGAATCAACCAGCGATGAAATGCACACAGTTAAACGTGTTATCACTGATCAGATTTATAAATGTTGAGCACAAACAGTGAATGAGAATCTTATGCTACTAATTAATTAATTCTGATTATATGTTCATTTTCGCCACACTGGTGCTAAAATCACCAAGTCTTGGTAACTTTTTGGGGGTTTCCCTTTCTTCCATCTTTTTGTATATAAAGACATTTCTCCCTCGATCACACAGGTTATGAACTGACTAAAAAGGTTAGTTTGTGATATATATGTTTCCATTGAGACATCAACAGAATAGCATAACACATATCAAGTACCTGGTTTAGCACAAACATCATAATGAACTGTGTTCTTTCCCTGTGACATTTTAGATGAAATAGATGATTGATCTGACTACAATGGGCTTTTTGGAGGGGGCTTCACAGACACAGTTTCCAGAACAAAGTTTTTCAGGTAAAAGACGACACTGTGTGACTCAACTATGTACTAGTAAAGTAGGGTATATGCAAAAAATGGGGTTGTGAAAACCAACTATTTTAAAACATCACATTGAGATCTACTTACTTTATCCTTGATATTGTGCTGCAAAGAATAGAATGTTATCCTTGTAATAAAATGATAGTAGATAGCTGTGACTGTGCTGTTGAAAGTTATTACCTTTTATTCTTACTGGTTTTATAAAAACCCAGTTCAGTACGATGCAAGAATAAAGTGCAGTTATAACATCAGAAAGATTGTTTCTTTAATCATTATTTAATCATTAAATTATCATTTGGTTTATTTTTTGAAAATTTGACAGATACCAATAAACCTTCATCTATTCGACACACACACACTCACACACACGCTGTGTATGAAGCTCCACGAAGCATATGATAAGCATTGACTCATAAAGCAGCTGAGTAACCACAGAGTCCACCACACCAGACAAGCAGCTCATCTCTTCATTTGAAAAACAGATGAACACTCAACTCTCAGAGCGAACGACTGGGAGAAAGAGAAAGTAAAAATAGCATTTGAGAAGGAAGTACATATTAAAAGGAGGAGAGAGAATGAGGTGTGAACTGAAACACAGGAGAAAGAGCAGGAGGATGTAAAAGAAAAAGAGGTTATTGAGGAGCATTTCTGTCTTGCACTGCATTGATTTTAGGGCCAAAGATTTATGTTTAGGCTTCAAATGACTAATGTTTTTTGCTTTTATTTTCCCTTTAACTATAACACATGATGACTGCAGAGAAGCAGGAAGGCTGTGCAACTCTAACCTTTACAGTCATCTGTTATAAAAGGCAATCGGTGCTATTTTTTCTTTCTAAATCTCTGGTATTCAGCAAAATTTCACACCCAGAATGGAAATGTGCTTTACTGCAGTGTCATTCACCCTTGATATTCTTAATTTATCCTCACTGAGATCACTTCATTACAACCTGCTACTGATCGCTCACCCGTGTCACACTTAATCACAGTATAGTGCTCCATGTTTTTTTCTGTTTCTAAATACTCACTGTCAGATCCTCTGTTTATTCTCTGTGAGGGCTTACTAGTTGATCTGTGGATATTCCTCCTCTGCTGGATTTGTTGCAATTTTTGGATATTCTGCCTCAAGATCATTTTAGTTGCTAAAATAAAGTTATTTAATTCTGACATTCACCTGCCTTATAAACCTAAATTTGGGTTGGTTGTTCCCTGTCTACCATGGAGCTTCGCAACTTGATTTTTATATTGTTTCATATTGTGGTAGAAAAGCATCTTAAACAAGTCACTGACAGTGTTGTTAGCCTGATCCAAACTGATCCAAAGTACAAAGAAAATGCTGCGACTTGAGCTCATAAGTCCCTGTATTTATTTGTAATTATATAAAAAGATGAATTATTTGTGTGGAACACATTAAACACATTGTAGGCTTTACAATTTAATTATTAAATTGTCAGACTAAGCAAAGGCTGTCTTCTTAATACAGATGTTGAATGCATTAAAATGGATCTATTCCCAGGTAAATATTAGCTTTTTATTATCATCCAGCTGTAAACTTATAGGTTAAAGATGTCAAACTATCTCTATCACGCTCCCTGTTTATAGGCGAACAATGGAACAGTCCAGAGAGGGAAAATCAAAGCCAACACATGGGCCATCACTTGTCCCTCAGAGTTCACTGAACTGTCTAATCCTTAGAGGAAAATGTGAAGGTGATTGGATCAGGAAGATTTCTTGAGTCAGGAAGAAGGTGAATGTGTTAAAAGCTTGAACTGAGAACTTTGCAGTTAAGCATTTAGACTGAGAGGTTGGGGTTATCCTAATTGATAACCTATTGGATTAGGTTTTAAAAGCCTTAGCAGTGCATCAAAATCCTGGAAAGCTAGAGTGGATGACGTTTAGTTCAAAAAAGAATTAAGAGCTTTAAGACAGTGAGACAACAATGACATTTAAAAACCATTTTTTCTTGGAAAGAACTGCAGGTTACAGACAAAAGTCAAGATTAATGCAAAGGACACCGAGTTGATTAAGATTAAAGCTGTAATTTCACATCTTATTGTCTGTTTTTCACTATTAGATAATAAAACATGTAAAAATAAGATTATCAAAACAAATTCAGGTGTGGTGATTGCTGCAGCTTAACTATTGAATCTAATGCAAATCTATCTTTGTATGTAACTGGTGAACCTAAAAGTCAAATCCACCTATTTAGATGACTATATATTAACTCACACTTTCTCTTATTGCTCTTCTTCTCTACCTCCCCCTCACTGCTATCTCTGTCTGTCGCTTTCTCTTGTGTTGCTACATCAGACATCATGAAAGATTCACAGCTCTGCTTTTACCAGCCAACTACGATCCTCTCTCTCACACACAAACCTAAGCTGGTAGATCTGAGCCCATCTAGAAAAACAACGAGGAGATGGCACCGGGAATCAAACAGACACCACAAGAGAGGAAGAGGAAGCAGAGCTAAAGTTATAGAGGAGCAGGGAGACCCTGTGGGCGTTAGCGTCAGTGCTCGCAAGTGTGTGGTGGTTTCGCTTGATGGCGTGTGCTGTGGGCGCCTGAGTGAGCATGTGATGTGTGACAGATGATAGACAGTATCAGTTTCCTTTTCTTTTCTTTTTTTACATACAAACATAAAAGCTCATACATACCACAGGTTCACATTCACTGTGAGCAGATCAGTCAAGCTGGGAAAAATTTACACTAGAATCAGTTACAAATGATGTCCTTTAAAAAATGTAATACACTTAAAAATAAATAAAAAAATCTGCAGGTATTTTTAAATGATCTAAATGGAGAGTCCAAACAACATAGTGACCTTGTAAGTAAATGTAATGTTGGCAGTTTCAGGGGTTATTCATGCTGAGCAGATAAAGTGCAATGTTTACAAAACAGATTTAATTTGGCAATAAATATGAATGTAAACGTCACTAATGAAATAATTCTAAATCGTTTCTGTGCCCACTGGTACCTCAGGAAGAGTTTGAGTAATTAAATCAAACAAAAATATTCATTATATGACTAAATAGGAGCCAAATCTGAAGCGTATTCTTCCATCCAAATCACACGTGCTATATTTATACAGTATACCACATTTAAACCCCTGTCATTCAAACAAAAGACAATGTGACATTTAATCAATATGTTGACTACATAACACACTCACAGATACACACAGGTGTAAAAAACCTTCAAACACAGAAAATGAAGTGAGCATGTCATGTTTCTGTTTCTAGGTGTCACTTGATCACATGGGTGTGTGCTGTCCCACACAGACAAAGCATGTGTGAATAAGCTAAATGTCTTCCTGGCAGAAGGTGTTGGCTTTCACTGACTTTTAAACACACACACACACATGCACTCTATAGGAAGATCTGTTCTTTAACTATTGACCAGGGAGAGGGTACAATGTGCGAGTTAAAAACGCTTGCAGGCACAAAGACAGACAGGCAGACAGCAGAATGGACAGGTTCTATTCACAGATTCACCTATAGCAGAGAAAAGATATTATCCAGGACTAGAAAGAGAACAGGACTCTTTCAGAGTCCAGGTAGGAATTTAGAGCGTCTGTGTTTCATATAATACACATTTTATTTTTATATATGTATCATGTTTACTTTCAAACAAAGATCTGTTTTTATGACTAGAAATAACCTGCATTTTACCCAGAATATCGACCAGATTCTGTTCAGCTTTCTAAGGTGCACATGTTTTTTTCTGTATGAGAATTTGGAAGAATTTATATTACTTAGATGAGTCATTTCAGTCTTTGTGACGTTGCAGTTAGAAGATATTCATATATGTTTTGGCTATGACAAAACCACAACGCTGCAAGTTTTTTTGTTTGTTTTAAGAACAGGCAAATGAGACATTTGCGATTTTTCTTTAAAATCTGAAAGTATTCCTGTGAGAAGTAGTGAGCACAGTGATCGTGCAGACAACAAAGACCTTTAAAAGTATTTTAGGATTATACACTCATCGACCTTCCATGGCCTTCCCTCAGTGCTAATGAACTGGGGCACCACATTTCAAACTCGGCTTCATTTTAATCTCAACTACTTGCCTGTAAAGTTAAGCGACTGTGTTGCATCATCAAAAATCTGTCCCCAAAGAGACATATAAAATCTTGTGGTATATCTGCTGCAATGATGGTTCATCCAAAGCCAAATATAATGGAACACGGACAAACTAGTCAACAAAGTGAAAGAAATACAAGCCACAGTGATTCGGCTGGTAATTACAGCAATAAAAACTTAGCTTCCTTTGACTTTGAACAGGAACCTCAGAATAATTCTCAACTGATGTTTAAGCTAAATCTAAAGTCAAGAGTTTATCATAGCTTAAAAAAACCTTTCAAGTACAGCATAAATGTTGGCAGGATATTTTAATCAACTGCAGAGATACTTCCATCTGTAACTAAAATCTGGGACCAACCAACTGAAGAGGTTGATGGATGGATGGATGGATGGATGGATGGATGGATGGATGGATGGATGGAATCTTACCTGTAACACATAGAATGTAGGTGCTCTGCTGTCTACAGCAGGTAAGATCCTAATTTAAAACAGCTAAAAACAGTTTCCTCAATAAACCAATAAGACAAACAATAAATGCTCCAAAAACAGTCCAGTTTTGTCTCAGATCATTAGCATTTGTTCCTTTGTGCAGCATGAAACGTTTAATTTTGTTAACTGCACATTAAAAACTATCTAACATTCAAAACATCCATTCAACTGGATCTTACCATTTTCACTTTGAAATTTAAATGTTTACATTGAAGAATTGTTTGTTTTCAGTCAAGAAGTTTTTGTTTTAGTTTTGATATAGATTTGTAATAACCTATACTGAGCAAGTTGATTTATCATACCTTCAACAACAGACTAGAATAATACTAAATCATTGTGGTGCTACAATGAAGGAATTGCGCATGCAACAATATTTTAGTGAGAAATTTTAAACTAATCAAGTTTCCAGCATGATCTCATGGCAGTGTGTTGACGTCCTGTACTAATTTACATGTCTTTTTAAGAGTGAAAGTACAAGACAGAGTTCTGTTCATTTAGAGTTCATGGAGTTCAGTGATTGGGAAAACATATAAAATGTGATGTAATAACTCAACCAAGGGTGTTATTGCAACAACTTTTTATGAGATTAAGATGTTTCTTCCATTTTAAACCTTCAATAAGTTCATATAGATTCCAGACAAATGATGTCTAATTGTTCTTGTACTCAAATATAACAAAGAAAGATTAAAGACTGTCTCCTTTTCCTCTTATTCTTATCTGTTTCTACATTTCAAATAGTTCTGGCAACTTTTGCACCAATAAATACAACAGATCAAAGTCCAAGTGATTGAAGTTCTGTGTTTTTCATCTGTCAATAAAAGATGAGTTTTTTAATGGAAAAGGAGGGAAAGAATCATGCCCGGTCTCCTTCACAAGGCCCCAGCTGAGACCTTGAGTGACTCACATGCTCCGTCTCAGTTAACATGTTTCTCTGTCTGCCTCTGTTTTCTCTGTCTCTCCTTTGCTCCTCTTCTCACAGACCTCGCTGTTATCTGCTGTATTTGCTTCTGTATTCGATCAAGCCCACACACACGGACACAGATCCGATATTAATAACCTACACATCCATACAAGAGCACTTTTCATTGGCACTACATCATGTGACCTTCAGATTCTACATATGAAACATTTTTATCTCACAGTTTCACTTTCTCCTTATAAGTACTTTAAAACCCTTTAATGCAAAACAAGAAAGCCACTGAACAACATACAACTGCTTTAAAAGGTTTTGATATGTGATGGGGGATTGATTGGATGACTTGATGGATTATCTACTGTCTGGGTGATTAACTCATTGATCACATCATCATTACCTCAGTAGTTGGAGGAATGAGTGATAAAACAGTATCCAGAAGGGACTGACTGTAACTCATTTCTTCTCTTACTGAAAGCAACTGCAGCTTAAGTGGGGATATTCCTGTGTGCTGCAGGATTTCATTCAGGGCAAGCCTAAATTATTAGTTTATGCAAATGAAATGAAAGGCCATGTCAGCATCTTCTGAGTCACACAAACACAGAACACCTGCAGTCCCCAGTAAAGCAGACAATGAAAGATACCTGGAGAGACTTCAGTGGAGCTATTCAACAGCCAAGAGCAGAATGAAACCCTTCTGTTTTTTGTATCTGAATATCTTCATACATACCTGTGGTGTAAAAAAACAGAGCACAACCGCACATGCAGCGAGTACCTGAAAGCGCTTAACAGCCATCTGCATTTCTGCCTCCAGCAGACAATGAATAGGCCATGACAGAGATGTTCAGTATATACTGGGGAATACCTCACTTGGAATAGTTGGTAGGGAAAATGAATGAGACTGTAAAGAAAAACTAAACCAATACACATGAACTGCATACCTGCCATTTAGAGCAAAGAAACATTTAAAGTAACCTAAGACTTGGCTTTAGGTGGTATATATTGTCATTCACACCCATTTCAATGCAATGAATATTTTTCAAAAAGGTTTAGAAAAAAATCATATGTTAAAAAAAAATAGTGGAAAAGTGAATGGAGATTGTACAGTGAGTGAATGAGGAGATGTTTTAATTCTCACACAAAATGAAAAGCTACAAAAAATATGTTAACTATAGTATATCAATGATTCAATAAAAGCTGTGAAGTGAACAAAAACGTGTTTTTCCTGCTTCATCCCAATAACTCACCAGATATCTCTGTCTGAGGTACCCCTGTCAGAGTGAACCCTTTCCCGGCGTAGAACTGCCGCAGGTCCGCGCAGCTTTTCTCCGCCCTGGCCACCGGGCCCGGTGCCGCACACAGGCACACCGCAGCACACAGGAGCACCGGGAGACGCATCTTCTGATCTGGTCTATTGTTCTTCACTCGCAGAAAATCCTTAGAAGGAATTCTTGTCTTTAATGTTTTCTCCTTCTTCTTCTTCTTCTTTATTTTAAAGAGTTTACCGTGTGACAGAAGGAGCAACGTGTCCCGTTCAAACTGCACAAAGCTCCGATGAACTGACAGACGGCAGCCGGTCCGGAATGTTTCTGCAATACAAGTGAGCTGCAACACGCGGCTGAGGGTGTCCTCTTCCCTCTCCTCCTCCACCACCTCCTCGTCTGAGCTGCTGACCCTGAGCTGCAGAGATGTAGCAGACAAAAGAGACGGGACCAGAGAAAGAAAGTGAGCGCAGGTGTCGCTCACCTAAAAAGCTGCTGCACATCTTTCACACTGTCGCGTCATGATTGTGGACAAGTCGGTTTAACAGCGACCGTGGGAAAAAAATCTGTTACTTTAAGTAAGGTTGAAATGAAAAAAGACCTGTCCGGTGACTCTCCTGTTTCCAGGCTTTGGGACAATAAAATGTGTGCTGAGTGCTGATGCTTTCCCCTCTCTTTGTGTGTGCGTGTGTGTGTGCGTGTGTTGATGCAGGGATCAGGCTGAACAACGCCACCTGCAGATTTGAAAAGCTATTTGTAGTCTTTTTTCACAAATGTGTTCGGTTTCTTAGATTTACGTTTGTAATTTATCTGTTTTTAATTTATTTTTGACAAAACTGGTGCAAATCAGTTATTAATTAAACCTATTAATGCCTCCCAGCTATGAAAAGTCCCTTTCAGATTACATTTCTGTTCCTTTTACTGTTAAAAATGAGAGAGAACCAAAACTGAATAAGTTGAGTTTACTTTTTTATCAATCTGCATAATTTAAAGACAAACTCATAATTAATATGAACATATTTCTGGAGAAATGTTGCAGGAATCATTGCAACTTCCTATCTTTTATCGTCAGCTATCTGCCCATCATCTGTGAGTTCAGGTTCCCATGGTGATGTTAATGTATCATTTTATCTGACTCATCTGACTCAGACTGAAGATTCATTAAAAAAAATTTAATCTCAAACTGACTGATTTAAAAGAAACTTCTACATGTGATCTTAATGATCCTTTCTCATCAATTCCCCATTTTTTGACTTGTTTACCTTAAAACCTGGAAAATCCCAGAAGATTAGTAACAATATATTCCTATCATTAATCCTGCACATAGTTAATTACAACATCTTAGTCCTTGGTAAAATAAAAAAATGACAAAAGTGAGACAAAAATACATTTGATTAAAATATGGTTTTGATTGAGAGATTGCTTCTTTAAACTCCAAATCTTCTGGCAGGGAGTTTTAAAGCTAAAAGGATTTAGCTAAATTATTCCTCTCTGACACAGTTCAGCTGGCCTGCAGCCTTCAGACATCAGAGAAACTACACTCACTTAAAAGTTGATACTGAGGTCAGGATTAAGGATTCATGAAATTTTTGTTTGCAAGTAACTACATCAGAAAAATGGTTAAAAAAAAGACACTATAAAGAACTATTTAGCTGTTTTCCAAGCTGTGCTGAGTAGCATACGTGTTTCTGCATCAAAAATAGAGACAAGCAAAGATTTTCTGTTTTACTCTGGCTGTTAAAGTGACCTACAGGATGTCTGAGCCCCTCAAATCTGTACATTTTTCATCCTCCCCATCCCCAGGAGAGCTGGAACCAGAGGCTTTCAGGAAAGGTCAGCGACTGACTTGAATTTTGACTGACATTTCTCAAATTTTAGTTAAAATGAAGTGTAATTTGTTGGTTTATACTCATTCTCAATGCTTCTAAATGGAATGTGGCAGAAGAATGCAAAGGTGAAACATCTGAGAATGACACTAAAGCTTCACAGGTCAGAATCAGGATGTTAATTAAAAACATACTGTAATGGGATTAATCATAAAATGTACTTCAGTCCCTTTTCTGTGGAGGGATATGCACAGCCAGAAAAATCCTTCCAGAAGGGATCTGTTATAGATTAGTTCATTAGAAGCCTGATCAAATAACTCAACACAGAAAATATAGAATCAAATGTGGGTGACTTTTAGGGTTTTGCAACAAGCTTTCGCAAGAGTGACATTCCAAATTTGTGACAACAATTTCAGGAAAGACTGATATCACCATGATCCATGAAGAGGTTTTCAGATTTTTAACTTGCCTGACCATATCTCAAACCCATCAACAACATTTAGGATGACTGGAACTTATTATAGGGCTATTTTTACTGAACAGGTTGAAATATCTCAAGTCAGAAAATAGAAAAGTTGTCTTCACTAGGCCTTTACTACATTACTAGCAATCATCGATTCCTTTGTCAGGAATAAGAACACAAACACTGAGCACTTGAGCAGGCGTGAGTGCATCTGTATCACCTTGAATAAAAATTCAAGGAAGAATCTTTTACTATTAACAAATTGTTTGTTTGTGTTTACTTGTTGAGGACAAAACAAATCTTTCAAGCCCAATCCAGTGCAGAGAGACACACTAACTCTCTGGTTCATATACTTACAGAGTCATGTCAGGCTAAGTGTTAATCCACCCAGTGATTTATCATTTTGGCAGGATAAACTCTGTCACGATTATTGTGTTAGGACAGATTAGCACACACTGTCTACATAAAACCTGAAGAGAAATACATTGTTTTATTTCAGTTTTTTAAAGGATTTACATGCATACCTGAGATTAAGATTAAGATTTAATAATGGAGTGGTGTCATTCTCAGTTTTGGAAATATGTTGAAACAGCCACCCTAAAAGGAGAGTGTTAAAATGGCTGTTTCATGTCAGATTAATACACTGGAACTTGGTTTATGATCATGCCAGATATTTTTTTTATTATTTAATTTTGGTTTATTTACTTCAACAGTGTGGGTATTGTCTGTAAAAGAGTACAAGTATCATCTTGACTTACTTTTTGGCTCCTCTCAGGTGCAGGATTTCAGTGTCAACTAAGGCCACTGCTTCTGTGATGTCAAAATGTTATCAGTCACTGCAGAAAAACCCTCTGTTAGTGCACTCGGTTCCAAGGTTATATAACATAAAATGAGACCTTGTATGAACTCTCCCTCCAAACATAGTCTCTGTGGAGTTTTGTGCCTTTGACTTTTTATTTTACTGAGGCATCATGTGGGGCTAGCACAGCCAGCTCAGGTGCACGCGTCTAAATTAACCTAAAGATTGAACCAGTTTTACCATCTCAGCTGAGATCCGAGCTCTTCATCTGAGCCTTCAGTCCTCTTTTATCTGCCCTCAACTAAACCCACACTACCATTTCTTAATACTTTAATACTCTCCCTTTTTCAATCCATTTCCTCCTTGAGATCCTTTGCACCTTACCCTCGGCACTCTCTCACACATACACACACAGTCTAATATGCAAAAACTGTATTTTCAGTGCATGCCAGTGATGCATTCAAGTGTGAAGATGTCAGAAAGAAAAATAATGAAAGACAAAGCAGCTTAGCCTGCTGCAACCTGTGTATAACAACCTATGTGTGTTGCAGTGAAGTATTTTCTGCCTTCCTCTGTCTCTTCTCAAGTCAGACATTTTCTTTTTTAGCAGATTTTGAACCATCTGCACTCTTGACTCACATGTCAATCTGCCTTGGTGGCATCTGCAGTAAGAATGTTCAAAATGAACCAAGAAATCTAGGACAAAGGACGCCTACGCACAGACACCAGATGCTGTACTCACATGCCTGCAAACAATAAATCACAAATATAATGATAATTTGATAGTTTACCTGCCACTCTCAAGCTGTTATTCTAGATATGATCTCTTATCTATGATCAATAAACAATGACATAATGACGCACAGTTAAATATGAGCATGCTGCAACCTGAAGACACTGAACTTCAGTTAGAACTGAAGGTCCAAAAATATTCAATTAAAAAAAAAAAAAGAATAACTGAAGGTGAGATGATGAGGATCTTGTGGGAATTGTTAGGTCATTTGAGAAATATGATATTGATGTTGATCATCAGCCACTTTAGTCCAAACTGAAACACATCTGAGAAACAATTCTGCTGAGCTAAAACACTCATACATAGCAAACACTGGTCTGTAGTGCTGAATGTTTGTAATAATAAAAACGAAAATCTGCTACAGGCTTACATTCCTTGATGGGAATAAACTGTTGAAACAAGTCCTTAAACAGTCTTGTAGGCATGTAGGTAGTTTGTGCTGTGATACAAAACAACAGACATCATTTCACTGTCAAAGAAAGGCCACATAAAGAGGATCGAAGGATGGAAGATGAGTTGAGCTGATTCTGCAGTTCTTGTACCATCTTGCAGCATCTAAAGATAACATCAGTGCATTTTCTTGTCATACATTTGAACCAGTAGATAGCTGCCATGCCTGCTGGTTGATTATTATCAGTTTTAACTTTACGACACCATCAAACTGAATGATAAAATCTTGTAACAATGTTGTGAAAAAATCTGTGGCTTTAGGAAACCCCTGCAATGATATCACTCACCTATACTGAACAAACATTTCTTTGACAGCCACATCGATCATCTTTTTTAAAATTATTTTGTTGCTGTACGTTAACAATTTGCTTCGTGTTTCCAGAGTTTCATTCTGGCTCGCCACACATCAAGTGTGTTTTCCTCCATAGACAAGTTTTCAACCTTAACATCAGTATAAGTTCATTGTTAAATTTCAAAGCACAGTTTATTTTGGACAACTGCAGTAAATTTCCAGAACTTTTAGTTGGACTCTTGACGTCAGTGAAACATTATTTGTGGTACGGATGAGTTGTAGACAAACACGGCCTTCCAACAGTACATGCAATTCAAAGATGAGGGTGACTTTTCCATTAAGACATTAAATCAAGCACAGATACACATTTTTATGGACACATATACAATTAGTATTGCTTTACAGTCATTTCGCAGTCATTTTAATAAAGATTATAAATAATCTATTCAAACTAACCTATGTGAATAAGTAATTGCCCCGATCCCAGAACAGATGAGAACCTAATTTTTTGAGATCTATCAGTCTAGAAAGGCTAATATAACCATTTCTGGGGATTTGGGACGTCAGCAAACCACAGTGAAAACCATCAGCCATAAATGGGGAAAACATGTAATAGTGGTGAACCTTACCAGGAGTGGCTGACCTCCCAAAATTACTTTAAGAAGGCATCGATGACTCATTCAGAAGATCACAAAAGAACCCAGAACAACAAGCTTCACATACTTCAGTTAAGGTCAGTGTTCATGACTCAATAATAAAAAAAGAAACTGGGCAAAAATGGCATCCATTGGAAAGTTCCAACGTGAAAACCACAGCTGACCAAAAACACTGTCTCAGAATTGCCAAAAGTTTCTTCCAAATCCCTGAGACATTTGGAGAAAGATTTTGTGGATTACTGAGACAAATACAGGCATTTTTGAAAGGTGTGTGTCCAGTTTAATATAATGTAGAACTAAAACAGTGTTTTGGAGAAAGAACATTGTACATGGTGGTAATGTAATGTTATGATGACTTGCTGTGATTAACGAAACCATGAATTTTGCACTTTACCAGAAAATCCTGTAGGAGAATGTCTATCTATCAGTTTGTGGCCTTCATTTTACAATGACCTGAAGTGCACCAGCAAGGCCACCTCTCAATAGCTCAAGTAAAAATGTGTTGGAGTGTTCTAGTCAAAGTGTGGACTAAATCTAATTGAGATGGTGTGACATGACCTTAAACAGGCCATTCATGCTCAAAAACACTTGAATGTGGCTGAATTAAACAATTCTCTGGAGAAAAGTGGGCCAACACTCCTCCACAGCAGTGTAGAAGACTCATTGCAAGTTACTATAAATGTCTGATTACAGCTGTTGCTTCCAAGGGAGGCTCAACCAGTTATTATGTTCAGCTGCAATCACTTTTCCCACATAAAACAAGGTTAATTTGGCTATATTGTAAATATTTTTTCCATTAATAAATGACAGCATAATTTAAAAACTGAACTGCACATCACATGTGTGCACAAACAGGTCTGAAAGGCTGCTTGAACAACCTCATAGCATGTCAGACAATTTATCTGCCAACACAGAAAGAGAAGATTTTAAGATAAAACAGCTGTCATCAACTTCTGATAAGCTGTCATGCCATCTATAATAACTCATCTGAAGGGTCCTAACCTGTTCATTGGGCACATTAATCAACCTAAAAGCATACATACTTTCCAAAAAAAGCTAATAGTCATAGGTTCTTCTTCTGGCTGCTGTTTCAAATAACAGAAGCGATGTTTTTGATTATTACTGGGTGAGTTGTGCAAAATGCTGGTCTTTTAGGGTGAGTTGGATGACTCAGTCCACTCCTTTCACAATGAAACTGAAGTTAAAAACAGCCTTCAGCAAGACACTCAACCCTAGAGAGCTGCCCTGATATCGGCGTTATAGACCGTACAGCAACAGTGAAAACGATCTTCTTTCAGGATTAAATGAGTTCCAAACAAAAGGTCCAAACTTACACTATAATGTCACACCACTGTCATTTAGCTTCCCTCAACTGATATGCAGGATTGTTTTATGCACCCAGAAGCAATCAAAAACAGACTGTTCACAATCACATAGATCAAATGTTTTATTACAGTGAGATGCAGAATAAACCAAGATGACCCTTATCGTAGGGATAATTCTAAACAATAGTGCACAAAGTCTTCTGTTACTTGTGTCTCATATGGTTACAGCTAAAACAGCAAGAAAATTACACAGTTATGTTGAGCATATTATGTTTTATTTACCTGGAAAAGAAGTTGCAGGGCCGTGTTAACCACTTCCATTAAAATGTCTTAAAAGCTGCCACTCTGATTAAATTATTAAATTGTATTCATAAATCAAAACACTTGGATAAGGTCAAAAGAGTCAAGGGCTTTAATTTTGAGTTACTGTTTTGTTAAAAAAATCTCATTTATATTTTGAAATTTTATTTAATTCTTTGTCTTCTTTTGAATTGGTTCATGCTTTCGTGTTATACTTTAACCTTATCATTCACAGTGGTTAGCACAGTCACATGTATTTAAAAACTGCTTTCTTTCTTTTTAATTAAAGGTATGCAACAACTTGAGTGAAAAATCTTGACTGATTAAACCAGAATTCATGCATAAAAGAGTTAACTTTGCTAAAACTTTTTTCTTTCTGTTTTCCAGCACCTATATTAAAACAACATACTGAGACATGCAAAATAAACAGGAGGGATTTGAATCATCAGGGTGAAGGATGGAAATACTCATCTCATTTTGAGCTTTCACTTCCTCCTTCTGGTTTCTTTAAATGTGTTACACTTCTTCCTTATTATCTAATGCCAGCCTCTCATGCCAGCATAGCAGTACTGTATGTGTCAGAATGACCACGCCGATCCAATCCCAGTAATCTGTCACAGGGCCAGAAGCCAACAACCTGCTGCCCATTTCTACATACATATTTGATGACTTCAGTCTCCTGCATGCTTAAAGATATTTTAGCAATGCTGATATGGTGGCTGCATCAGATTGGGTACATAAGGAGACAAAAAGTCAAACTCTTAAAAAACAAGTTACAATATTTATAAAGGTTTTCTTAAAAATATTAATAATTGCTAATACTAGAAAGTATTATACTTATAAGAAGCAGTGTAGGTATTTAAAACACAACTTACAGACATGTTATTCAAAGGTTTTTTGGCCAGTACGTAATGGCCAATAATAGTTTCATTTATGCATTTTTTAGTTTTCTCTCTTGTTAAGAAAAGCTGGAAATTAACAATTTAAAGCAGGTTCAAAAAATAGAAAGTTACCTAAGTTATTGTTCCTAGGCTGCTGTTTAACTACAAATTATGTGGTTTAACAAATTATTTAACACTTTTGAATTATTTATTCAAACCCCCAAATAAGACTGACACTTTGAGTATTTACAGAATTTGGAAAATAGTATTCAGTATGCTTGATATTAGTTTATACTTTTCTTATGGTTCAAACTGAGTTCATGTCTTGATTTTGTATTTCTGTTTTGAGTTTGGTTTTGTGGCTATCAGGTATAATACATCCTCAGGCTTGCATACAACATATAAAACAAAGGTACCAAATATATCTGGAAACAGTTTATTATAAAGGCCATCAAGCTGATGATTAATGAGACAATAGAGTTTCAGGACACTGTGCAGTACAGCAGAAAGCTTCCCATCGGAGTCATTAGTTTAGTTTGCGTTAGCGCTGTTTTTCAGAGAGAGAAACCACAACTGTAGCAAACAGGTTGTTGCATCCAGATATCCTACAGTCTACTATACAATAAATAACAAATAAGATGACGAACTAACAGAGATCTTAATCTCAGATAGCTCAGATTTATTACGTTTATTTGACACCGACAGCACGGCTTGGCACAAGCACACCAACGCCCTGAAGCACACTGAGGCTGCACAAAGGCAAAGGAGTCGAAAGCACTCTGTGTAACACAAGCAGTGTGCAGAAACTCATGTAGAGATGATTAAACACATTTGTCACCAAAAGTATTTCTTAACTTTGTTGCAGGTTAGCAACCACAGAAAGACAATTTTATCAAAAATCTTTATACAATCAATCCCCAGATAATTTCACTACACATCAGTGTTTTAAATGCACATTATTTTATAAGCCCAGTGATAAAAAAAAGCATGGACCTAGAAACAATATGAAAATATATATATATTTTATGTATTTCAGCATTTTCTTCAAAATTGGCTACCCTTGCTTTTATCACAGTCTGAAAATAAAAGAAAGTAGTGTGCAATGGTTCAAATTTTATATTCACTTTTTTATTCAGGGTGTCTGTACAGACCTGTACATACTATTTAAATACCTAGAGGCATACTTGGAGTTGACTCAAATCTAAAAAGAAGTAAAAAATTATTTAAGTACAGCAAATTAGTTTAAAGATTATATGTAAAAGCAGCACGCCAAGTAGCAAGGTGTTTGGGCTTGTTGCCCAGATGATTCAGGCACTTTAGCTCTTGATGTATTTTTTATTCAGTTGTCTAATCTGTCAGTCACATTCCTCCATGTTCAAAAAAAGTAAAAGTAAATAGATGCATTTATGAAAATGTTACCACACAAGAACAAGGTCTAATACCTGTAACTTAAAAGTCACAGTTTGAAAGCACAAGAAATCAAAACTTGGTCTTTTTTATATCTGATAAAATGATCATATTATTATTGCAGCACAGATACGAGAAAGAAAGGCCAATCTGGCAGAAATACACACAGATCCCACACTGGTTCAGTAAGGACTCCACAAAGAGTCAGAAGGTTTTGATATTTCTGTTTGAAAGTGAATTACATTTAAATCAGTTGTGGTCTCATTCATCAAGTGACTGAATATCCTTGTATTAACTAATACACATAATATATACAGTTTAAACTTTACATTACCAAATTTTCAGAGTGAGATATCTTAATCCACATTCAAAGAACAGCATTCAAGAACACATGATTTAGTGCTTCTTTTCAGGCAGATGTTTCATCTTTTGTGTTTTTGTAGCTACATGTTATATTTGAGGACAGCTCAAAGCGGTTGTTTCCCTGTTTGCAGTTCTTTTACAGTTTTGCTCTTCGGAATCAGACAGTTTCCCTGGAGAGAACTTGGTTATTAAAGAGACATCTCTGAATGACTTGAGTTTAAGTTTTAACTTTCACCGTTTCTGACATGATGATAAAAATAAACCAGCTTCTATGAGCAGCAGAGCATGTTTCAGCTGAGGGAAGGTGGATGGACAACAATCTGCAGTAGTCTGACTCAACCGATACAGAATCTGGTTTTAAAATGTTACGTTCATACTGACTGTCCTCAAGCAGCTTATATATTGACACATTTTTTATTTAGAACTACATTTAGAACCCAAAATGTACATTACTGGTTAATGAAGTATGAACTATTATTTTCATATAAAGAAATTATATTTTTACATGTAAATCATACAGTCCTGAAGATAAACCAGATGCGAGACCAGAGTGCACTGAGTTAAAAGTAGTTGTCTTTTAATAAAGTATTTTAATGTTGCTTTCCACTCTGATTCGTACACAAAAACAAATACTTGCCGTACTTTTATTTTGAAATGTGACTGAAAGATACCGTGTATTTTACTCACTTAAGTTGAAATAGACTGTTACCATCATCCCTGTATTTTCTCTTCCTTTCTCTACATTAATCTAAATGTACATATCAAGCCACTGTTATCTATTGAAACGTTTCATATAAATATATAATTTATATATATTTATTTACATCTCTTCAATATAGTCAGTAATGCAGTGCAATCTATCCTTTCAGTGTTAAGTACAAATGAAAACATGCAGAGATCAGTTAGAGGTAATACAATAAAGGCATAGTGTGCATCAGGAACTGTGGCAAATCAGCAGCTCGTCCCATCAGGTAGGCCACCAAGAGCAGAAACAATCAGAGTCCAGCTTGGCTTACAGCAACTCCAGGGACTTAATGTCACCTCCCAACATACAGCACGTGGTTTTCTTTCAACCTTTTCCGTCTGTTCATCTGCTGATCTATCGCTTCTTGGTCAACGGGGTTCCCATGGAGACAGCGTTAGGAGCAGCAGAGTCATCACAGTCAGGGGTTCAAAGGTCACCATGTGGGCTGAGCCACGAACAGAAACCTTGCAGAGGATATAAATGACATTATAAAATTAGAAAAGCATTATTATATAAACACATACATGTCTTTTTCTTGTGTGCATTTAAACATGTGTATGCTTGTTTTAATATTTGATGTTTGTTCTTTAATAAATATGGTTGAGGTTTATATGTGTTAGGAAAAAGAAGCTGAGGTGTTAAATCCCACAGGAAAAAGTAGTTTATTGCAGTAACTTCAATCTTTACATTACTGAAATATCAAACTGCATCATCTGTCTGATGGAAATTATGTGATAAACTAATCAATCACAATGTGCTTTTGGTTCCCAGCAATTAGAGAAGTTTGTTGTGAAAACTGGAGTAAAAAAGTGGCTAATTAAAAGAAGTCAGAGAGTATTTGAAATCAGAGATCCATAGTGCAGAAACTGTTTCATTGAACCACAGACTGGTTCCATATGCTGCATCAAAGTCAGTCAAAATCAATAAGGTTGCCAAAAGACAATGTTTCAAATCATCTTTCCTTACTAGGTCTGTTGAAATAGAAAATCAAACATCACAGGTGTAAAGAAAGACTCTCTCACTACGTGCATCGTTTCTAACTTACCTGTGGTGGAGAGCGTTGATGAGGAGGAGCTGGGCGATTATGAGGAGGAGTCATGTCCTTTGTTTCTGGACTTCCACTGCTGGATGACTCATCACCTGAACAGACATTCAGACGTTATAAGTTACATATAATACATAACTTTATTAATGAGCATCCAAAACCATCCAGGACAGGGATGGGCAACTCCAGGCCTCGAGGGCCACTATCCTGCACATTTTAGATGTTCCCCTGTTTCACCACACCTGCTGCAGATGAACAGGTCGTTAACAGGCTTCTATAGGACTTGCTGAGAGGTTGCAGATTTGAATCAGGTGTGGTGAAAATAGACTCGAGGCCTGGAGTTGCCCATCCCTGATCCAGGACCTTCTTGCTGCAAGGCAGCAGTGCTACCAACTGCACCACCGTGCAGCCTGCATTCACTGTACCTAAACTAAAACTACAATTCATTTTTTCTATTTACCTTACAGTGATGCTAATCAGCATTTGAGTTTATTTTTATTTTTTTGTTGGGGGAAAATTGTGCAGTAATAGACAGAGTCCATGTTTTGATGTTTATTTTCTAAGTTAAAGTTTTGACACTCAGCGGTTTCTCTTTTTGTTTTTTCAAATCTACTTCAGTTAGAGGAAGTGTGAAATCAGCTCTGATTTAGTCAAAGAGTTCACAGCAAAAGGTTTTATTTCTGTGGAGAACATTGACTCACTTCTACTGAATCTTACAAAGCAATTATAATCGGCTCTGAGTGCGTTTAAGAATATTGTGTATGAGGGAAGTGGATCCTTTTTGTTTATGTTTTTAGTGTCATGATTGCACAAAAACCTTGCATAATTTACAGATGTTTTGCAGCTGTTCAGAAAGATTCATGCATTTCACCTGCCACACCCACAGCTTTGCACAAAGAGAATATGATTACTTTGTATGCATAAACATGCAAAAACGCACACAGATGTGAAAAATGCTTCATTTAAACAGTGTGCAGCTGAAGCAAACCAGATGTTTTTTTTTCTTCTTTCATTTGCAACTATGTGTGTAAGTTGGCATGAGTCCATTTTCCCCCAGGAATAAACTCGGCTAAATGACTGGATTAGAACAGAAGGGAGACACTGCTGCCGGCTAAATTCACTCACACACACATTAGCCAGGAACATTCTTGTTTTCACCTGCACTGTCACCAAAACACCCACACATCAGATTTTTTCCTTTTTTTTAACCATAATATCTAGGTCCAAACAAACACAGAGACAGGCGTGCACACACCTGCTTAGAAAAAAACTCGAGTCTGTCTCTGACAATGCACATTATACTGCAGAACAATAGACAAAGAGCTAGTTTCAGCTGCTTGAAATGAGGTATGTAAACGTTCACTCACTCAGGTAATTATTATATCTCATAATGTTAAAGCAAGAAAACAAAAGATTTTTATATTAACACACAAGTTGTGTGACATTTTCCTTTTTGAAAGAATAAGTCTGCTAGAGTGTAAAATGTATTTTTGTTTTCAGCTGGCAATGTGTAGTCAGAGTATTTACTAATTAGGCATCTGTCCTTTATTGCAAATGTGACACACTGGAGTACAAAGAAATATGTTGACAGTGTGTTCATGGATTTTGAAATGTGTGTTTTTGTATAACTCCATGTATGTGGTGGTCTGTTTGCCCCCTTTTGTACCAATAACACATGTTTAACCTTTTTATAGAACAGAATAATAATGTATTATTCTAATCTAAACCACCAACATTTCTCATTTAACTGAATGAGAAAGTGTGTCCAAACTTCTGACTGGTAGTGTATTTCTTTTATATTGAACATTTAGTTTATTTGGAGTAGAAAAGTAGCAAAATTAATACAAATTAAGACATATGTGTTTTACTTCTGTTTCACCAGCGTTTATAATGGAAAACATGAATGTATACAAACTTTCAATAATATTGTTAAATACTAAATTATGATTTTTCCTTTTATGATGGTAAACTTTCTATTAAACAGCCCAAGAAAGAATTCATGATTTTGGAAAAAATGCAAAAACAAAGTGATTCACTTCATTCAATTCCATACTTAAAACTCATTGGTTGGATGTATATGTTTATGCATGCTTGTGTGTTCTAAGATTCATTATAAAGCTCCTCCTACATGCACTTTGGGATGCTTGTCTCTAAGCAACAAACCAGAACAACTTTCAATGTGCAGCTGAAGTTGAACTGAGTGATGAACAACATCATCGGATCCATTCATGGGCTACTTTAACCTTTACTGTATTGAGTTATGAGTGTGAATGTGTACGTATGTGTATCTGTGTGATAATAGGAATTCAGCTGTGACATTTGAAGGATCATGTCAGTGAACTGAAGTGGTAGACTGCAGTATCCAGGTCAGGGCGATCACAAATAATCCAAAGGTTTCAGCCTTGTTCATGTCATCCGGGATATGAACGGCAAACCTCTCCATTCATGCATGGTTTGCATCCCCACTGGAGCTGAGATGACACTTTACAAGGACTCACACAAACGGTTACTGTGTTCTGTAAGGACTTAAAAAGGGTTAGCTGATGAAAACATCACGACAATGATCCATCATCTCTTCCTTTCTGAGCTGATACGTATGTTTATTTCATTGCTGACTTGTAATTTAGATACTTTTACAAAATAATTTAATAAAGAAATAGAATTAGACTGGAGCTAGCATTCATCCAGAGGTGACAGCGCGAGTCCCAGTACGATAGAGCAGGGTCATAAATCATAGCTGTGGAGACCCAGAAGACACAAACTGGCTGCCAAGTGTTTACTACATCTCTCTATTACTCCTTGTATTCCCTCGTACCCTATCCCCCTCCCCCCTTGAAGAGGACACACATTCATGATTCTTCCTAATCTTTCTACTAACTTCATTTAGCACAAACCAAAACCAGAACTTAATTTATTCTAAATTTTAAACCCTTAAACCAAAAACGTTTTGACATCTGACTAATAGGTTTTATGATTTGTGCCCTGATGGAGTCAGGTTAAAGACCCGTGTTGTCTGGTTCCACTTGCTTCACTTTAGCTCAGCGTGAGAGTCTCAACTGTTTTTCTTCTGTCTTCAACCTTTCTTTTTCAATTATCTGGGATTCTCCTGCAGACCTTAACGGTACGGCTCAACTAAAGGGCTGTTTCTGCTTTGTTGGGTTCTACCGTGTGTGTTTCAGTCAGGACAAACTTACTCACAGGAAAAAAACAGTGACAGGAGAAGTGGAGATCGCTACTGAGGCTAATCACAACTTGTCTAGTTGTTGTACAACTAGATCTATTACCACTACTGAGTTTTACAGGTCAGAATAAAGTGATTATTTAATGGAAAGATAATCATGATATATAACTCTACTGAGAAAGGTTTGGGGTAATTTAATAATTTTAAGGAAAATACAGACAATAAGACATGGTTTTTTCTATATAGTATAAATGTAATATATCATTTTATTTCTGCAGTAAAGGCCAAAACATTTCACCTCAATCTGACTTAAATTTTCTCTCATGTTCTGACCTTAGCCCCCACCAAAAAGCCCATTCTCAAACATCAGCATAAGTGTGTTCAGTTATCTTTTATTCATTCTTCGAGTCACAACTCTGAAACTAGTTTTATTGACAACAAAGTTTCTCCCTAAAAATAATACAACATACTGTATGTGCTGCATGTTTTTAGTTTTACCAAAAAGCAGTATGTTTCACATAAAAATACTGATTATATAGTGATCCATCCAACTGTACATGTAACCAGAACTAATAATATGCAAAGAACAAAGAGCGTCTCCATGATCTTGTCTTGCTTCAGGAGGTAAATACAGGTAGATCATGTTTGCCTGTGAGGGAGCCGAGGGTGTCCAGGAAGCTCGATCCGATGTGCAAAAGTTCAAAAGTGAACTGACAGCAAAGGTGAATATGAATATGTGAAGCGTGTTCATGAAGCGGAGCGTGAAAGACAGAGTGTATTAATGATGCCAGATATTAAACGACTGCGGTGTATTGAACAGAACTGTCATGTTAGGCTCCAATTATGCTGAATGTTGTTGACTCTCAAAAGACATTCATTTACCCACACACACACACACACCCACACACACACACACACACACACACACACACACACACACACACACACACACACACAAACAAATGATGTGAAGTGACCTTGAAAAGTGTCAGGATAGCCGATGTGTGTGTGTGTAAATGTATCCCTAGCATTTCCAGCTGAATCAGTAATGAGCATTTCATTACTTCAGCCTCAGTTCCCCAGGGAGGAAACACACACACACACACACACACACACACACACACACACACACACACACACACACACACACACACACACACACACACACAAGTTTGTTTTGTTATCCTTATGGGGACCGTCCATTGATTTTAGTAACTAGATTTATACCTAACCCAAACCCTTTTACTAACCTTAACCATTACTGATCTATAACTAACCCTAAAACTAACTAAAACTCTGCTCACACCATACCTATAAACCTAACCCCTAACCCTAAAAAGGGGAGTCCCCCTCATGGGGACCAGGCTTCGGTCCCCACAAGAACCCTCGGACCCCAGGAAGATAGTAAAAAGTCAGGAAACTGGTCCTCAGGAGGTCAGAAATACAACCCCCCCCCCCCCCCCACACACACACACACACACACACACACAGAGCAGAGATCATGGTGAAAGGTTGCTGCGGATTACACTTTTAACAAAATCTTATCTGAACTTCATGATAGTAAAATAAAAAAGTCGATATGAACTAAACAGTGAACTTGGTACTACAAACATGAAACACATACTTTGTTAGATATGTTTAACTTGAATGTGTGACATCATTCTGAATATTCTTACTTTAGCACTTACAGTCAACCTATTGTAGTTTCTTAAATTTGGTTTTACTCACTATAATGAGGCTCTACACACATCCGCGTATGCATGTGGGCAATTTGCTATCATTTGCTATCTATCATCTATTTAAAGCTGTTAAAATAACCTATAGTGGGGTAAAATAAATGGATGATACATACATGCAGATAAAATAAAAACTTTATGCAGCTTCAAGAAAACTGTAAATAATCAAATCACTGCTTACAGATGTTCAGCTTTGTTTAATTAAAAATGAAACGTGGCGTATTCCTGAGGTCAATTTTGACAAGCTCCATAGAGCAGCTTCACAGACTTGAATCAAACCAGAAAGTGTATGTTTTGAAAAAAAAAATCTATATCAACAGATTGATTTCTTCTTCTTCTGGTCTGCAGCCTGCCAGCAGCCTTTTCAGAGCTTCAATTAGCACATTTTTTATATTGTAATGTTCATAAATAAATAAAAAAATAGCCAGATTTTTTTTATATAGGACACTGTGATTCAACACTTAGACACATAATTATGCTGCTCATGCTACTTTGTTTTGGCTCTGTTTATCAAATATGTGATCCACACATTTTTTAAATGTGCGCTGCTTAAAATACAGAGAAGAGCTCAAAGGAGTCTGAACAGATAAAAAGAGTGAGCAGTGGGAATGTTAGTGCAGATATTTGCTTTCTCATAATGAGGTCAAACGTCCAGAAAACATGCAGGTCATGATTGTCATATATTTCATTCTTAAAGCTTCTTTGTTTTGGGTGAAACTCTTAGTTGTTTGTTGAACCACTCATAGACGGAATAAAGTTCCCCGACAACTATCTCCATCATTTTCTTTACTGGCACTGAATTAAGTGTGCATTTAATAGCACGGCCAATGAAAAAATATCTAGCTTTATGGCTTGAGTTTGTTTTCAAATAAATGATAACAGCAACCGATGAATCGCTTTGCAGTGTTTTCCCAAGGTCACACTTGCCGAGGTTAATCGTAGCCTCCAGTGGAATCATAAAACCTTTAGAGAAAACAGTAAAAAAAAAATGAGCTGAAAACTCAGGCTTGAATACAGCCAGAGACTGCGTGTGATAGGTGGTGGATAAAAGGAGAAACAGAGCCGAGCGACTCTTTGAAGGCTATACATCAACACTAACCAGCAAGGGTGCTGTGGGAGGTGCTGCCAGACAAAGCAAGGGCAGCATGCTTCTTTAAAAAGGTCAAGTGTGGGAATAACAGCTTCAAGCAGAGAGGAGCGCTAATAAAGTGATTATGTCTAATCAGGTCTGCATGGGCAAATTCACTCAGGTGTGGAAACAAACAGTGTCAGGCAGGGAGACAGGCAGGCACAAACAAGACAAACAGACAGGCTAATCGACATGCAAACAGGCAGTGCATTCTGCAATGTGTAACAACTCATGTTAAGTTCACTTCTTTTATCTCTACGGGAATGGTGAGTGAAACAGACAGCTATTATTCTCTCTGAATGAGAGAGACAGTGTAGGAGCAAAGTGAATGTATAATACTTTAATGAGCCACATCTTCCCTGAGGATCTATCATTTAACTCTGTTGCTTATTAACCACGGCCTCATGCTGGACATGTTCATGTGCAGCACATGAGCATGTCATTTATGATTGATTCTTTTTCTCTTTGCACCCACTGTTACCCCATATCTGCACTCCTCTACAACCTTTCATTTCATAATTGTGTTTGTTTGCTGTTGTGATGGAAAATTTACTTCTTCTTTATTTCTAATATCATAGATTCATTATATTATATTATTATATATAGAAATACCTTGGAAGTTATGTTTACTTTTACTTCCCCACTTCAGATGACAACATATGTATCTGAGTGTATCCAGTCTGTAGTTATTTACATATGTTTACAGATACTTAATGGTGTAAATTTACAACAACTGAATGTTCAAGTAAAAAGTGCACTTCCTCTCAGTTCAATTCACTTTTATTTATAAAGCACCAGTTCGTAACAAAAGTCATTTCAAGGCTAAATAAATAAATAAATGGCGACCTGTTCAGGTGTGACCCCGCCTCTCACCCATGTTTCAGGATTCTTTACTGTTATATCCTATATGTCTCTGCACAACAGGATATGAAATTATATTTCAAGATCCCAGGTAATCGACACAAGAAAATCAGCTGATCAGGAAGATTGTGAAGGAATGAGATCATTTGAAGATTTATAGAAGGTGAAATAAATACATTATGGCAGTAGCATAGCAATTTGAATTACACAAAAATAATTGTGCAAATACACAATTATTGTGCAAGGTCAGATAAGGAAGTTCTGCTGTTGTAACTAAAATCCAGAAAGATCCAGAAATGAAGCACAATGAAGGAAACTAGAGTTTTCCAGATTAGATGCTGCACCAATAGGATAGACTTTGCATTGCATGTTTTATATCCTAATTTTCTTCAGTGTGTATGTGTGTGTGTGTGTGTGTGTGTGCGTGTGTGTGCGCGTGTGTGCTGCAGAAGGCAGTTTGGTTTTATAGCTCTGATCAATCCAATGCAGTGGCATACTCTCGGACATTTTATAGTCACCAGTTAAGATTTGAAGCCTCACAGGAACTTTTTATTGTTCTTTCTGGCTCTATCAAGATAGCAGTTGATACTTACGAATGTCAATTAATCTTTCTTCATGCAGAGAGGCCAACGCATTTAAGGGCTGAAAAAAACACTGGCTTTTTCTTTTTAAGATGAAAGAGTCACTGAAGGCTTTTGAATCTGACCCCAGGGAAGTTCACAACAGAGAGGATGGAGGGAAGATGTATGAAAGAAGAGCAATAAAGATACAATTAGTCTGCAGTTTACAATATTCTCATGTATGACTATTAATTATCGTGGGTTTGTTGCAAGGACCAAGAATATTTACCTAGAAACAGGCAGATTTTTTACTAACATAAAACAAGAGATCATTTTATGCTGAATGTACATTTTATGACTTGGTCAAGTAAGATGGTACAAGATCTGCCACGCCTCATCTCGTTCTCCATCTCTTCATCTCTTCCTTCCTGTCTCTCCTCCTCTCATTCCTGCTATCACAAAAGGACCCATGGGAGGACAGATCACCTGGTAACCATGGTTACAAAGATTGAATGCCCCTTGCGAATACGTATTCACACATTCTTTCACACACACACTCATAATGCCTCCTGTACTTGGTACAGATACAAGGTGTTCCTGAGTACATTCCCCAGGATGTGATGAGAAGAAACCAGCTTGTGGTCTGTGTTTTATAATCTGACATGAGTTGTTTTTTTTACTCATAGACTCCAAGTGATCTGGTGTCTCATCTCTCCAACAGCCACATCAAAGCATCAGAAGTCAGCAATCATACTGACATGAGAACTCATTTTACCTAAAAAAATTACAAGTAGAAAAGAAGGCAACAAGCTACAGTTACACCATATGCAATACATTTTATGTTAAGACCATAAAAACTCCTTCACATTTATACAACTACAACTTCACATTAATAAATATATTTAAAAAATCAAACAAATAATAGTTCTCCCTTTCTGGGATGAGATTAATTTGTTTTGATGTGGAATATTAAATCAAACAATAACAGTCTGTGTTTTGTTTCCATGTGACTAAAATCATTTTACACTTTTAAGGGCTCCACATAGATAAAAGTAGCCGGGGTTTTTAGAGCCTGATTGTTGCTTCTGTCTGCCGTCCCACAGGTCTCAGCCCACACAACACATTTCAACAAATGTGGCAACAATTATCAGCAAGATTTTTATCATTTTTGTTTGTATATGTGTAACAATAATTAGAAAGACAGACCTTGATCCTAAAATAATAACAACTTTTTTTTTATAAAAGAACAAAAAAGTGGCTTTAAGAATGGATAACAAGTTATGAAGGAAGACAATATGTTGTATAGAATTTTCTAACAGAGAACCAGAATCTATACCAGATACAACCAAGGTGATCTGATCATTTTGATTTAAATGTATGAATCTAAACGTTAAAAAACATCTACTGATTTGAAACTTGTCTACTAACCAACAATCATGTTCAGTCTGACACGGTTGTTTACAACAGCTGTAACTATTGGGTGGGAAAAGCAGATAAGTTATCCAGTACTGCTTTAATAAATAATAAGTTCTATACTTTGGTGATTTGGATACAGAGATGGCAGTTTGCAGTGGATTTTTAATGTTTGAAGGCAGAGTGTAGGCTGTTAAATGACACCATGACGCCTGCTTGTGCACTTGGTAGGGTCTTATTCATAAGTTAAATCTAAACTACTGATTTAAAATGCAGCACAGACATAAATTGTATAAGTAAATAGAATAAATTACTTGTCCATGCCTATATTTGTGATTTGTGTGGTCTAGTTGAGCCTGCATCACTCTTACAGGTTTATCACATAAAGGGCTTGTTTATATGCATAGAGACAGACAGCAAGCAGGGAGGAGGGCAGAAAATCCACCTTTGTCACCCTTTATTGTGATTCTTTTTCCAAGAACTGACAGCAGCTTGTGAGACATGATCCTAACATGCCCACTTTAGAGTGGTAAATCATAACCAGTAATTTTCTCTGTGAATAGACAATGAACCTGTTTCAGGCTCAGCAAGAGAAGTTGGGTTTGTACTGATGTGGCACTTCAAGGTCAATGGAAATATTGCAACAGATGCACCAACAAAAGCCCTACTTTAAGAGCTGATGAATGAGGGAGTGATACACAGGAAAAAAACAAACATTTAAAAGAAAATGTGTTGTGGAAATGTGCAAGAAACAAAACTTATTGTGAAAATCTGTTTCAAAAGAGAGGAAACAAAAACACATAGTATATTTCCTGCTGAAATTGACAAAACTGGATGCAAGTTGTTATCTAATACAACTGTTTCTCACTGACCTACCAAAAAATGTCCTCTGACTTCGCTTGGGTCTGCAGGTCTGCAGCGCAGCAACTGCAATGCACCTACTGACTTAACAGAAACATAAAGAGCCAAAAAGGTCACTCTGGCTTTTCCATATTGTAATATCATATTCATGACTTCAGTAATGATGAATGGAACAATAACCTTTAACCTTTTGGGAGCAGAAAGGACATTAAAATGAAGTTGAAACAACAAGACTGGAGCAAGTTTTGGTCTCAGGTAATTAGATGGTGTAGCAGAAGAATGATCCTAAATTATTACAATAAATCTTGTGAAGCATGCGCAGCTTGACCTCTGGTAATAAAACTTGTATCAACGTGGCACAATTTATATTTGATGACACTAACGCCAGTGAAAAATGACTATGGAGACATGGAACATTTAATTTCCAGAAAGGTGTCTGGGCTCTTAGATCACAGGAACATAGATGACCAATTAATCAGCAAATGTGTGTTCTCCAGACATGGTGAAACTGAACAGTGTAACACAATTTTTTTTTACCTGCTCATTTCTTAGAATTCTGATAGCGTTCTGATCTGAATCTCTTTGAAAAGGATTACTACATAGATAAACAGTTAAATATTTACATCTTTTAAAATTTAAATAATAATTAGTAGAAATGGGCAAAATAACCTGTAAGCATCAAGAACACTTTACTTTTTCTTCTTTTCATTGAAAATGCCTTGTACTAAAGGATTCTATGCTTTTTCCAGTTCTATCCACAGATTTAGAGGAATGTTTAGTACGTATGAGGAATTCTAAGAGATTTTAGTCTCTGGCAAAAAAACTTGATTGTGTCCTGAAATGTAGATTTAGCTTCATATCAGTATCTTTGTGATATGTTCACAGCCCCACCCAAGGTCCTTGCCATAGTCCTTACCAAAGTCTTCACAGGAACTAAAGTAAACCAGATGGCCATGCAGAGCTTTATGTTGAGGCAGCCAGTTCAGATATTACCCACCTCTGGTCATTTATGGAGTCAACAGATATCCCACCTTGTTCAGATGCTGTTTCAATTAACATTTCTCCCCAAAAAATGTTCCCAAAAAGCTTGTTAAGCTCTAATAACTTAGTGAGAATAATCACAAATATGAACATTCTTGCTTTGCAACTTATTTTTCTTTTTTTTCCCAATTAAACTACTTGTAAATTTAATAAACTTTTGATAGTAGATCGTTTTCAGCTGAATTCTACCACAAACAGGTTTCTTTTGGTGTAATATTACTGTTACTGAAATTTTCTCAGCTCAAGGTATAAAACCAAATAAATCGCACAATAATATGGAGCGAAGTTTACTTCTCTAAAATTCAAATGACACAAAATGAAATGCACCGAGGCTCAGCGGGTTTCCTGGATCTCCCCATGACACCCATGTTTTATGTATCCACACTCGCATCATGAATAACTCAAGATAAAATGAATAATCATGGTTTATTTTTACATTGCTGTTTTTGGAACGACCCGGTTCTTCGTTCATCATTAATCCCAACTGAGTTGAAAAAGAAAGTGCTGAGATCTGCAGAAAGCAGGACAGAAAAAGTGAAAGAATAGCAGAGGAGGACAGTTGAATCCATCTCTGTCCCTCTGGGCATTTCCCTGCTGGCACCAAATATGTGGAGGCTGCATGGTGTTAAATTCTACAGCATGCCAATGGACCATATGTTTGCGAATTCATTTGTTAATTATCTGTGTGTTTGGCTAAAGTATGTTTGTGTTGTGTACGAACTGGAAATATATTTGCACATGGGTAGGACAAGTGTGTCTGTGTCCACATGTTGGTGTGGGCGTATGTTTGTTAATGTTTATTCCTCTCTTTTTGAATGTCTGTCTGTGTGTTTATGCACATGTGTGACTCACCACTCTCTTCTCCAGATGCTTCACAGCCATCTTCATCATCACAGTCATCTCCACTGCTTCCATCTGTCTGTGGGATCTTTTCATCCTCTTCCTGTCCCTTTCCTCTTGCTTTGGTTGCCCAGCCAAGCTCCACTAACAACTCCTTAAACACACACACACACACACACACACACAAAAGCATTCATAATATTCATTCATATTACACTCTGATAAATCGCTAACTAGATACACTGTAGAGCTACTGGGTGGATTTAATTGAAAGTTTAAAAGATGTTTCTGATCACTATGAGAAAATCCCACAGATTTTGCAGATTTTCAGACTTTTCAGTGGATCATTGAGATGAATTGCAAATAAATGTTGTACTTAAACAAATACACTCAAGTTACTATATCACATTTAATTTCCTAAATTTTTAATTTCCGCAACAGGTCAATATTGCTAATAACTGCTATTGCTAATAAGCAATTTGGAGATAAAACATGAATCATACAAAACGTTAATTTGATAAAATGTGCTATTTTTTACTGCCAATGACTGCCTGAGCTCTTTTTTCACCAAAAAAAAAAAGATCTAATTTGAACTTGGAGTTGTTTTCAGTCAACACAAAGAACAGAAAACTTTTGTTCCAAGTATGAAATTATAGAATACCCAAAACATAGACTTCCATCCTCAGACAATGACAAGCAAATCTAATTGGTTCACAGTGTGATGAATGAGTGGTTTAAAGACTGGAAGTGGACAATGTATAAACCCTGTGCTAGGATAAAGATAAGGCAGCAGCCTTGTGAAGTAAAATACAATGTACTGACAATTTATTTTTCACCAAGATACCAGTTTATATGCACAGCAAGTGTGTAAAGAATTTCCCATTTGTCAATATGATTTATTTTACCTTAAACTGGTGAAATATGTGTTTGATTAAACTATAGAGAAAGAGAAAACTGGTTGCTTCTGTTTAATAGTAAATTAAATCTTCATTATCCTACAAAATAAGAGCTGATAGACTGTAAAAGCTTTTCTGTGCTTCAGCTGCTTGTTGGTAAACAGACAAAATGTGTCTAATTACCATCCGACATATTTAAATATACCATAACTCAGCCTTAAAAATATAGTATGCAAACAATCCTTTAAGATGATCAATAAATAGTTGTTTGTGTTGTTTGTATGCAAATAATGCAAAAGTGTGACCCTCCGTGTGTGTAACAGTATGTGTGTCTGTGATCAAATGAAATGCAGGGATAGAAAGTAATTATAAGGAAATATTGCAGCGTCAACGTCAATGACAACATGTCCGAGAGGACACAGAGACAGACATAGAGATTCACCACCATGTCATTAGAGTATGAAAAAGACTGAAGAAAGATGAAAATATACCAATATTTCCACAAATAACTGAAGTTCAGGATTTAAACAGAATTGACATCATGTGGCAGCAAAACTGCTCACTGAAACAAGCAAATAAAATAGTAATATTCAAGTTTCACAACTTTGAAATAATCTTCCTCATGCAATTAATGGTAAAAGGCCTAAAAGAGGTTAAATGACAAATATTTCTGATTATTATTATAAGTTTTAATTCCCATAGAAGATTGTTAAAATGTTCGAATGTTAGCTAGAGAGTTGGTAATTTTATATAATTTATCGTTGAATTCTTTTTGATAACATGTATGTGTTATTTAAACTTGGAAAAAGCTCTAAAAAGGCATGAAATAAAGTAATGAATATTGCCACACCAATAATTTGATCCAAATTCTCTACAGACACATTTAAATCACTGAATCTTGTCATTGGATGACTTAGTTCCTGTGGGGAGCACAAAATAAAAACATTTTAATGAAGCCACCATTGCCCTTGCTGTCATTTGCTGTCACTTCATTACAAAATACTGCTCCCCCAGGTTTGATTAGGCTCATCTTGATTGGCTGAGCATGTGCATACAAATCTTAATTGCAACGATGAATTACTGGCTACACTAATAAATTCCCAGTAGACAGCAAAGCCTCTAGGAAATGCAAGTCACTCCTGAAAAGATTTAATATAAAATAAAAATTGAGTCAGTGAAAAATAAAAATAACAGGAATTATATGTAAAAACATAAAAACCTTCAAACAAAGCTGCAGAAATAAAAGAATTACCGGTACAAATTCCATGGAAGCCTCATTGTCTCATGTCATATTTTTGTCCTTTCTTTCATCCTTGTTGTGGGAGTGTATAAATGGCACACGACAGAGTGGAATGATAATTAATAAATGGCATGCATTAATGTGTGTCCTTCAGACAAATAGCTTCCCCAAAGAGATGGCATTGGGCCAGATCCAACGGAAAAAAAAACAAAAAGAGTTGGACTAGACTTGTTCAAATACTAATAACAGCTCACTGTAGGCTTGTGGGTATGTATATATATGTATATATATATATATATATATATATATATATATATATATAGCAAAAAGAGGAATAAATACATGCCCTTTTTGTTTTGTATAATATGAATAGTTTATCCTAATTTCATCTTGTGACCCGTTTTAAAATGATCAGCGCAGCTGCAAGGTGTTCAAGATCCAACAACACAAAACTTTTTTTTCCTTTCTTGTGTGTACTTAATCAAACAAGAATTTTCACGTAAGAATAAATGTTCTTACAAAACCAGTAACACTGAGTTAATGAGCCCTAGAAATCTCATACATAAATTATTAAAGGGGGCACATGTGGAGTGCATTTGTATGTGCGGCAGCACAAACACACACCACACACGCTCAACGTGAATGCTGACTTGGCGTTTACTCATGTAAAAGCGTCATGATTAATGGACCTTTGCGCCAACATTAAACGGAGTACAGAAAGAGTTTCAGCAGCAAAATAAATCTCGACTCCTGTGATTTTTCATTACTATTATTGACATTTGCTTCAATCGCATGATCACGGTCAACCTGAGAATCAATGGGACTCATATGTCCTCAAGCAGAAGTTGATACATGCAACTATTTTGTAATATTACATTTTTTATGTACATATTTATTTTGTCATTATTACTAATACTTATTATCAGGTGCAGTATTATTACAATATCAACAGCAATGATAGTAAAAATAATAATTAGCAAATTTAGCCCAAATTTCACCAAGATAGCAGTCTTTTATTCTAAAGCTATCAAATGTTAGACGTTTCTTCCAGACGTAAAAAAAAAAAAACAATTACGAAAACACGTTTGCAGTTATGAAACACTTCTCCTGGTAAGTCTGACTAATCTAAACACCTAAATGTCACCGCAATAAAGTCACTGCAGTGCAAAAATATATAAATAATATAATTTGCATTCATTGCTGTACAAAAAAAATGGCAAAGAATTCTAAATTAATAGAGCAAACATGAATATTCAGTTCTGTCACAGCTTTAACAGTAGGAGGTCTCACTACAGGGGGCCTTTCTGCATGGAGTTTGCATGTTCTCACCGTGCGTGCATGGGTTTTCTCGGGGGACTCCTGTTTTCTCCCACACACCAAAAATCCTACATGTTACATTAATTGGCAGCTCTAACTTGGCCCTGGGTTTGAATGTGTGAGTTTGATTATCTCTGTGTGGTCCTGTGATGGACTGGTGACCTGTCTAGGGTGTGACCCTGTCTCTCGCCCAATGACAGAGAGATATCAGCTCCTCAACACTCTGAGCAGATACAACCGGGTGTAGAAAATAGATGAATGGATGTCTCACTACAGGCACAATTCCAACATTTGTGTTGGAAAACAATCATCAGTCACATGCAGATATGTGTTTAAATAAAGGGGAAAAAACTGGAAGAACAGTTTGTGCTAACAAGTGAAACTGCATCTCTACCTGCATCAGCTGTTCCAGCCTCTGTTTTGCCTCCTTAAGAACAGGATCTGTATTACGAACGGTCATCTCTGGATTCTCCTTCTGGGCCTTTAAAGTGCTGCCAACAACTCGACCTGCATAACTACACACAGATAGAACATGAGATAGACATGATACAGTTAAATCATCTGTGTTGACGACGTGCTCCACGTTTTACACAGTCACGAATTTTGAGCTTTCAGTCAAGGTCTAGTGATTCTTTATATGCATACAGATGTGTTTACATCACGTCAGAGGACTTCACGTTGACTTTCATGCATTATTTGGAAACTGCTCCTTTCATCCTGATCTTTGATAATAAACCTACATAAGTTTTTTGAAGAAAAAGGAACCAGTTACATCATGAGGTTTGGCTTTTTGACCTCTGACTAGAAGCAGGTACTTACAAAGACTGTGAAAAGAACAGATTCATAACAAGATAATGCAAATGCAAACATTATAAAATTGGTTTCCTGGACATTCTTCATTATTATAGTCTGCAATTCAAAGATTCTATTATATAAACATAAATAAGCATGTGCTGAATAAAAATGATGAAATGTTTATTGTTATTTTACACTATTTAATTATTTATTATTGAACACATTAATGCACTGGCAGCACATCAGTTGAGGAACTGTTGTGTTAAAACAGAATTCTGTTTAAATTATTACTGATAGAAATAATCACTTATTATTGTTCAACATTTCTTATTTTTCTCTTTATGTATGTGAACATATTCTCCATCTGCATGACGTTGTAAGAGCTTTTTTTTCTTCCTTTGACTGCCGTTGCCATGGTGATGACGCTTTTTCATTGCACTCGGCTTTAATTCAAGGTACTCAGAGTTGATTGAACTCCTTGGAATCAGCTGTTTTGGAACTGAAAACTGTGCGTTTCCATAATTGGAGTCAGCTGATTTAGAGTTAATGGATAAACCCAGAGTTTGTTGAATCTCTGTTATGAAATCGACCTCTGGGTATCAGACATTCATCAGAATAAAGCCTTTGATTTATGGGTTGCATTTTTTATAGCTTTTCTGTGATTATTTGTGTCGAAGTAGTTTTTTTAATCATTAGCCTGAAAGTAGAAAAATCTTCACTTAGTGTGATCTTTGATCATCCTGCATGTTGATGCTTCGTTCTGCAGTCGACTGTAAACATGTATCGCATCATTTCATTGGTGCTTGTGGGTGGATCAAAAGGAAAAATGGAGTGAGTGAGTGAGAAGCAAAAGAGAAGAAGTTTTATGACTCACATTTTTCTATGTTCCAAACCAGCTTTGCTAGCTAATACAATCAGCCACCAACTCAGAAACCGCCACAGTCCACACCCTCCAAAACACAAGCACAGTCTGGCTATGGCAACAAGGGGAAAAGATTGTGGGAACTGTAGAGCAGAGACACAGTGGATAAATCTAAAATGGCTCAACTGATGCCAAGAGATGCTGCAGTGGTAAAGACCCCATCCTGCTGGTCTGGGATCAGACAAAAACTTCACATAGCACACAAAGCCTTTAATTATATCACAGATTTGATTCCTACACAGATCATATTTCAGTGCCCATGTTCCTTCTGATAAAAGGTCACGTCTTACTAAAGGTCTTTTCCCAGACATCGTGTTAATGTCCTTAGGTGAGTTCAAATCTATGTTCAGCTTCATTACACCTGACAGCTATCTATGATATCTACACTCACAAAAGATGCTCATAAACTATCAGGATGTGACATGATTTCCAAAACAGCTTGGAGCAAATTCATATTAGTCAGCCAATTTCACATAACATCAACAGATCGTGAGCTGCATCCTTAATTTAAGATACATCAGGACTTCACATACTTGTGGGAAAATTAGCGAGCCAAAGATAATATGATGCAGAAGGAAAATAATCCAGCACAAGTACTAAGAGCATCAATAGAAAGAGGATTGAACAGAATGAATTAGGCCTCATTGTGCAGACAACAGACTGAATAGACTGAGGATGGTAAAGAAAAACTGTAACATTTTTGCACTTATATTTCTCACAGTAAAATGCATTGAATTTTTCTTTTATATTTTTGCCCTTATCATAAGGAAGAAATCTCTCAAGAAAAGATTTAATAAGATTGACAACAGCAGTGTCTGTACCACTGAATATAAATTATTTGGATCAGTTTTTTTTTAAGTCTAAAAGAACCACCATTTCTTGATAAAGTGAACAGGTTTTTAGAATTTTGATGAAAAGTGTTGCACTTAGCTAATGACTTTTAAAAAATAAAATCTCAGTAGATTTTTAATGTACCTTTTGCTATTTTTGCTCCAGTTTAAATTAAATACATTTTCTGGTACCATTTGATGTTCAGTAGTTACTCTGAACAAACCAAAGTGTTTCAACCTTATTCAATTAGTACAGTATCTCTGATGGAACATTAAATACAATGTTTTTTTCAGTATTTCAAAATAACAGAAGGAAACATTTCCCCTAATATCACCATAGAAACAACTGATGCTAATCATCAGGGCGCACCAACAAAAAATCCAAAGGTGCATCTCATCTAATCTCTATTTCTTTAACAGTTTAAATTCTGCATTTTGCTATGTTGCTGGGTTGAGAAAATGGCTAAGGGAAACAGGAAATTGTGTTAGATGTGCCAGCATGCCTAGAACAGAGTGATTCTACTTAATAACAGGATACTGGGCCACATGAAAACACATTAACACATGTCATAAAAGCCATACCCCCCTTGGAAGGTCTTATAAAAAAGAAAGGAAGAGGAAAGTATGAGAAGAAAGCAGAGAAGGCCAGAAGAGAAGGAGGATGATGAGTGAGCATCAATAAAAGAATAAATAAAAGAGCAATTAAAAGCCACAGACTTCTCCCCAGGGGAAAATCCCAAGATTCCTCAGACTCCAGCAAAGATTTCAGGGATCAGTTTCAACACCACAGATCCACAGCATCTGTTATTGTCAACACCTCACAAATACTGAGGAATGCTTCATGTTTTCTTTTATCTTCATTAAAGCCACGAGTGCGCCTGTCTTCATTAATTATAACACTGACGAGCGTGGCGAGCAGCTGAGAGCAGCTGGGAGACGGTTTCTGTCTGTGATTTTAAAGCCACGAATTAGTTCAAACTCTTTTTACGTTTTCAACAAAACATTTATTTATTCCAAGCTGGCAATTTTTCAAGAAGACATTTGTTGGTAGATAATCATCAAGGGTTATTGTTTTTAGTAAAGGACAAGCAACAGACCTAATCGTGAAAAATGCTGCAGTAAGTATTACAATTTTCTCCTCTAATGAATCTCAGAGCTTAGAAGGAAATGGAATCTCAAAGCCTGAAGGTGAAGGCAGCAGAACGTCTATAAATTAGATTCATGTAATCAGGTACCAAGAGGAAAACAACTTCAACAACATTCTTCCTACAAGTCAAGAGGAAAAAGAGGTTTTTCCTCCAAATTATTAAAAAAACATTCGGTTTTAAATCTACATGTAATTTCTTGGAGAGAAAGTTTGTATTTTGTGACCTTCTCGGCATTAGCAGAAGTAATCAAGATTATAAATATGCAAATTGTTGTCTTTCTGATGGTGCTGATGGTTTGGAGGATCTTACCATTATACAGATTGTTTACAGTCAACATCAAATCTATAAATAAAACTGGAGGAAAGAAAGGTTTTAGTAGCAGAACTGACACGTGGATCGCACATTTATTTCACAAAATAGTAACATCAGAGGTTCAGAAACACCATCCATGCAGTGAGATGAAGCTACAGCAAGACAGCAGATTTCAGCCTCCAGCTGGTATTAATAATCAATTCCAAAATATGTTAAGGAGGATAAGTTGGACCACAGCAGTCAGTTTATATCACTATGACTAGGCAATATGTTGTTGAATTAAATTATTAATGTCTTGGAGGGCCTTGAGTACAACATTATGTAAAAAGCTGAATAAGGGACGAGACTCAGAGGTGTTTGTAACTTTCAGCAGATACAGCAGCAAAGCAAAAGGAAACAGTTCGATCTAAAATGATTTTAGTGTCAGAGGGGATTTTATTTCCATTAATCAACATTGCATCTCTTTAAAACCAAAAATGTTTTCAGCTGAAGTTCAAATGCTTTTTGTTAAATACAGCTTGTCCTTTCATCTGGTATCTTCTGCCCAGGTGAACCGACAGGAAACTGTCAGAACTCCGAATGAGCCAGTGAGCAGATTACAGACTGTGAGGCTGCTGTGTGTTTGACACCAAATGATAATACTGCAGACACAAACACCACAATGAGGTGTAACTGTGAGTGACATTTAATAAGATCTGGAGAGCGACAGACATAAATCACCAGCTCCATCCAGACAATACTGCTCCGCCGCTGCTATTGGTTACTTCAAGGCTGCCAATGGAAACACACACAGAGACACTCATTCTTCAGTCATCCTTGTGTCTCATCTATGCAGTAAAGAATCTGTGGCGTGAGACACAGACACGTTTCCCCTGAATCCCAGATAATAAAGTTTACTACAGAGATGATATCTCAGAGGTTTATAATTATACGATCTCAGCTGTAAACCAAGCTGAATTCCACCTTCACTTAACGACACACCTACAGACAAAAACGACACACTATCCTCACACCTGAGGCATGTACCTGTTCTTATTATTGTACTAGATAAGGTGATACATGCTGTGGTTTGGAAAAACTCTTTCCAGTCTCATGTTTGATATTCTCTTCTTTAATTGTCACACTCCACACATATTTTACTTTTTTTCTGCCTGTGTGAGAAAAAGGGTTTAATATTTTAAAGAGATTTGTGAAAAACACTGGGTGTGGCAGGTCATGGGAGGAGGAAAGCAGATTGAATTTATGATCTTTGGGATGGTAATGTAATGCTTCCCTCTGCTGGAAACAAGGCGCTATTACAGTTTAATAGTTAGTCACAAAAAAATGAATAAATAAAAACCTTCATTTAACAATCTGCTAAGCTCTTTTCCTATTTACCATGAGGTTAAAGAAAGATGGTCAGATAAATCAAAGTTCTTAAAACGAGACGAGAGCAGAATCAACAATTCACACTAAACTGTGATGTTTGTCTGCAGCACTAAAACTACTAATGTCCAGTTCTTTAAATACTTTGTCTAATGCAGCTTATTCACATTGTTATATAGAGCATTTAACATAAAATTTACATTTGTAAAGATATAAAATATTATGTAATAATAAGGTGGTTTACAAGAGAAAAAGTTGGTACAAAGTTGTTGCCTATATTTATTTTCATTTTATTTTCTCAATCCTAATTACGATGAGTGTGGGAAAATATTTAGGTGTCACTGTAAAAGTCATCCGGCCCTTATCTGCTTCACTTTCATACACGATAGGAAGTAATGAAATTTGACCAGTAGGCCGTAACCTTGATACCTGCAGGCCATGTTCTTGTGTTTGGAACTATATTAAACGAGATAGAAATTTTAAACGAAAGAAAAAAAAATGTTGTATAAGTTAATTATCTTTCTGCTTTACACACATTGCTAACAGTTTTTCTCCAAGTGTAACTAAACTCCCCAAATTTTTCTCTGCTCAGACTAAAGTGTTTTATCGCTTCGTAAATCATCATTTTATGGCTTAAAATGACTTGAATCTAACTTTCTACGTTGTCATTTATTATTCATTTTTCATCAATCTCCACATTTTTCTCAGCAAAGAAAAAACTAATAATTTATTAAAAACTTAGAAGACTCAAACGTTTTAGTTACAGAATACAGTCAAATTACGACTCAGTTTTTTTATATAATTTTTCTTTGCAGATAGTTTCCTCCTCTAAGCCTGATATATTCCAACATGTCAAATTGCTGTGGAAAACAATCTAAAACTCTTAAATCGCTCAACCACCAGACAAAACAAAAGAGTTTGACACTTTTTCCCCCAGCTTCCGACTATCACGTCGTTTTCTGCCTTTCTGTGTTTTACTCACATACAGACGTTCTCACCAATACAGACATTTGTAAGTGAAGTGGGTCAGAGGGTGGAGGGGCTTAATAAAGGCCTGAATAGAAGGACAGAGAATGAATCAATGGGTGGATGGATACAGGCAAAAGAAGAAGATGTAAAGAGGTCAGAGAGGCTCAGTCTGGATACGGTCCAGGACCAACGAACATCTCTTCTAGTTCTATCTTCTTCTCCAACAAACAATGGCAGCAAGTTTTTATAAAAATCTGAGTTCTGTCCCGTCAATTCTTGTGGACGTTGAAGAAATGTAGATTTTGAGTCATATTTCCCCAAAAGGTTTATATGTAAAACATGCACAGTAATATAGTCTAAACCTTTGTAAAAATGAACAAACTTGATTTGACACCTGGTGAATTTAATCGCATTATTTTTAACATTGGAGTTAATCCTTTGCTGTAAATGCAGAATGTTTCACTCACCAAATGCCTTTTGTTTTAAATAGATTCCTCAAAAGCAGTAAAAAAAAGAACAATGACAAAGTGCTTCACAATGGTAGAAATGACACAAACAGTTGGATTAAAATATCATATAATTGATCTAATTATTACAGATTAAATAACAGAATATACTAAATCAAAGTAAAGTATGAACTGAAGGTTTGTTTATATAAAAGCAACACCAGCTGCTTTTTAAATGAGGTAATAGTGTTAATGCCATGAATGGAGAGAGGAAACACATTCCAGTCTCTGCATCACTGACTGACAAAAGCTGAGGAGTCTGACCATATAAGGCTCTAAACTTTAAAATTCAAATTTAAAAATGATTTCTACAACTGACTGGTAACAGTGCAAGGAAACCAAAATGGTAGTGAAACACAACGGGTTAGTCAGAAAGCTGTGATCCATAGTTTACAGCAAAGAAGAGGTTCTAATATAACCAAGACAGTAAAATCTTCATTAACAACTCATTAAAAACTGCACCTTGAATATTTGTCTGTGACTGTCTGGATTAGATGGATCTAGATTGTTTTTTGGTTTGATTGTTCGAACAATTTGGGAACAGAGTCTGTCTTAAAAGGACAAATTAATCATGTCCACCATACAGGACCCAACAGAATCAAAAACGTTAATAAATAAAGATGTCAGAGGGCAACGAGGGATGTTCTTTTCATTTGAAAAATAAAAAATACAAATTCTGTAAGGTAAAAAGAAAAAATGTACACCAAGTATCAGAACTGCAGATATCACTGATTTAATGCAGTGAAGATGGTTAAAATATTCCAAAATCTTCAGTCAGATTTTGTATAAACTGCTAGAATTGGGAATAACGGAAGAAATATACAGTTAGAGGTGTGGTACGACATCTGAGGGTTTTTACAGTTATAAGATTGGCAAAATAAGCTGATCTGCTATTTCTAATCATGTTATTCAATGATGTAATTAATTATTTAATGTGGAGCCAATACACTTCAATTTTGCAGACAAAGATCTAAATAAAACGACAAATTAAAAAAAAAACATACAATTATGATCACACACATGAACCAGGCAGTCAAACATGTGAAAGGTCAGAGAAGTGATCACATCCTGAAGTAACTCCTTGTTTTACTGAACATGCGGCCATTTCTCGTCACTCAACAGGAGAGTTATGAACACTATAAAATATCACGAGCATATAAACTTACATCCTGAGACCTCTAGGGTGAAAACCATCCTTGTAGTAAAATAATTAAATAGAACAGATTAAAATTATTAATAAAAACAGCTCTGTGTGCTGTGAAGACAGACTGGAGACAAGCATGGAAGCTTAGCGTTCAGCTAAAACAGCCAACATCTCAGCCAAGAGGGAGGATCAATCCTGAGATGAACATTTATTTGTCACCATCTTTTATAAATTGAAAAAAAATGCTAAAATATATTTTTAAATCTAGAAGATGTAGTCAGGGAGGTTATTTTAGCCAATCTGGACAATAATGTAACAAATACTAGGATATGTGTAAGGAAATCTGGGCTCTTGTCATGGGTTTTATTAACTTTAGCAACAGGTAAACAGTGTGACAGCTGACTTCCTACTTGAAAACCTCACAAATGAGTCAGTGATTATAAAGAGAGGAGGCAGCTGGTAGCAGACGAGTCTGAGAAGAAGAAGCAGGTGAACAAGTTTGTGGGTAATGAAAGATGGATGATGTGTACTATGGTGAATGTTTGATGACATCTTTTATTAACATCGTGCTTTGGCTGAGTTCCAAAGAACAAACTGCAGCAAAGAAGCACATAAACTATTTAAACGTACATTTTACACACAGTTTGTATCAAATTATTTCATCGATTCTACAAAACCAGAAAACTGTAGAAAGGACCAGATGATAAAAGAAGTGGTGAGCTTTAAAACAAGGATCCTTCAGATCCTGCAGATCCTCGTTTACATGACTGAGCACCTTTGATATCTGAGCAGTGTTCTTTAAAGTGCATCTATGTAAATGTGAACATGTGTATGAACACCTATTTGTCTTTTTACTAGTTTAAGCTGCCAATGTAATCACCATGAGAAAGACTCTGAAACAAACTCTCTAACCTTAAAACCCTGTTATCCCCCCCACCCCCACCCTGGCAACTACAGGGAGCAGCCCACACATTCAAACACACACATGCTGCATCTTTATCTCTCTTTTATATAAATAACATTTAAAAGAAATAAGTTATAAAATTTGTCAAACTTACTTAAATTTGCTCTCCAGCTGGTTTTGAGTTTTACATTTAACTGGATCAAAACAAGTATTGAGGGTTTTTTTTGCTTTATGCTGATGGTGTTGGTCTATCTTTAAGACCTGACCTTCAGCATGAAGTGAAGCAGGTGTGGATGATAGTTTATGCTGCTCTGGATGATGTGCCTCTAACTAAACTTTAGCACAGACTGAGAACAATATTACAGCATTTATCAGACCAACAGTTCTGCTTCATAAAAAAACACACATAATGAGACACATACCTTTCTACAACATCCTGACCACTCCAACAAGTGTGCTGCTCAACCTCCATTTCACTTTCACAAAGCATTTCTGGCAACTCAGTGAAAAACCTCTTGTACCGCTGGATGGAGCCTTCAAATTCTCTACGAAACAAGTAGAAGCAGAAAGTTATTCACAAGTAAATTATTGAACTGTTGTTGATTTAGACAGTTTTGACCCGTTGCGTCTACCTTCTTTAAAATTCCCATCAACAGACTTTCCTGAGTTATAAAATACAACATCAAAATGGAAAACAAGCTCACAGCTTTTTCATTAGGACTATTTAATAATATTTTTTTGTTTGTTTTTTGGCTTTAAAATTGGCTATAAAAACCAGAAATTACAAGACACATTTTCAGGACAATGGGAAAACCCTGGAAACCCTGGTTTACAGTGATTCTTTCAGAAGTCTTAAAAAAAATTATAAAGAACATGTGTTATAATGTAAGAAATCAATATTTTCCCCTTTGTCATGTTTATTCTACATCTTTGTTACATCTGACATCTTACAAAGAAACTTGCCTTGAAAGTTTTTTCAGGCTTCGACTTTTGTCCCCTTTAGAGCCTTTAAGAGGGAATGACCTGCAGACACACAATCAATAAAAGTTGGATGTAAACATTTTTTTCCTCTATTTATCTACCTGAGATATTCTCTCATTCAGTATGGTTAAAACACTATATTTGGTGTATAGAACTCACTTGCGGGACGGCAACTGCAAGCGGTGTTGTAACGAAGGAGATGAAGTTACAGATGATTGTTTCGAGCTCAGTGATGTTGCATGAGTTGTAGTGTGTGGCTGAGTTAACCTCACACTCATAATCCCAGGACCAGACGCCTGGGACCCACAAACCTTCTCTACCTGTGGAAGAGACCGTTTGTATAGTGAGTTTTTTAGACTTTTATTGTCTAAAAAGGTATTTTTAGGTGTTTTACAATTTCACCTGCACTACAATGATAAATTGTCTTTTTCTTTGTGCCACTGGCTGCACTGCTTGTCCAGATAAAGCGGACCAGGTGGACATCCTACATATTTATTTTACAGACTTTGCACATATCTCACACATTGTGATGAAATGACAGCAGCCACCTTTGTTGATGTGTAATAACTTAGAAGCTTGAGCAAATATTAGTTAAAGTAGTATTTTCTCCTAAGCAACAATTAGCAGTGTAATTATACTGGTATATGTTTGTTTACCTCTCAGGAATCTACTCCACTTAGTCCACAATGTTCTTTTAGAGTTGGATGGTGACTCTATCGTTTCCTCCAACAGTGTGTGTGTGTGTGTGTGTGGGTGTGTGTGTGTGTGTGTGTGTGTGTGTGTGTGTGTGTGTGTGTGTGTGTGTGTGTGTGTGTGTGTGTGTGTGTGTGTGTGCATGTATAGGTTTGTGTGCCATCTGTTTGTCCAGAGATTAGCCACAGAAACTTTCTCATCACTCAGAACCAAGCAGCATTCTGGGTATCGGTTGTCCCGCCAACCACAGTCTTTGTCTGGCACTGGATCTGTATTCTCATTCACACATTTGTGTGGACACACACAGACTGAGGGGAACCCCAGGTTCTCTGAAGAATGAGGCTGTTTTTAGCCCTTCTAGGTACAAGGCTTTTTTTAAGGAGAACTAACTGCCAAGCAGAAAGAAACCCACGGCCTTTCTCACTCTGTGTCCAACATTTAAATGACTTTATTATTAAGTGGATATAAGTGAGGATGTTTACTAAGCTGCAGCTAGTCCTGATTTCAGTTTTTTATTTCTTTAATCTCTTTACAAGAGCAAGATTACATGTAAAATGGCTTTTCAATATCAAATTTCATTCAAAAGGAATTCAATGCACAAAAATTAACAAACCAAATCTGTGACTTACTGTAGCTGTGATTCGTGGTCCATGCAGTTGGGCGTGCAGTATGGCATCATTCACGTGGTTTCGAACCGCTAACAGGGCTAACTCCATACTGTTTTGGTTGCTGCTGGTTGCTAAAGTAGCAGCTAATCGTTGGAGTAACACCACCAGGTTTCCCCAGGGAGCACCCAGCTCAGAGACCCCCACCTGGAATAAGGGAAGCAAAAAACAGCTGTGATGCTGTGAGATGTGACATGTTGAATTCCAAATGAAGAAATATTTTTCATGAAATGGTGAAACATGTAACGACTGATACGTTTGCAGATTTCTGTTTCTGTACTGTTCAGGATGCAGAGACAACGTCTTTCTTCATATTGTTACATGAACTTAAACTTGGAATTAAGTAAATACTATAACTTTCAGAAAATGAACCCAAGTATTGTAAGACTTACCAGACATCCTCTCATGACATTGACACACAGTCCCGTACAGGGTCGTATCAGGGTCAGGCCTCTGCAGTGTGAACAGTACTGCATCTTCACCAAACCTCGTCCACACTCTCTGGATAAAGTCATCTTCTCTGTTGAATTCACAACCTCTCCAGCCAGTCTCAGCAGCTGACTCAGCGCTCGACCAGGACCGAGTGCTCGGAACAAGCTGCTAATGAAGAGGCGAGGATGGGGTCCGAATGGGTTGACATCCTGCTGCGTCATCCGCAGACAGTCGTCGTTACCGATGGAATAGGAGGAATGAGGTGAAGTGTGGCCAATCCCGGGGTTAAGCAGGCGGCGGTAGACTAGCGGGAAGAGGTCACTGTAGAATCGACGCACAGTGTTGTTCAGAGAGGATTTAGCATCTCCTGAAAGGTGTCGCTTGATGTCACTGAAGAGCTGAAACACAAGGGGGCGACAGTCGGATGCGAGAGCAGAGTAGGCGCTGTCAAACAGAGTGCTGGTCAGATTAGATGTGAAGGACAAAAGTGACTCGAAGGATTCTGAAACGAAAGAAAAATAAAGTATGCAACATAAAGTTGTGCAAAACTTGTTTTAAACCAATTATGACTTCTGGAGATGAGGGATTACGTGGTTATTATGTTTTAGCAAGCTTAGATTCTCCAGGAGTCAATCTTATTACATGAAAGCTTGTTAGACAAACAATAATCCAATCAGATTACCAAATCAGGCAAACATAACCATATGTGTTCCAAGCAATACAAATTAAAACTTGTAACTTTGATTCAGTTTATTTACTTATTCATTTATTTTAAAAAAATCAATTAAAACCTTAAGTCAACTAAATATGATCTTCTCGGTCTGAAAGCGCCAAACATCAGTCAAACACCTGCTGTGTTTTTGATTTACTGAACAGATCAGATTGAAAAAAAAACCGGAATTAATAAATTAATTAAATAATATATGGTACATCGTTTTGTTTTTTTTGTTTTTTCTATTTTTAATTAGTAGCCTGTCAGATACACCTTCATATGCCAGCTAACCTTGTGCTGACTTTATCCTGTTGCGTGTGAGCCAAAATAGCTGAAACTTAATTCATCCCTGAGCTCGTTTTCACTGCCGTGTTATCTTTAGTCAGGTGATAATGAGATGCCAAATCTCATGATTTACTGACTTTCCTAAGTCAGACAGGCTCAAATAAAAAGGACAGCAACCTCCTCTTTCCAATGGCTACATGTTCATGATAAAAACCCACGTATGTCTCCGAAAGATGATGTCAGTCGAAAGGCATTGTATCACACATACAACAATACATATCTATCTATGACTTTCACCAAGTCAATCAATAACTTGTGTTTTCTTCATAGCTTCACATTTCACTATGACAGCTGATGCCTTCTGAATCTCTAAGTGAGCCATAAGGGAACATGGTGGATAAAACACAAAGTACTAAACTAAAAGGCAACAGCAATGTTTCATCTGAAGAGCGTGTCGCATGATGGAGGAGGAGGACGTCGTGCTGCAGACTGACAAAGCGGTGTCACTTTTATGTGTTTGCATACCCATGTCCTGGCAATGACAACCCGGATAAATTCAGCATCAAATAACATTGCAAAGTCAACCGCCTGGGGATCATGTGATTAGCTTTTTACTCTCTGTGATTGGACAACAGCTGCAGTGTGGGAGAGAGGGCACAAGGGCCTTAGAGTGCCAGGAGAAGCACACACAAGCATGCAGGCATATTTACACACACACCAAACCAATTCAGAAGAAGTAAATAGAGCCAGGCTAGAAGTACTCTGGTTATGTCTCAGTTTCTCCAGTGGGTTATAATCACTGCTCTCAGGAGAGGGGATCCTTTGAGACTCGACTCAGCTGTTGAAGAACCCTGCAGTGCTGCCAATTTAACTTAATTTGCTGAAAAGTTGCCAGACCCGAAAAAGGAAAATGTATTTGTAAGAATGTTGAGGTTTTATTTGCCCATTTGATATAAAAATAGTGTAGAAAAAAACTAAAATCCTGAAATTATTTTTATCATGCGCTAGCTTCATTTTTCTTTTTGTGCTATTGTCATTATTTTAGAAGGGCAAACCCATCTATCTTCTCTGCACTCCTCTATGCACTTGAAGGCTACAGTGTTCTCTGTGAATATGTTGTAGAAACATTAAATTATTTGCATATCTCTTGAGGTTATCCCATTGTTCAAACCTGTCAAATTCCAAGCTCATATACTAAAATGGGAACTTTTCTCCGCATCCTTGCTATGATTTTGGCCTTGTTCAGCCCTTCTTTGTGTATAATGTCTGGAATTAATTATACCCATGGATGGTTAAGCTATCCTTTGGGCATAAATAGCAGCTGAAACCGAGTCTGTGTGTATTCAGATGTAGTTAGTGTGGGGGGTGTGGGGGGTGGGGTGATGTGGGGTTCCGGAATGACTAAAGAAAACTGAGAGGTACATGTTTGCCATGTCTGTCGGCTAAGTTTAATCAATTCAGCCAGTCTTATTAATCTCCACACAGCATGAGCATGCACACATCCATGCACAGAAATGCACAAGGTCTCACGAGGTGTGTCACACACACACACACACACACACACACACACACACACACACACACACACACACACACACACACTCGCTTGCACACATTGGTGAATAGTGATGAGAGACAAGTGGACAAGCAGAGTATTCTTCCTTCTATTCAGGGCAGCCTGTTAGAGACCGGCTGTTGCCCACAGCAACAACACTTTTCTGAGGATACGTACTGAATGTAAACATTCTTCAGGCCTCGCTATCTCATTGGTCAAGAACAAAACTTGATTATCAGAGGAACAGAGCAAGACAGACAGAGAAAGAGAGCAGGGTGTTGTAACAAAGTTTTCCGCTGCTCCCTCGGAGAGTTTGCTCGCTCAAAGACTCAATCGAACATCAGTTGTTTGTTTGGCTAGCCACTGAGGCGCCTCACAAAATAAACTGGCCTCGCACCACCACCCTGACACAAACTAGCTATTTCATGATGAACACACAAAGTGAGAATGACAGAGGGGCCACAGGCTCTTGACAGAACTGTTAAACCATCGAAACTGTCACAGCTATTAAAGCCATTTTGGTTTAGGGTCATGAATCAGACATTAGAAGTGTTTGATAGGGAAGGATCTTGAAACAAACTATTCAATAGCTAAAAAAGAAAAACTGAATTTAGTATTTTAACCACTGCTTATGTTGTCATCTTCAATTTGTTTCTAAAATGAAATTAAATGCAAAAAAAAATTAAAAAAATCACCATAGCCAGTGTTCACAAAAACATTCAAATTATATTAAAAGTTACATTTTAACAAATTGTCTTTGAGGAACTCTCTCTCTCTCACACACACACACACCAAGCACACATTTTAATTAAAATTGCTTTAAAAAGTGAAAGAAAAGGGTATGTTTCATCCTTTGAGTACATTTTTTGGTGTTTATTGCCTCCAAATACATAAAAGTCGATTAAGGATATAACACACTGACCACACTGCATTCCTCCAGTGTGATGACGTTACACTTTCCTACTGTACCTTCGTAGGCCTTGGTGTGTCCAGCAATCAGGTACTTGAGTTCAAAGCTGTAGGATTTCATCTTTTGCTGCGTCTCACTGCGAACAGCTGACATGTAGCTGTCCTCCATCTTACTTGTACAGCAGCTTGGTCCTGAGTGAACACACACCCGAAGAGGCTCATCTAAAAAAAAAAAAAAACAACCGATAGCAAAGCTGCAGACATTAACAATGTTTTCAGTTCAACAGAAATGGAAACTCACCAAGTAGTCTATTTATTATAAAAATCTTTAATGCTTAATTACATATTTCATATGGTCAAATTTCATGAACAATAAATAATGACTCCACCATTTACATACTGTACATTGCTGTAGCAATAAATGATTCCTAAAAGTCGTTGTGATTATTGAATAAACATTTTCTCCACTATTGAGCGCCGACTGACAAATAAGACTCATTCTTGTTAAATGGTCAATCAATTCAGCCTTCATGCCTCACAAGACTGATCCTTCAGGGAGTTGACAGGATGGCACGAGTAGCGGGAAACTCTTCACACTCATCAACATCTGTGCATTAATGTGAGTGCATGTGTGTGAGTGTGAGTGTGTGTGTGTGTGTGTGTGTGTGTGTGTGTGTGTGTGTGTGTGTGTGTGTGTGTGTGTGTGTGTGTGTGTGTGTGTGTGTGTGTGTGTGTGTGTGTGTAAATGGAGCGGTCTGACTTTGATAGACTACTGCGAGCCAAGCTGTCAGACAGCTGACTGAGATCAAGGTGTCAAGAGGGAGGGGAGGAATGGACAGTTCAGTTATGTGGCACACATGGACATCAGACCTGTCAAACTTTAAGCTATGCATATTATCACTTGCTGACAATAGTGTGCATTACTGAGATGGTTACTATTTATTGGTAATGGTATGCTGCATTTTGCACTTGCAATTTGAACAATGTGTTAAAATGCTACACATGTTTTGTCGCAAGGTTACATTTAACATTAAGAGTTTTATAACTTAACAAAAAGGCCACAACTTCATGGACTGTGCTGGTGAAATGGCCTACGGAGGCTATTTTACTTGTATTAACACCATTATTCTCTCCAAATTTAGTAAATTGCAAAGTCATTTTCCATTGATTTAGCTGACAGGGCAAAACAAATTTGTTTTATACTTTTTTTATTGACTTTTATTTATTATACTATTGCATTTCATTATTGCACAGCGGTGCAGTTGGTCGCACTGTGGCTTTGCAGCAAAAAGGTCCTGGGCTCAAAACCAGGGACCTTTCTCCAGGGATTCTGATTCTGTCCACATACCTAAAAATATGCTCGTGGTTAATTGGCAACTCAAAATTGACCTTAAGTGAGAGGCCTTATATGAGACCCTGGGGTAGACTGGCGACCTGTCCAGGGTGTAACCCGCCTCTCGCCTAATGACTACTGGAGATAAGCACCAGCTTCCAGCAGAGGTACAAGCAGGTATAGGAAATGACTGACGGACCCATTTCACAGGTGGCTCTGCATTCTGCTTCATCTGAGCATGAAAAAAGAAAGCTGTCAAATAAGTTTAGTCAAGCTGAAGCTGTATAATAATTAAATAACAACTCTTGCAGATAAAAATGTGTATTACGCTTTAAACAAATGTTCTTGAGCCATTAAATTGTCAATAATATCTACGTTGTTTAACTCTGATTCCAGCCGTCACAGCAGCACAATTGATCTTTAGAAAGGTTGGTTGCTGCAGGACGTACGTACAGCCTTTTCAGCTCGGCCTGCATTAGTAGACTGACTGCATTTGGAGAAGTAGTGGATATTGGACAGCCTTCCTTCGGCTTCTCTGATACATTCAGCCAACAAACGCAGCTTTCGAAGAATGCATGGGACACAGATTAAGTTTGGAAACAATGACTTTAAGTCGGCAAGATTCAGTGAGCTGTGCTGCTTTTTGGTCTTGGCTCATAAATTTGCAGTAAACTGCTAATACTCAAAGATTAATGAAAATATGCTTGCTGGAAAAGTTCAGAGCTTTCAGTAGCATAGCATGAGAAGATGGACATTAGAGCTGTCATTGAGTTGGCCCTCCTCCACGTCATGTCTTTGAGGTAGCTCAACAGAGCACAAGGGATCTAACGACATACTTTCCAGCTTGTTTACCCTCCTGACATCTTACAAAAGAAAAAGGTTTCTGCTGCTCCAGATGACTTCAAAGCAAACTTCCTCCATTTGCTAGAAAACCTGAATTCCTTCTCACTACATCTAACATGAAAGAAGTGATTTTAATGAAATAATTTGTTGATTATTCATATAAACTCGGTTTAATTACGCAGACTTGTGATCACAATCTTCAGAAATATTTCAATGCATGAAAAACACTTGCAAATTGTTCAAAAGAGCCAATCTAAACATAAAAAGTTTAGAGTATTGAAAAGCTCATTCAGCATGTTTTTGACTGGGTTCGAGAAGTGAATGAATCACTGAGTTCAATAACAGAACAGACCATCATTTACATGAAAAAATGATATTTCCCTCATGTTAACGCTTTGATGGCTTTGCAGCATCACTGAAGGCGAAAAAAAAAACTTGCGTAGGATTGGGTTCTAATGATTCTGTTGAATTTATTGCAAATTCCCTCCAGAAGGCTTTATTTGTATCTAGTTGTGAGCAACAACATACCAACACAGTAAAAGCAGTTACAATGTAAAACCTACAGTGTCTCATTACGCAGATTGCAGTAAAGTCAGTTACTGTTATTTACTGATGTTCAGTAACGACTGCCATGTGGTTAAGGGGAAATATGACTAACGATCTAGAGTCTTGTGAATATTCATGTATAAAAATAAACATGAGGGTTTTGCAGTTAAGTCAGTGTTGAAAGAAAAGTCTAGATCCCTATCTCCCACTCCACTACCTCATAAGGATCACATTTCTCCACTAAAATAATTCTACACTCAAGCAGAAGGATGTGCGTTTACAACAGAAATACAGCATAAAAAGAATTTGATGAGCCAGATAAAAATTCAAATTTTATATACATTTAGGAACAAAAATAAGTCAAAATTTGTCCAAAAAAAACTGATTATCAATTTGAAATGTGAAATAGCTTCTCAAGAAGACTTCATGTCATATACAAGCATAAAAGGATATCAGATATATTAATATATTATTATGACAGGCGTATAGTATCAAAAAGTAGCATATGCTATCCCTCAGGTATTTTTTTATTTTATTTTATTTCATTTTTGATAAATAGGGATAAGTTACAGTAGTTTATTAAATTTGTGTAAAACAATAGAGATTATGACATTTAACGTATCCAATTATCCAGTACGACCAGTTTTAACCACGTTCAATCAATTATGGAAATGTTTTCATAAACAACATAGATATTGCTACTATGTTGTAAAGTTACATCATACAGCTTCTGACAAAGTTTTCATTTTTAAACCCCTTTAGGAATATTATTTAATTCAATAAGTAAATCGCACGCAGAACATTTCCCACTTGACGGACTTCCACTGACCTGTCCCGGGTCGTTCTGGCACCAGCTCCACGGGGCCTATTTGGCGCATCATGTAAGCTGTCTTCACCTCATTGCAGCTGTCTGCATCGGCTGACCTGCAGCCAGCCTCCGGTAGGAAAACAAAATACAAGGAAGTTAGCCAAAACAAGTGCACGTTTTGCAAGGCTGCTCGGAACATCGCAACATTTCAGTCGGACGATGGAGTTTGGACTGTTAAGAGTGAATTCTCAAAAATCCCACCGTGCAGCGTGACTGTAAACTTCTTGTGCAGCCAGTAAGTCTGTCTGGAGCCCACAGTGAGGCCCTCCTCTCTACCAGATTCCCACCCACCCCCACTATTACTTCAATTACCTAATTAACATGTGGACTGAAATACTTTCAAACTATCTTTTTAATGTGATGACGTGGTTGTGAAAACAATAAATCCATAATGGGATTCATGTGAAGTGGACTGATCATTCTCAGGGTTGCTTGGTGACAATATATTAGTTTTTTGTTTTGTTTTTTGTTCTGTTGTCTATTGTCTCACAATAACAGTTACAACATGTATGGCAATCAACATGCTTTTGCAAATAATACCCAGTAAACTGGACTAAACCGAGAGTTGGGTGAAATAGAATAAGAGGAAATTGGGAAGTGGTACATGGCTGCCCCCTGCTGGGCATGTCCTGTGTAACATGTTTACATGTTAGATCATATGTTAGATGTTGTTTAAGTGTCAGGACATCAGAGTGATTTTTTTTTTCATTTCATTTCAGTTTCATCTTCTCTTCATAAAAATATGACATATATGGAAGTTTCATCTTCAGAGATTCCAGCTATGGAAGTGAGATACAATTATTTTAAATCAGAATATTTGTTTTCTTTAAGAACTATTTCAGAACAAATTGGTGTTCTTAAAATCTATTTCACAAATAGCTAGCCAGCTGATGGTTAAATTATGAGACAAAGAAAGAGAATGATCTTTGTTCCTGATATAATAGAAACACAGAGTAAAACAGATTTACTCTATAAGCAGTTTGAGGAAAAAGAACCATGTTTTACACTAACAAACCTTTGATATGGACCTAACATTGGTAATGGACTCAAAGGTTCCTTGACCTCTGGAAGGTCAAGAAATAGTTGCAAGTAGTTAAAAAATAAAATAACTATAATACAAAATAACAACTAATGAACAAGTGTATTTTGGGAGGTTTCATTTAACATGTTTTATTCAATGAAAACAGGTTGCTGTCTGGAAAATCTTTGTAGGATTTGTCATGTTTTGGTATGCAACAGTGAAAGCAGTGCCTTTTATACATTTTAAAAACCTGGTTGTCTTTGTCACAATCCATGAAAATTTGTGTCACAGTGCAAAATATTGTCCCCCCCCCCCCAACTGGATAAGTGAAATCTGAGTCCACATCCTCTGTTAAGAGTGAGGTTTTCTTGTCGACATATACAGCTTTTCTACCTGTATTCTCTGTCCAAAATGTGGACAACACTATCCTTAAAAGAGTCATTTGTCTATAAGCTGTAGGTGTCCAGCTGAGTCTCGACCTGAAGACCTGGAAGTGCACATGGATGTTGTGTTTGGATATTGGAGATCCTTAGTTTTCCGATAACACTCTTTGGATGAAAGGTGAAACATTTTTTTTTCATTATTTTTTAATTGAATCGTCCTGAAGACTGAGAATCTCCACAACCTTTAAACTTTAGCTGTTGAAAGACGAAAAGAAGAGATCGAGCCAGCCAGGAGTCGAACCTAGAATCTTCTGATCCGTAGTCAGACGCGTTATCCATTGCGCCACTGGCCCGTGTGTCGGTGTTGTCACACATATGAAAGATCTTGTGATTTATGTGACCGTGTCGTTCATTGCCTTATGTTTACTACTGCGGTGGTGAAACGCATGCTATTTATTATTTCAGCAATGCCAAGTAAAATGCTTGTTCCTTGTGAGGCTCAAATTCACTTCATGAAAATGGTTGACTGGTATAACGATACGATCTAATGCAAAAATGCAAATAGGCACAAACACAAATACAATTAGCAAAAAACATTTAGAATGTGTTTCATACAAAATAACAGCTACTGCTTCCGTATAAAATAAAACAATTCATCCATTCTATTCAAAAAAGACTAAAGAACAGTTAAAGTTAAAAGACGTGCCCCGTGTGAGGCTCGAACTCACGACCTTCAGATTATGAGACTGACGCGCTGCCTACTGCGCCAACGAGGCATCTGACGTCCAACTCATTCACATTTTATTCATAATGTTGTAATGACACCACACCTTGATTTAGAAATTATGTTTATGGGTATACTGTCAATTTTATATACATGTTTGTAACACTGGCGTATTTCATCAGCACGAAAGCAGCGGGAGAGGCAGCAGTTTTCCTTTGGCCTTTTAACGCACCGTGATATTGACTGCGTCCCCTTTAACTCCAATCTCCCGCGTTCTCACTTAGGCGGAAACAGAATACCTTCTTTTCTCTATTTAAGCGCGCCAACAAAGACTGTTGAAGGTCTGTTGGTTCGTTGCCTATTGTAGAGCAGGCTCTCAGTTTTGTATCTTCTTGCTTCCCTTCGATTAAAATGCCAGAGGAAGGGTCTACCGCGTCGGGCTCCAGAAGGTGAGAGTCGTTTGTAACTGTTTACTGTTGTCACTACAGCACATACATTGGAAGAATGGCGAGCCACAATTTAGCTGAAGCGCCTAACCACCTCATCACACAACACATAACCGGGGTTGAGGTGTCCTATATGTATTAGTCTGTAACCGGTTCCATTAACACAATAGCTAAGCGTATGGTTATGATAGTTCGCTCCAAACGCCATTATCATTATCTTCCCTCACCGTAAGCTAACTGGCTAACAACCATGAGACGCTAACAACAACAAGGCGTTGCTAACGTCTTTGATCAGCCTACAGATCCTTCTCGTCAGCAGATAAAGTTTTTGTGTTAGCTACTTTAGAACAAAGTTGGACACATTCTGTTGCATTTCACTGAAGTTTCAACTTTTTAACAGTGCGGAGGAGAAGCCGTGCTCGTCAACAGCAGCTGCAGCAGACAGGTGAGTGAATGAGCGAGTGCATATGCTTCAACAAACTTTTCTGCCTCTTCGCACCAGTTTTTATGAAACTTAAATCTCTTTTTCAGCTCAGTTGAAGTGATGGAAGAGGCGAAAAAACTGATTGGAACCGGGAAAAGGCATCTAGTGATGGGGGATGTTGTTTCTGCTGTCAGTGTCTTCCAGGACGCCTGCAGCATGCTGTGAGTCCTGATGAGTTTATAAAACCCAGCTGTTTTCATGTGATAGATTACATGTAAAACTGAATTCCAGCTCTAGCTTGAGTTCTTCAAGGTCTGCAACTGTATATCATTAGCTTTGTTTGTTTTGTTTTTTTACTATGACAGGGCTGCAAAATATGGAGACACAGCAGATGAGTGTGGTGAGGCCTTCTTCCTTTGTGGGAAGTCCCTCCTGGAGCTTGCAAGGTTTGCTAACATTGTTTAATGAATATTAGAACATCTTTATTTAACAGGACTATTCAGTGCTACATACACCACATAGTTTTGAAACCCTTACTGTAATCAAATAGGAGCATCTTCAAAACTTGCTTATTTCCATATTTGCTTTATTTTGCTACTAAACACCTGTTGGCAAGATTGCATTGTATATTTAAACAAAAAAAACAGAGCAAATATATTTCTATGTAAGGTGAGATTAATTTTTGTGTCAATCTAATCTGTCTTTCTTATTTTTAATTACTCATTTTGAAGGATGGAGAATAGTGTCCTTGGAAATGCCCTTGAGGGAGTCCCAGAAGAATCGGAAGAAGAGGAGCAGCCTAGCAACCCAAACATTGAGAGTGCCAACAACCTCGATGGTCAGTATATTCAGTGTTACAGGTTTTGTTGCCGGTTATATAATTTTAAGTCATAATTTTATATTACCTGGCTACTAATAAGATTGGCTAAATGCATTGTCATTATTTTTCAGCTAAGACTTTGTTTTTTGTTTTTTTTTGTTTAAGAATAAAATGCAGGAACATTTTAACAGGTTTAAAAGTAAACCCCGGCTGCTGCAGTAAAACTGATCTTTGTGTGTTTATGTTAAGTCAATATCAAGAGATCAATTATGTGCCACTGTGGTGCAGAGAAAACTAGAGAAGAACTACGAAAGCAGGTCTATGATGCAATGGCAGAAGAGGAAAAGGAGGCAGCTGATGTAAAGCTCCAAGCTGAAGATGTGACAAGCAACAATGAGGTGGAAAATGAAAGTACTGAGTTAAAGGCACAAGTTAAACATTGTGTGACTGGATCTGAAGAACCTGCAAGTTCCCCTGTAAATGCAGAAGAAAAGAGTTCAGTCCTGAAAGCTGAAGAAAGCCCAGATTCTCCTGAACAAGGCGACAGAGACTCTGAAGGAAACAAAAAGGCCAACAAATCAGAGGAGATGGAAGATGAGGAAGCAAATCAGGATGTGGATCAATCGGAGGGTAGTGACATTTGGATACAAAACACTGGTGTGAATGGGTTTAAAGCATGTCACTGACGGTTTAGGAGAAACACTGGAGTATACGGGTCACTTTAGGGGATTGAAAATAAAAAATTGGCAAACTTTTTTTTTTTTTTGCTTTCCACCCTGCTTTGTGACTCCTGGGATTTAATACAATTTTTTCCAGATGATGATGACGATGACGACGATGATGATGATAATGATGACAAAGAAGATGGAGAGAAAAATGCACAAGAAAATGTGAGTTTTAATACCAAAACTACTGTAACTGTGTAGGGTTATTTTATTCAAACAAAACTTCATGTTGCAGGAAGAAGATGATGTTGGGAATCTGCAGTTAGCCTGGGAGATGCTAGAAGTTGCCAAAGTCATCTTTAAAAGGTACAGCAACATGTAACCTTTACCGATGGCACAGTCCTGTAAACAGATTCCAGCATGTTTCTACTGATCAAGTGACTAAACAGTCATTGAGAGTCTGTTTGTTTGTGCATCTGCAGAAAGGAAAGCAAAGATGAGCAGCTGATGGCAGCCCAGGCTTATCTCAAACTAGGAGAAGTCAGTGCTGAATCAGGTAAACTGCATGAAGTTGAAGGTCTTAAACAGACTGTCTGTCTTTACAGTTGGAATCTGACCACCTTGAATTTCTAGGTAACTATCCTCAGGCACTAGAAGACTTCCAGGAGTGTCTTGCCCTGCAGCTTAAGCACCTGCCTCCTCACAGTCGTCTGCTTGCTGAGACCCACTACCATGTTGCTACCACTCTTTGCTACATGGATCAATACAGCCAAGCCATCCAGCACTACATCAGCTCTATAAAAGTCATTGAGACTCGTCTGGGTATGATGTGTATCTTTCATTTTCTTTCCTTGGGAATTTTTCAAGTTGGAACTTTGACATTGAAATGAAGTTGTGAAGGCATTTAACCCACCTAAACCTACCACATTGTGCATCTTGATTTGTTTTGCATGCAGCTATGCTACAGGAGGTTATTGATGCAGCAGAAGGAGCTGATGGGGCAGCAGAGGAGAAAAACGAGATGGAAGAACTAAAGCTGCTTCTACCAGACATCAGGGAAAAGGTGGAAGATGCCAAGGAAAGTCAGAGAACAGCCAGTGCTGCCTCTCAGGCGATCCAGCAGACACTAGTGAGTACATATCAAAGAATCTGAGCTGTCTAAGCAGAAAATGTAATGAAATGCAGACTTTTGGGTAACAAACTGTCTTGCAGGGGACATCTTCCACTTCATCAACATTCCCTTGTGAAAATGGTGGCCCTTCATCATCTTCATCATTTGCAACAACCAGTCAGGTGAGGACACAGCTTCAGTCCCTATGATTTTATAGAAACGTTAATAAAAGAAATCAAACTAAACCTTAATATTTAACAGGTTCCAGTGAAATCTTGTGACAGCACCGTGTCGGACATCTCGCACCTTGTGAGGAAAAAGGTAAAAGTCTGTATTTGTCTTTCTTTTTTCCCCATTGTAGGTCAAATTCATGTCATTTTGAAATTGAATTAAACTTAAACTATTGAGCCCTCACTACAACTTCTTGCTTTTTATGGTCTTATGGTCTGTTTGTGCTGGTCGGTTTGTGTGGTTTTATGTTGTGGTTGGAAGAGAACATTATGGCTTCCGTCTGTTAGGTGTGTGTCTGTGTTGTGGTTTTTTTATTTTTAATAAATTCTGCAGAAGCCTTTAGTTTGCCATCCCTCCCCATGCCCTGGTTTTGTTTCTGTACAGAGAAAACCAGAAGAGGAGAGCCCAGTTAAGGACACAGATGCTAAACAACTGAAACAGGAAGCCACAGTTAATGGCAGTGGTGACTCTAGTGCCAGCAGCAGCAAGGAAATCCAGGAGGGAAAATCTCAGGAGGCGAGTGTTAGGCCTTTCACATTGACTTTACACATGAGAGACTGTCAACCTGCGCTGTGATTCTGTTCATGTTGGAATCCTGAGTGGTTTAAGTTTATTACCTGGAAGTTAAGGGTGGAATTTATCTGAGGCTGTGTCTGTAATATTGGATTAAATTGTTTATACCTTTCAGTGGTCACTGAATGACTAGAAACTGACTAGGAATAAAGAACGTTCAGTACATATTTTAAAACTTGGTCAGTTTCTGTGACTTTTTTCTGGGACGACTTGTAGAATTTAAGTTGCAGAACTTTGCATAACATCGCCTTGGAGTGTCTCTGGTTGATAACATACCTCGCTCCTTTGTTTTTTCTCGTTTCCTGAGTTTTTAAAATCTAAACAGTATGAACATTGTTTCTTTAGTGTCATTTTGCCATCTTGAAGTGATCAACAAATAACTTGCTATTAACAAAATGAGTGTAAAAACTAAAACAAGTGTAAATCTCAATCCCGAATATATATTAATGATTTAGAGAGTTACTTTTAACACTTGGCTTTAAATATTTATTTATTTTTTCCCTTTTCTAGTCTGCCACCTCGTCGGCATCTGTCGAGTCTTCAGCATGACCGTCTTCACCTCCTCCCTGATTTTGGAAACTCGTACAGCATGCCGATCCAGTCCTTCACCATTTAATGCTCTTGTTTTTGTAAATAAGACCCATTTTCACAGAATTGTCTGTCAAGTTTTGTATACTTCTAGTAAAAAAAATAAACAATTTGCAGATGTAAATTTGTGTATTTTTGTTTTTGTATCACCATTTTGAGGCCTGCTGGCTCATGAGGAGTTTCACATTAGCACCATCTAGTGGCCTTTACAGAACTGGGGGGGTTAATTGATCACATTACAATAGTTGCAACTTTTTACACTGTCAGATGTTACCAGTTAATCTCATCTGCTGGAGCATGAAAACATTTTGGTTGAATGAAACTGAGTATATAAGTAAAAAGTACTACCAACTCTGGAATGAGACTAAATCTCATCCTGAAACAGATTTTTATACTTCTGGCAGATAAACAATAAAAGCTGATTCACATTTTGGTTTTTAAATATGGAAAACAAGTCCCACCAAAGTTTCCTTCCACAAATACTGAAAACTAAATATATCAGAACTTTATTACATTCCCATCTTGTTGCCTAGTAAGTTATTAAGTGACATTAGCCCATATACTGTTGTACTCAAGTTTTCACACCTTTTAAAGGTTGATTTAAGAATGAAGCTGAAAGAGAAATTTGGCCCTAAAAGTCTGAAGCAGCTTGCAGTACTTGTTCCTCAGTGTCTCTGCTGCTCCAGCTGCTGGGTTTAAGTATGTATCAGGGCCAGTTGGCGCAAATGGAGTGTTGCCAAATCTCTCATCTCATCTTGCTCACACTGACCCAGCTGATGCCCACTCGCCTTGAGAAGGTGTTTATAAAAAGAGAATTTTATTCAGTGACACCTTACACATTACAAACCTGATTCATTGCTTTTGCTGCAGCCATTAAAATGTTCTCATATCTTGTACCTGTCTTCAACCAAAATGACCTGTGACTCATGTTGACATCACTGGCTGAAGACTGAATTTATCAAAGAGTTTTTCAATGATTTTCTGGATTCCAGTGAATAAATGTTAGAAAGATGGAAGTGACTCTAGAGACTCACTGAGGTTCTCCAGTTTATCACACTGACAGATTTTAGACATCCTAAACTTAGAAAAGTAAAAGTTAAGGTGGAAATTCTTGATTTTTCCTGGATTTTCTTTACATGTTACGTTTTCACTTGGTTGAAATTTGTAAACATTTTTGGTACAAATATTTAATCAAGAGCCAGAATATGGCTTTATTGCACAAAATTGCACAAAATTTTGTAACTGATTTCCCCCCCAAAAGATATTAGGTGCTTATTATTTTAAGTGTAGTTTTGTAACTTTTCAAGGTATAAATTGAAATGAAAATATAAAATAAAGGTTAAATCAACAATTTTGTTTTATGAAACATTTATAATCCTCTTAGGTCTGTAAAAAACAGGACATAATCTGGCACTAAAGAGTTTTGGATTTGACTTGAGGTCTAATGTTTGAAACAGTATATTTAAATAAGCACATTTTAGACTAAAAAATAAGATAAAAAGCAGTAACAAGGATATTTCTTGAACAGAATTTCACCAGAAATCTGGAAAAAGTTGTAAAACCAAATCTCTCGTTTAAACATTTCTTACACTTTAATTGTACTGTTTCACTTACCAATGTAAGTATTCAAGAGACAAACTAATTCTTGTCTTTTATGGCTAAGCTTTAAATAGAAGTGGATAAATCAGATCTCTGGTTGAAACTTATCTTTTTTGGCTAATAGAAGGATTTAAGTTGTGAACCACGACAGTTAAAATGACTCATTGTCACAATTTAACAGTTTGCTGTAAGTGTTTGATCACTGGTTTTAATGCTTGTATTTCTCAGTGTATTTCTGCATCATGGCGACATTTAAAGCTGCTTTAGTCCGACAGGCTGCTGCTGCCGCGGAGAGCTGAAATATTCAACATCTCGCCATACTTCTGACAGCAAGAGAGAAAGAACAAGTTAAGGACTTGAACTCCTCTCTTCTCTCTCCCACATCTCTTCTCCAGCTCTGCAATATAAACTCCTGACAGTCTGTTGCTAAGCAACTGTAAAATAAAGCAGTAGGCTCTGAAGTCAGAGCGAGAGTGAGAGGAGAGGAAGAGAGTTCACAAGTACTGCAATACACTACTGTTTGTTTGGCTCTACATGATCCCAGCACATCTCTCGGTACCCATCTGTGGATCTGCGATGACTTGTGACTTCTGGTTCTTGGACAACCGACCAATCAGGTTTGGCTGTGAGGCGGGCTCATCGGTTCCCTAGGCTACCTGTGTGATTGACATTCAGCCTCCTGCAGCGGAGCGCACGGCAGTGTATCCCTGATGCTTCTGCTTCCCCTGAGAGACAGTGGAGAAATCTGGAAGAGAAGAGAGACGGAGAGAAAACACAAGAGCAAGTGGAATGCCAATTATTTAAAGTCCTTCGGTCTTTTCCTCCTGCTCTCTTTACTGGAAAGATGAAAGCTGGAGCACAGGAAGAAGCCGGCTAAAGGCAGATGAAAGGAAGGATTCCCAAAGAAGAGGGATCTGATCTGTTGGTAAGAGAAGCACAACACTTTTCTCTGTGTCCGTCATGGCTTTACCTGTCACCTGTCCTTGTCATCACTGTGAATTCCCGAACAAACATGGGGTCTTTTGATTGATATGTTATGTATGAGTGTGTGGGTGAGTGAGAGAGACAGATTTTCTGCATGCTGCGTGGCTGGAGAAGTGGTTTGATATTACAGTTTAGAACCTATTTCAAAGATGAAGCTTGTCTTACAGTCCCAGTCACGCGTGTGCTTTAGCTGAGTCAAGAGCTGCTCCCCTATATGAGAATATAGGAGCCAGAGGGATTTAATTGAGCTCTATCAGTCGTTGCAGGGATACAGTTACAGCTTAGGCCAGGATTTCTAGGCTTGTCTACTGTATCTGCATAAGAGGAGGAGTATTAATTACATAACACTTCATCTATACCCTTGTGTCAGAGCTGTGCAGCATCATGCTGCCCCATTAGTCCAATAAAGCTCAGCTGTTTTGTTGTTTTCTTCTAGCTTCCATGGACACAGGGGCCGGGGAAACTTGAAATTATATTGTAATGTGAAATCTGTCCATCTATATGATTATAAATATGTATAACAGATAAAATATCAAAACAAATTCTTCATTCCTCAGACTTTTAAAAAGCAGCAGCTAAAGATCCACATTCTGCTCTAAGTGTTGAGAATCTGTGTGATGCCAGAACTTTGTGTCACCAGGACTCCCTAAAACCTCCATTAGTTACTTTGGGCCAGGTGACAGCTGGCCTCTCTTTGCCCTTGGGTCTCGGTTCTACACTATTATGGACTTGACTTTCTGCTTGGCTGCTCTTATGCCAGCATCCCTTTCCTGACCACCTGAGGACATCTCAAAAGCTTTTATATCAGGTGTGAAAACTTTGAGCAGCAAGCAGGATTTTTTAAAAGATCCTATTTAAGGAATGCTTTTGACCTTTTTTTGCTCTTTCTGAAACAGGATTTTGTCTATAAAGAACTTGTATTAAATGAATTGTTGGATCTTTGTGTTTAGATGCACAATAAGTTGTCAGATGTTGACAGGACAGTTTCACAGAACTCATTTCTCTCTGCAATGCCCTTTAACCTACATGTACGTATGAAATGTGATCCATTGAACAGTTAGATGTCTTGGTTTAACTTATAAATGCTGTTGACATCTTTATTCTAAGTATATCGATTTGATTTTAGTCCAAACTAAACCGTCAATGCCTCCTTTGTGTCCTGAGTATTTATTAGGTAATTGTTCTTTTAAATAACAGTTTTAATAGAATATGTTTAAACTTTTTCCCCATATTTAAATGTGCAAACATATGTATACGGCTCTAGAACTAAAATAAGTGATAACTAATGTCATGATGCATTAGACTTGGAAGTTTCTGAACTAGAACAAACTGATCTCAGTGTGCAGATAGCCTCTGTCTCTCATGGGATACACCTCCTCCTGGATGGAGACATTTCTATTCCAGCCATCTTGATGTTTTCTGACTCATGCTGCTCATAAAACTCTGCTCCATCTTGTCAACCCAACAACATGGTAGTTCACTGGATTTTTGACTTTGTCACAAACAATTTTTAGAAATAGTGATTGCCAAAACGCTAGAACCAGAGTCTCAGAGGGATCTTTTAGATCCCTCAATCTAAACATTTAATCTATCAGCTGTTCAGTTAGACGTCAGGTTATTTCTATTTGCCAACGGATAATTAAATATTCCATTGATTTTTAGACGCTACAGTTGGAGGTGTTAAAGTCTTGAGAGCTGCTGCCTGTTTGCTTGTTTGCATAGAAGCAGTTATCTCAGCTTGTGTGTCGTTCATATAAAGATTTAGAAGCTCTTCCTGTGTCGTTAGCTTGAACTCACAGCCGTGCAGGAAAGAAAGTGAGAAAAAGGGGAGATGAGACAGACCAGAAGTCAGAGCCCACATCTTCACAAGTACATGATTTTCACTTTAGCCCACGGATTCACTGGGATGCCCCACAGCTGAGAGACACAGTAACGGAGGTAATCCAGTGATTACAGTTTGAGCCTCGTTAAACCACAGAATAAGGGTTGGCTGGAATTAGTCATGTTTTAGCAAGCCTGTTACATCACAAGGCAAATGTGTTAGTGACTGTGTGTAAGTGATAAAGTGGTAAAAAGAGGTGCAAATGTCTTATTACTGTCATCTCATTCGATCCTATTGTTGGTATGTGTTTTAGATTTTTTGTAAAAATCAAATTTTACAGGTAAATTAACTTGTTTAATTGGAACTTGTTTATTACAGAAGTAGTTGGTAGTTTTATTCCACTTCTTTGTGATTTTATTCTGTGATTTCAACAAGAATCATTTAATAAAATAGTTGTTGAAGGTGAAAGTTTATTAGCTGCTTTTTGTTTTTTTTTAGTCTCTATCAGCTCATAAAAAGGCTTGTTGTAGAGATTGTAAATGCTTTTCTGGAAATAAATAAAAAGCAGGATCAGATATTAGGAGTGCTTTTAATTTAACTCACTCTTTTCACTTTTTTATGTCACATATAAGAAATATAGATTGTTGTTATTTAATGCACTTTGATCAAAAAAGCATTAATACAAGAAACATAAAAAACAGACTTTAGTTCTTAAATTTTGTTTAAATTCTGTTGAAAGTATAGGATTAAGATTGTTTCTCTCACACCAGCTGGCCTTAACAAGATATGCAAGAATAAAATACACACTTTCTGTTTTAAGTGTTTAAGTATTTATTTGTTACCCTCGCTTTAGTCTAAGTTTAACGATCAAACGAAATGCAAACCAGGTAGCCTAATTTATTTTGCTTTCCATGTAGCTTTTATATTCTTCATTAACAAATCTGTATGCTCTGAAGGCACTCACACTCCCGCTGTGGTGTGTAGATGCAGAGAGGACTGAAAAATGCAACGTTCTAAGCATGAAAATTAATTCCCCAGCTGACACATTTTTATGAGGAGGAGCTGAGCAATTCTGAGCTTGTTTGTCATCAGACAAGAAGACGGACTGGGGACAGCTACTCTTATTGAGGACAAATATCAATAATATTTGGCACCAGATGGTTGATATGATTCACATTGTTTCATATGTGGAGATTAAAAGTTTGAGATGCTTTATCATGGTCTGCAGTTTACCCTAATTTGTTTCAGCATTTTATTTACTGCAGTTTAATTTATAGTGACTTTATCAAATAGATGATTAAAACAATCAAACCTCAAAGCAAGAGACTGGTTCAACTGCAAATCACTAAAGTCATTATTACTGCCTCGAATCATCGGTCTATAAATATCTGATCTATATTTTCATCTTCTGCTGCCACCAGCAATCTGTCCTTGTGAGGTCACCAGCTGAACAAAAATGATGCTGGATATTAAGCAACATCCTGTAGGATTCCAGCTTTTAATGAATGGATTTCATTGTAATTCATGTTTGTTGAAAACTGTTGAATAGTTTATGACCCATTAAAATTTACAACCCTATATGTTTTTATTTTGTCTGAGTTTAGAGTTATCACTCTGTCCAGTGCTGACACAGTGTTTCCTCATGTCAGACTCAAGGCAGCACATTTTACTCTAGAATACCTTGATAGTCTGAGGATATTGATGTAAGCTGCATCGACACCGTCAAGACACTCAGTGTCAGAGGAAGTAAAGCAGCCTAAACCAAGCCCTGTCCATGTTCCACCCCCTAGGGTCTCTTTCTCGAGGGAGACGACAGACAGACATCTCAATCAGATGCTTGAACTACCTAGTCGCCTCCTCTTAATGCAGAATTTGACTTCCGTTTTCTTTCTGTTAACACAGAGTTGATGTGAGCTGTCAAAAGATTCAGTTTTATCAGTTCAAATGATGTTCTCCCACAAGCATTTTGTTTAATTCCAGTCTATTGTATCAACAGTCTACATTCCACCAATTTCTTTAGTTTTTTTTATTTTTTAAATATTCTGTTGAACAAACAAATTAGCGCTGAACCTGTTGCATTTAAAAACAACAGCAGATTTTTAATCATGAATACTTTTATGAGATTCATTCAAGTTATTTCAGTCACCATGTGGTTTTATTTATATATTAAAAGTTACTAACAAAGAGTATTTATAACACAACCCCACTGTAAAAAAGTTACTGTTGTCATCCTATACACTACCACCAAATGACCAATCAGTGTTGGTGCAACCAAAATTTCTAAAAAAAACCAACATGGCTGGTGAAAAGTAAAACTAAGTTAAATTATTTCACAAATATATTTCCAGATTTTTTCTGGTGTTTTCAGTGCCAAGCTACGTGTAAGCATTACTAGCAATATGTATTTGCATCATTTGTTATATTTCTGCAACAACTCAAATTTACTCAAATTACTGTTAATCTTGTTGCAATTAAAAACATTAGTTTGTATCATTAGATTCTGAAAGATAAAAATCAAACACCACCATGAATGAGCCTGGAAATGAAAATATTGGAAAAGCTGCAGATTCAGACAGAGGAAGTCCTGAGAGAGTTGAGGATGTGCCATCTGACAGCTCAAAGACAGACAAAAGTAAAAAGATGTGGAGTGCCAAAGACAATCTGAAACATCCTTTTAGGAGACTGAATTGAACTCTGAGGAAACAAAGCTGTTTGAGTTATTTTTTAAACTATTCTTACAATATCTTATGGATAAAATATAACAAAAAAAATTATTTATACACTTCAAAAGAGTTAATGAAAAAAAAAAATCTTTGACTAAAACCCCTGGATTTGAAAAGTTTGAAACAAGGATTTGGAAGATGTTTTCAATTTCATCAGGACATGTTCAAGAGAGGAAGTATAGAAAAGAGGAGATACTTGCTTTAAAAAGAAATGGCTCGACTATCCACAGGAACGGAAATAACAATTCCTTTACGTTCTGACTAGATTATACTGACAGTAAACAAATGCAAAAATTCAAACAGTGGGATAAAATCTATTGGATGTGTGTGTGTGTTTTTCTTAAGCGATCATACTCAGAAAACGTGCAGATGTAATATTTTCGAGCAAGTAAGACTGTGTATGTATGGCTGTCTGTACAGTTACCAGATAGTTGCATCATTTTCAGAAGGATTATGAAACAGTGAGAAATGAGCAGTGACAGAGGAGAAAGAGCGAGACAAAGAAACAAGAGGAACAGATTACGAGACAAAGCTTCTCAGGTTTCCACAATAAAAGACGGTTAATTCTTCTGTCACACCAGCAGCTTTAAAATGATAACGCAACTTAAAGAGACTCGTTCAAATTATAAGCCTATCGAACAACCTGTGAGCATTTTAAGCTGTAATCAAGTAATTACAGGTTATAATCAATGTTTGTGATTATCCTGCAGCTCCCGATAAGCCAGCATGTGTCAGACATTTTGTTCATCTGAATGAAATACAATCAAAAGAAAGAAATAAGACATTTCATTCTGCAGACACCCCTTTGGTTCTATTATGCTTCTAGTTTGTTCATGTCTATAAAACAACTTCCATCATTTCTTTTGCACTCATCCCCAGAGCTGTGTCTGTGTCAGTTTAGTTATTTGCCAACTTGAATGCACTGGGAGATGTTTACAGCTCAGGAAGTAGTTTTTAAAAAGCCACCATGCCTAAAACATCATGCATTTCCCCTCATCAGAGTCAGACACCGACATGTTGTTTGTCTGACTTGAACCATTAGAAACATTTTTAAACCGTTCTATTTGGTGCAGCGAGCATCACAAATCATTTCAAATTATTCAGCTGTCATGACAAAACATAAAGTAAGGTTTATTGTTTCATTTTAAATGAAGTAAATCAGACATAGCCTACAACATTGTTTTAAATGACTGGAATGTGAATTCTGAACTAAAAGTTGGTATAACTCGCAGTGTAATTAACTCCATTGACAATAGACATTTAAACTCTTTTCATACAATTCAGATGAAATCAAATGATAAAAAGCTTCTTCTAGGTCTAAAAATGTAGCTGCATGGGTGGAAGCTAACCCAATGAATGTCGTGTGCCTCTGCATTCAGTCGTATCTGCCAACAAAAACACAAAACCCACTTGCACTGACTGAAGACATGCACGAAAAATAACTGCAAACTGACTGATCAAATGCTTGATAAATTTGAAAAATCAGTCAGATTACAGCACTAGTGCCATCCTAGTTGTTCCAGTGACATGCTAAGCTGCATATGAACATGCAAGTATATTGTTTGAACTGAAATGACTGCAATTTTTAATAATCCATAAAATACAGCTAGCTTGTGTTCCCACAAATTGCTGTAAAGGAAATCCAGGGAATCAAACATGCATGTGTTTTAAAATTGTATTGACAAAATCCTTGTCTTTTTCCAGTTGAGGAACTTCCTGTATGTCAAAGATAAAAAAACTAAACAAGACTCCTAATGGTGCAGATATTCTTCTATAGGGGTTTTATCCAAATGTTGGTATGCAGACATGACAGAGAGGAAGTGGTAAAGCACCCACAAATAATAAACAACAACATCATCTACTGACATGAACCAGTGTTTGGTGATACTATGATTTAAAAAAAAAAGTTTTACAGACAGAGCAGCTGCCTTGCAGGACATAACAACATTTTGATGTAATTTGCTGCTTTTCAGGTAAATTCTGTAGAAAGTTTGATAAATATCACATATACAAACATGGATCTGCAACATCTAAGACTCATTGTGAATTACTTTGTACTGTTAGAAACAATTCTTTATGTTTTCGAGCCAGCACACATTTTCCCGTAATATGTTAAAATGAGAAGATTCTTCATACCTGCACCATCATATGTCTTTTGCAAACTGAAATTTACTTGTTATCTTTTCAGTCATAATAAGGACAATTTTGAAAAAGTGCGATTTATTATTGTTTTCCATATGTAATTTTTACTTTCTTTGCCTCAGTCTCCCTAACAAAGCCTGATTATCTGGTGTCTCCTACACGCCAGTGTTTCAAAACAGGATTTTACAGCCATAAGTTTGTGTTGTTTTAGTTTTACTTTCCCTCCCGCCTTCCTTTTCTATCTTTCTACCTTCATGTCTTTACGTCTTCCTCTTCTGTGATGAGCTGCAGCTCTGTGGGTTACCATAGCACCCGAGAGAAAAAAAGTCAACCCACACAGTCTCCTGCCTACCACCCATTCTCTTCCTCGATCTCTCTCATCCTGCCACTGTGTCTTTCTTCCTGCTCTCCCAATTTATCCATTTCAGTCCACGAAGCCTACTGCTGTTTTCCTCAGCATGACACCAGTATTGATCTTTGAAACTATTTGCTTTGCTTGGTAAATTAGCGCATGTTCACCTGAGTGAGTGTGGAGACTTGTAGATGCTTAGTTACGAATATGCAGATATGTTCTGACCAACTCAGCTTCTTTGTCCGCCTCCACGCACAGGATGCCCATAGACACACTCACAGCGATCCATGTAGAGTGGGGGTTCATGCACAGGAGAGAATGTACCTGATGCCCTCGGGCTTTTCTTTTAAACTTTGGTCAAATGTTTGTACTGCTGCTGTGCAAATGTTGTCACTGAGCCTCTCTAGAAAATATGTGTGTGTCATGGTTTTTGTGTTTGCATGAATTTGGTAGAGATCGAATGAGTCATCTGAGTGCCTTCCCAATCATCAGCCAGCTTACTGAGGTGGCTGCCAATGGTAGTTTACTGAACTCGAGGCATGTCCAGGCACTGATCTGCTGGTCCTCAATGAGTTATCATGCTACCAACCTCCAAACAATGAGTTGAAAGTTCCTCTGAAACATTTCCACATGGAAAAAAAACTAACAGATCCGAACACTGAAAGATCCCTGAACAGGATTTGATTTGCAGTTGTGACGTTTCAAGCAACATGTCACTTATTTGCAAAACATGAAACACACATTTAAACCCATTTTAAGTAAATCAAAGCTGTTATTTTCAAACCTGTAACCAGAACAATTAGAAGACTTGTTTTAGGAAGAAAACTGTTATTAAACTCAGTGAAAAAATGGGTCAGGCTTCAAAGAAAACAAAGTAGGAGGAAGATGTGACAGAATTAGGATTATGAAACATGCATTATTAACCTTCTGCGCATTACGTTTCCTCTATAACACCGATATAAAATTACACTGTTTTTCCTTGTAAGGCTCTACTGAATTGAGCAACTCATAATATTGTTTCAAAAACAAAAGATGCATATTTTAAAGTAAACAAAACACCATTAAATTATTCACATATCAGCTCAGCCTGCCACAGCTGCAACACCATTGTGATGACTGATCCGTTAGAATAAGACAGCCTCTGAGGATAAGAAAGCAGAAGTGGGCTCATTGTACAAAGATGCATGTCTCTGTTCCTGAGCTTGCAGCAGGTGGAGCCATGATTCCACTGCTGGGTGCCACAAGTGTCCAAGCACCTGTATCATGTATCACACTGTTAAGACTATTCAGTAGCTGCTCTCAACTTAAAAAAAGACAAACTGTCTCAAATCAGAGAAAACTGCAAACATGCCAAAGTTTTCCACCTTTTTTCTAAACTAAATGATCAAAATTAAAACAGCTCTAGTGATGAATAATTACATTAACATCTCACTGTCTAACTATTAAAGAGGAAAGGTGAGATGGATGGATAGTTTCCATGGTGACAAAGTGTTGCTGAGTTGATCGTTGCACTGCCCACTCAGCCCGCACAACATTCAAAGCATACTCACACAGTTATACAATACACACACTCATTCACCCACAGATACACCATCAGATATATAGGCTACAGCTAGACTGAGTCATATTAATAGCATAGTTACATACACACTTCCAGGCACAGAGAGTTGGAAAATATATAAAAAGTTGTAACACTGATGATTAAAAGTTTGGGATTTTATGACTTTTTTCAACTTCTTATTAATCTGGTGTCCATAAGGAAACAAATCTGAAGTCAAACACGTACAAACTCTTTCAATTAAATAGTGTATAGAGTAGCTATAGCCCACTCAGAGCGCTGTAGAGACAAAGACAGAAACAGAAATACCAAAGTAGGTTAGAGCAGAGCATTCTGGGATGGCAGGATACCCCTGGGCATCTACAAGAGGCTCTCTTCTTTTCTCCATCTTCCTGCTTCTTGCTCTGACTCTTTCACTTTTTCACCATTTTTTTTTTTGCTCCATATTTTTGCTTGTGCACTTTATAATTGTCTTCCTAAATGCTTTTTATTTTGTCTTTTTTTGCTGTTTTACCAGCTTTTTTTTT
>SSNP01000009.1:6183011-6372564 GCA_006937955.1 Pachypanchax playfairii
TTTTTCATGAACATTAACATTCAGATTAGGCTGGTTTAATTTTACTTTCTAAGGTATTGAGTTACTTTCATTCATTCACTTTTTTGTTGGTATAATGCAAAGAAGATGACAGAAAGACTGACAGAAAGAACAGAAAGATGGATGAAGGATAACTCTGTTCTTGGCAGACATGTTAGAAAATCCTGGGAGTCACTAAACAGTTGCTGGCTTGATCCTCGGCGCTTGACTGTGCCCACTATAATGCTTTGAATTACAATGAAACTCCTGAGGGACTTTTTTTCCTTATTAAAAGAGGTGAAACTGAACAGATTTTACTTTTTAAGCTATTATACCTACACTTACCCACTTGTTTTATCTGTTAATACAAATAACTCTTTGTAAATTAGCAGCTAAACCAGGGAAACGACTCATAATTTGACTTTTGCAGATAATCACTTATTTGTGACACTATAAAGAGATATAAAGTATATACTTGATGACTTGCCTGCAGTAGAAGTCAGTCAGTGAGGATTTACAGGCTAGCCGAGCTCAAAACAGCTTAAACTCCAGAAACCTGTGGGTTTAAGTTTTAGTGAATATTACATTGTAGGTTTTTATACTGTTTTACTTTGGCCTCTAAAGCTTCTAAACTGAAAAAGGAAGATGTGTTGTGTGGATAAATTACAGCCTCTGGTCTATGATGATTATGAATTGGCCATATTTTATTTGTTCACTATAATTTAGAAGAGAAAACAATATCCAATATAGTCAATATCCAAACCTCTTTAAATACAAAATAAAAACAGTATAGGAATCTGCTTACTCTTAATCATCTTTATTTACTCAAAACACTGGGACTTTGTGAGATTTTACTTGTTCTTTATTCTTTTACTATTGACTTTAATGTGGTAAAAGCAAGAAAAGCAGTGAAGCTACTTGACCAGTGTCAAACCAATTTGTTTTCTCAGATCTGTAGTAACATTAAAATCACTTGCTTTCACTAGATCTGTGTGGTCCTATGGGATGCTTCTTCATGAGACCTCTGTGGGTTTCTCTGCCTTGGACCACATTTAAATTCCTCCTCATCTCGTGACCTTTTCCATTTTCTTCAGTCGCTCCCCATTTCCTCCCTGTTTTCTCTTCCTGTTACTTGAATGATGGCATGTGCAGTTTGATATCACTTTGAGTGGCTTCGTATTTTGCTTTCATCACCACAATAAAGCCACATGGGCTGAACATTATGTAGATTGTGTTGTCTTTTGTGTGTCTGAGTATGTCTCTCTGTGTGAGCGTCCCAGAAAAGGCGGACCTCAGGGAGTTGTGCTCTACTTTCACTCCTTTATTAATTCACCCTTGGCTCTCACTTTGTTTGCCAGGATGGACATGATAAAGAGAAAGAAAGAGTGTGAGGGAGGAAAGAGGGGGCAAACAGAAGTATGTTACTTAAAAACAGTCACAACAGGCAGTAAACACTAATGTCTGTTCTCTTTCTTGAGCACACATTTAGAGGTGACTATAAAAGCCACTTTTATATGTTGTAACATTTTTTACATCTATAAAAGTGTCCAAACACCTATGAAAAAGTAAAAATGTGTTTTAGTTGTTGCTCTTATCTCATAGACATGAACTAGACTTGATTCTAATAGATGGAAGAGTGATTCCTACAACTTTCAATTCATGTTTTTGTTGTTGTTGTTGTTTTTTCTCACAGGAAACCCATATGAAGACATCACACGCAGGTTCAAATCGAAGAGACAGAAGTGGAGTTTAACAAAGACAGAAAAATAAAAGTGGACACGAGCAGCAACCAAACATGTTCAGCATAGCTTGGTACCCATAAAAGACTTGGAGGGGCCTTGAGGGGGAGGAGCTATAAGGAAGCAGAGATGAAGTTGAACAACAACACAGCACCACCTGGGGATATGACTTCCACTCACCTTTGATATTCTGGGTGACTAACTTACCAATCAAAGCTTCATACTCCAGTTTCTGAATCCTTGTAGGCCAAGAGTACAGGTAGGAGCCTTTATTTTCTTTTTGTCAGTGTTTTTTTTTTTTTAAATATCTACTAGAATGGGAAATATGAGAGGGGAGGAATGAAAAAAATGGGAGGAGGACATGAAAAAAGTTAAAATATTGTGGCAAAGACAGTTTCCTGAAATATGTATATTTTTAAAAGTATTAGAACCTTGCAGGACATTCACACCTCAACATTTCATTTGTTAATTGTAATTTTGCTAAGATTTTTTATTTCTGATTTGTATATATTTAAAAATATAGAATTTGTGTGTGACAGATGTTTTTTTTTTTACGTTATTAACATTATTACAGATTATTGTTATTATTTTGAGATGGTTGAAGTGAAATGCTACAGATGGATCACTGCATAAGAAGTTAGTTCACTACTAAAACAACACTGATGGGTATATATATATATGGGTATATATATATATATATATATATATATATATATATATATGAAACATATATGAAACAGCACAATACTAAACCATTCAATCTCCAACATGTGTCTTACTGTAAACACTGACATTTTAAGAGCTCATACACCTTCTGCCAACCCGGAGATTGCAATCGGTTATTTCTGTTCTCTGTTTTCATCTGAATACACAAGTGGTCTACAAACTTTTGTTTGTGTGTATTTAATTATCCACACAACACACAAATATTTAGATACACACTTTTCTTCCAAAAAGAAACATTCCAACATTATACGATTGAGAAATAGATGTTTGTCTCTCTCATAACTGAAGCAAGATTAATGTCATAATATAACAGGATATCAGGATGCTGAATCAGGATTGGAGATGCTCGAGGGTCGTGTCAGTGCTTTAGGCATTTAGTTGGATTAAAGTATTTTAAACCATCTACCCTGGTGCTGAAGCTCATCGTTCCACTGGGTGAAGTTATTCCTCTCAGGGAGCAGCTTTATCATGGTGAGATATCTCAGCAGAGCAATGCAATATTCAGAAATATAACCCCCATACTTTACTATTTCTAGCTTCAGTAAATATTATCAATCTTTATAATAGGTAACCCTTTCCAGGCAACATACATTGATATACTATGAGTACTAACTTTTTATTGGTATAATATTGTATCTGTCCCAAAACTCAGACACATTATGGCTCATTAATACAGTTTTCATTAATGACATATTATTTTACTGTTTAGCTTCTTTGGCCTTGAGAAAAAGTTGCTTAAATAGCAAATGAACCTGCACATTTAATAATATAACCTAAATGAATAACTTAAAAATTTGTTCTTTAAAAATGTTGAAGCTTAATAGATTATTGGATCCCACATGAAAAGAAAACATACAGTAATTAAAGTTTAACCTTTGAGTCATTGAACAGCTGATCATTTTGGGTGTAATGGTAAACCAGTGGGTGATTGTGTGGGAAAGCATGAGGACAGTTCAGTAAGTCGGCTTTCTGGTGATTTCCTTTCATTCTTTTCATTCTTTCCTTCCGTTGTCACTGAAACTCATCCTTGTCTGTTGAGTGGAGAAGCAGTTCCTGTGATTTGGAGAGGGTGGGCCTTTCAGAATCACTAGGTGGCATCTTAGACCCATCAAAACCTTTCTAGCTTCTTGTAACAGTTTGGTTAATATCATGGTTTTTCTTTTGTTGGAGGGAAGTTTGACCCCAACATTCTTTTTCTTCCAGAAGCATCACACTGATGTTACACTCAATCTGGTCTCATGATTCTGACCTCTTTTTTTCTGCCCAAAATAGAAACTGAACTTGACTTTTGATCTTCTGCAAAATTGTTTTTAAAACATCGCTCCATATTTTGTACACTTTGTAACTCATAATCCACAATTCAGACGCTGTTAGATTAGCAAAAACAGCTAGTTACACAAATAGCTTTGATTTTTCTAAAACTCACCTAATATATCTCATCCTGTTCAAAATTACATTATCAAGTTTTAGACCTTAATATTGAATCAAATTTGTAAAAATTACATTATTTGATGCCCCATATTTCAGAGTCTGCAAATACAACAAAGATGTTGAGAGATTTTGTTCCCAAGTGTGACTTTAAGAAATTGCATTTAGTGCTGAAGATTGAGGTGTTTGACAGTTTATCTTTAATATTCATAGTTTCAAATACAATCTAAAACGTATAAGATTTTCTCAGATTGATGCTGAATTCTTGGTCAAATAATAATAAAAAGTCTACACCAGTTTAGAACAAAGTGAGCAGGTTCAGGTTTGAAAACCTTTACAAATTATTGTTATTGTAAGTGTTTAGTTATTAGATATTAAATTTAACCAGCTGTATCTGGAGGCTAGTTTATAAATGGCTTTGGGGACTTTTCTGTATATATGTTGACAGCATAACACACCAAAAAAATCCCATGATTATGACATCCTTTGGGAACTACCATCTCTTTTTACCCATAAACTCAACAACATTCTCACCAGGATGATTTAGCAGCATAACATTTTTATATAAAATAATCTTTTCAGTATACCTGGACTATGATTTATGCATTTGTTGTTTTCTTAAATTCTGTTTAAACACCTGCTCTTAATTCTTCTTTTGTGACTGCATTTTTCGTCCATAATAAAAACACAGTAGAATAAGATGAAATAGTTTGTCAAGTTTACAGTTTATTACACAGTAGCAGCAGAAAAAACCCACAGGACTGAATCTTCAGTCTAAGCTGAGCTGAACAGAGTTAATGGCTTATGTGAAAAACTCCGGCATGACTCATTCCACAGGCCACTTTACAGGAACATCCAAATGAGAAAATCCTATCTTAATCCCACTTAAGAAAGCAATTTAGAGTTTCTTGAACAGAAGTTAGGTTGCTGAATACACTGTCAATCAAGCTCGAATGCAACCGTCTGTAAAACACCCCCATCTGTGATAGAAACACAAAATTATTTGATCTGATGGAGTGAGTCACGATTGATTCATATTTTCCAGATGCAGGCTATAAAAAATGTACCAAGTTCCACTTGAGTCACTTAAACACTGTTTGCTGCTGCTTTGACAGACATTTTGAAATTCTGACTCACTCCATAATTTCATTCTCACTAAAAAACAAACAGAATATATTTTAGAAAATGAAATACATTTTGGAAGGAGTATTTATTGATACAGAGATTTTTTGTGATTAAGCTGTTTTCTCCTTTACCCTGAATAATAAAACTTCTAACAGTAAAAGTTAACACAAGAACAACTGGCATTATTTAAGGACTTTTGTATAAAGAGCTCAGTCAAACACCAACATCAGTTTAATTGTTGGAAGGAAGGATCTACTTCTAGTATTTTATGTATTTTAATATCTTTTATGGCCTATGGCCTAATCAGCTGTGGAAAAGCTGTGGTGTTCAAGATCCCGGACGAGTCCCCATATGTTACAACCCTGCTCGGTTGTGGAAAAGGAAGTAAGACACAAACCCAGATGTTAAAATATTACTCAGTCTCCCCAATTCTCTCCTGTTTTATTCCTCATTACTGTAACTTCAAATTTCAAGTATAAAACACATCACAGTAAGACAAAGCTTAATGATATTCCGTGATTCGTGTTTATATCATTTGAATCAATTATATTTTAACTACAACAATAGAGCTCGACTAACCTTCAGTTTTGTATACAGAAACATACTGACATGGAAGAATATACAAATAAATATAATTCTATGGTTCATCTCAACAGCTGCACTGATTAAAACATGATTGCATCTATTTCGTCAGACACACAAAAGACAAATGACTGAAAAACTGGGTTAAAACACTTCCTGTGTAGATACGTGGTAATTTTTTACATTCTCACTGCATAGTCTGAACGATGTAGAGCTAAGTGGGAAATGTTCAATTATTTAAAGAAACACCTCAGCACATCTCAAAGTGGGCTAACTTTAAGTTGTCTTGCAACCCCAAAATGTTGTTTTTATGCTTCAATGAATATAACATCGAATATATCTAATATCTAACAGCAGAATTTTGCCTTTTTAAAGGTTTTGTTCTGATGCGTTGTGAATGTGTTATCTAGTCTAAAAAGGTTTTTAATGATTGTATAAGATGAAAAAAATAAAATGCAAATGATGAAAATGGGACATTTCAGCTGTAGTATTGAGCTTATATGTTTTAGTCTGACACCTTGTATTTAAGAGATCAATATGTGAGAATGTAGAGTGACAGTTTTAAAAGCTTTCCATTAAAAATTACAATTATTGACCCTTAAAACATGTTTTTTTTTTTTTTAATGATACATACAATTATAGTTATTCTGTAGCACAACCTAAACGGAAATAATAAATTGCTCTGTTTACCCACAAATTTTCTTTAGTGTAGCCAAAAGCTGATGATTCGGATCCATCTTTTTCCATATAAGTCAGTATTAGTTTTACGTTTTTAGGGGCTAATGTTAATAAATTATGTATATATGAAGTATTTATTTGCAGATTTTTTCAGTCAGGTTTAGATTAAATCCAATAGAAAAAGTTCAGTTTTTATTATGTTTGTATTCAATACTAAGATAACTACTTATAGATACATGCTAATTAGAATTTGCTTCTAATAAGCAACATGATTTGCAGCTGAAGCTGGGAAAAGATAAAGAATGAAGCTGGACTCATCTTTTAATCTAAATGGCAGAGTAAATGATTCATTTTCATGCCTAAACTCAAAATAAAGTCATGAGGTTGTGCTTTTCTCCTGGTGTTTTTGACTTGGCAGTCACTTCAGACACCCAAGTCACTCTAATTTATTAACTCACACATTAGGAAACTTTATTATTGTACTTGAAGAATTTAGAGATGAATGTCTCCCACTCACTCCTGTGTATCAATCTCCATCTATCCGTTTTCTCATTGGTTATCTTCTTTTGCCCCCCTCAGGTACCATCTCTTCCTCTGTGATTGTGGGAATGGTTACCATAGAAACAAAGAATCTTTGATAAAATTTAAAAAAAAAAAAAAAAACAGAGGAAGGAAAGAAACAAATTAAATGAGAGGGTTGGAAAGCAAAATAAGGAAGGAGGAAAAAGCAACTGGAAGATCTCATCTGTGCATCTGTAACTTAGAGTCTGTTTTTTTTCCTCTGGAGGCTTTCATCTCTTTCTTACATCTACTCCCCCAGTTTTGTTTCTAATCTTTCATTCATCCCTTTGTGTCTTGGAGTTAAGGGCCAATTATACCTTTTTGGGTCTGACTAACACAGTTTAGATTGTAAACACAAAAGAATAGGCTCCTGCTTGAAGTAAACTCTGCTTGTTTATTTGTCAGAGTAAGAAATCAAAATCATGAACAGTGTCTCGTGACCAGGAGGCTGTTTCCTTTTTAGATGGCTGTAGTTCTGCAAGTGTCTTTGAAAAAATACTGTTAAGAAAATGACCATGACAACGATTCTAAAGAAATTACAGAAAAATGTTCATGTGCCTGAGTCATGGAGGCAGAGTGGAAGGAAGGGAGAAAAGTTGTGTGTGTGTTTCTCTGTATTAATCTCATTCATATATTCATCAGCAGGCAGAAGTGCTGACGCAAGTGAGAAGAGGAGAAGAGGCACAAAGAGAGTGTGAGAGGCAGAACGTGTGAGATAAAGTGCAAGAAGGAGGGGAAAAAAAACGAAATTCCACAGCCCACATATCTGTCCATCCAGAAGTCTAATTTGAATTATATATATGTGCACATACAACATGCATATGATCAAATATTAAACATACATGATTTGAGGAAATGGATGAAACAATATGAGGAGAGCGTCCTGAAAAACAGTTAGCATCTCGTGTCTTTTTGAGACTATTCTTAAGTTTTCTTTTTTCTTTGTGTGAGAGATAACACTTTAAAAGGTCTACTACTACACTCTCACGCTTCCATCTGTGTTTACTTGTGAGCTGACAGCTGAAAAACAAAAGATTAAAGTGAGCACTAAATCACTCAGGACACGCAGTAGGCAAAAATAGGATATAAAAGGAGAAATGATGACAAAAGTACACATCAAAATATGAAGTGAGTGGGATAAAAAAGAAGGAAGATAACACAAATTCCTGACCTTAAACTCTTATTACCCACAATGCATGATAAATCTTGTCTTATGATTCTCATGAAGCTCTGACAAGAGCTGCAAGGATCTATAAGATATGTTTCTCCTTTTCAGAGCAGTAAAGTGTTTTTGCATCAAGAATAAAAAGATTATTTGAGTTGGATGGTCAATAAATATGACTAAGATGAGCTCGAGGGAAATAATGTTTCACTTTGAGCTGGACTCTCCGACCAACAAGCAGAAATGTATCCTCCGAGGCAGCAAAGTTTTAAAATTAATTCCAGAGTATTTCCATATTTAACAGATAAATCATTTTATTACGACAGAAATATGTATGCACAATGTCTGGATGTCATCTGTATCATTTGATAAAAGCTTTAAAGAAAGTATCAGCATCTGACTGAAATAAAGACTGAGGCAAATTTTCTTCTGTTATGACTTTTGTAATATTTATATAAAGGAGAATGTCTCACAAGTCAACAAAAATAGGGTCAAAATACTAAATAATTATATAATGTTTTACATTTGTAGTGAATCTGTCCACTTTAAACACAAGTTGTTTTATGTCCTCATTTAACAGTGAGTCACTATGATTAGAGATACATTGAGAATTAAACAAATTCCATTACAGGGAAAATTTGTCCTCAGCAGTTAGATGGAAGACATGGCTTATTAAGAATTATTTTTTTGTGTGAAACCATATTTTTACACAAAGATATTGAAAAAGGTAATGTCGTTTTGCAGCCACTCAGCAGAGGTGTCATTATGTTAGAAAATCATCCAAAGCTTTTGAAGAAATACAAACTAAAATGTTTCCAGACTTTGATTCTTATTCAACATTTTAGTTAAAAAAACCCACCTTCACTCATGAGAGGTAAAGTGTGGAGGAGTGCAGATCAGAAACAGAGTTGCTGGACCCTCTTGCAGCTAATCTTGTGTCACTGTCATGAATGAGAAGGTGAAGACAGCTGGAGTCTCCCATCTTTTGACCTTCACACTCCTTTACTCTGCACGTTTTTACAAGCAACATGTTCAGTCATGGGGTGAGATTATAAGAGATTTTATTAAAATTCTGTCTTTGGATTAAAGAAAGTAAACTTTTCCTTTACTGAACTGGACCCCACAAAGACAATCCAGCACTAAACCATGCTGACACTATTTGAGTCACGGTGGCGTGTGAATCTACATGCATTGTGTGCAATGTGCGTAAATTGCACATAACAGAATACAGGCGAGATAAGTAACCAGTTGATTTGTTTCATCTACGTGAGGACATGATGAGCATGACTAACAAAAGGAAACAAATGTAAAGGAAAACTACTAATGCTACTAATATTTTTCACCCTCTGCTCCCTTGGTATTGCAACTGTTGTTTTATTTCTTAATCATTCTAAATAGAAAACTCCAGTTGCCATGCTTTACAGCACTCTAGTTACCTAGCAACATCCATTCACAAAATGCCATATAAGGCACAATGCAGTATGAAGGCTCGGCTTCATGGAGAGGCAAAGGGGACATTAAAGAGATGTGGATTTTCTATGACAAAATGACTAACCAGGAAATATGCTGTCGTAGGATTGCAACAAAATGAATGCTTGGCAGGTTGTAGTTTACAAAACAGATGACTGCAAAGTTGTTATTTTTACTCTTATCTCATCATTTCATATCATACAAACACCCAGAGCAAGATTTCTTATTACACACCACTCGGCAAGATAATTTATTCTCCCAGTTTGTTTTATACCATCGTGTATTGTTCATAAATTTGGACACTGGGAGGGAGAGCGTGAGAATCTGTAACAATGAGGATATTTTTTTGTATTTTAGTTCCAGACACGTTGTAAACAGAGTTTTATATTTCATGTTGGCTGAGATACAGAACACTACAGTAATCATCTGGAGCTCTCGCCATCATGTATCTCAGTTTGAATCATTGTGTTTTTGTTGTATCTTCACCTTGCAGGTTGTTTCTTTTCTGATAGCCTTGTCTTGATCATCTGTTCACTACCTCAGTTACAGTCTGTTTCCATTATAACAACTTTATCTGACCCTTTTTTCTGAGTAAACAACACGCCCTAAAAGGGTTTTGTTGTTTAGATGTAAATGTGTGATGTGGTTCCATAAAACACCATGTGACACTGATGTCACTGGGCTGGAAACTCAAAGTTGTAAAGTGTGGTTTCTCAGTCCCCAGATGATCCACAACACTTCAGTTGAGTTAGAAGCACTAGGTTTTTAAGGTTCACACATCATTTTGTCTTCAATTAAAAACCAGATCTAACATAACAAGCAACCCTTAATGTATCTGTATTATCATTTCAATCAGGTTGGGTAAGCACCCAATCAATTAGTCATCTCAAACTTGGTCTCTTCTGAAATCAAATAATAAACAGTGCTTGAGGCTTCAAATGCAAACATTAAGGCAGTAAAATACAGGCACCGTGAATAAGACAGGTTTATCAAATGTAGGTTTTTTGCCTCAAAAGAAAGGAAGGAAACGTAAAAGAAATCAGACTGCATAAAACTGTTTCCATAGCAGCCATGGGTGTTTAATGTTTGCAGGAAGATGAGTCTCTTCTGCTTTTCTTGTCTCTGTTCCACTCTAATCAGCAACCGTTGTATTCCCAGAATATCATGGCATCAAACTAGCTGATTATAGGGTGTTCAAAATATATTGTGTGCTAATACAGTCATCATTTAGATGAGTGTCGAGGCTGCAGTAGGAATGTTGGAAACATCCATAGCTTTAAGACTACAGAGACACACTCAGGGACTTTTCAGACTTTATTCTTTGAATTACATTTTAATAGATAATCAAACATATTACCCTGTGATATTAAAGCAAAAGTAAAACAATGTTATGCTGCTGGCTTTCAAAATATGGATAACATAATGCAGCTTGCAGCTAATAAGAATTTAGGTGCTGCTCTCCGTTTAAGGGAAACTGGGTGTTTTAACAGTGCTGATTCCACAAGCAAGACAATTTGAAATACAGTAGTAAGAAAATATTTTTTTGTTACACTTCAAGCACCTGTTTATTCAGTTTAATGCATTTCTGTAGATGTATTTGTTGTTCGATCCAGTTTTTAAAAGTCTTTTTTTTTTATGTTAGCAGTGTTTCGGCAGGTTGAACGTGACCTGGGTCTTCTTGATAATTCTGCTTATTGTTTGAATTTTGTGTCTCATAATATGTCAAGGTCTGGAGCTACTGATCCCTCAGTGCAATTTTTTTATTTTAGAAAATTTTGCTGCCAAATAATTTTGGCTACAGCTTCTCTTACTGGCTCAAACTCTATTTGTTGCTTGGCAACATAAACCTAGAGATTATTGCAACACAAAGCAACTGTTAAGGCTTCAATGATTTAATGACACAACTCTTTTTCTTGGCTCTGCACCAAGCTGTCAGTTCACCACATGACATCCTGCTACCTGCAGGGTCCCATCTCATACTCTTATTGTTTCTCTGGGAATCAGTGGTGTGTGTATAAGTCTCTGTGTTAAAAATACTTGTTTTTTTTCCAAACTACATGTGAATCAAGCTGTGATAACAATTTTCTAAGCTATTATCCCTCGAGTCACACACGTTTGTATATCCAACTGCAACTAACTTACACCACTGAGTACTGAAAAAAAAAACGCAAATATTGCACCTAACACATTTTATCTTAACCCTAAGGCCAAGCTTCAATCCTGCCTTTAGTATATTTTCAGAAATGTGTTTTCCTTCCCATTTTTGGTCCCCAAATAAAACATGCAGATCTGCAATTAAGTGCTGATGTGAGCAAGAGCTTCCCACTTCAACAAATGTACAAAACTCATGAGCCAGAGTTTGAAGGATGCTGTAATTAGTCTGCATCTACAGATCTGGGACTAAGGTGGAGGGTAGCTGCCGTTTGGTGCCTGAAATAGGCTCCTTAAATGTACAGCCATGTGACCTATAGCAGACTCATGCCTGCCTCTTTAAACCAGATCTGCCAAAAATAGGACCTGTGGGCAAAATCAGCTGAATCTAAACCGCCAAAAATAGGACCTGTGGGCAAAACGTGGCTCACATAAAAATGAAAACAGCCCATCTATGTGTAAAGTATCGTACACCGTTTATCATTTATCCTTTCAATTTAAAATCTTGCATTGCCATCTCATTCATTCATTCATTCATTCATTCATTCATTCATTCATTCATTCATTCATTCATTCATTCATTCATTTTATTATTATATTATTTATTTTCCATTTGGTGTTCAGATTGTATTTATTTATTTAAAGTAAAATCAAGTCTTTGACCAAAATACAGTATTTAATCCGGTCAGTTCCAGACACGAGTGTTGCGTGTATAGATTTACAGGAATGTCACAGTTTTCATAATTTTAAAACAAAAGTAGAAATTGTCAATGATCATCATGTTGCTGTTGCCTGGAAACTAAAGCAATCCCAAGTGAAAAGAACCTTTTCAGATTCATCTGAAGGACATTTAGGCCCTTGAAGTGAGATGTTGTTAAAGTTGAGGTGGATTGAATAAATAATGTGAAAAGACAGCAGAAGAAAGCAGAAGAGACAGCGAGAGGACGAGGACTCACAGTGTAACAGTGACAAGCTGGCCAGCTTCCCGTTTACTCACAGACTGTGGTCAAACTCTGTCAATCTTGGAGAATCCCAGTGCTACCATCTGCGCCTAACTGGAGCTTTGTCCAGGCTCCGCCAACTGGCATGGAAAAAGAAACTGTGTCACTGTTACATTAGACTGAAGCAAGGCTGCAAAGTCAGAGGTCACTTTAAATCATCACAAGGACATTCCTGTACATCTATATTTCATAATGAAACATAGCTTTAAACATTTTTAAGTCTCTGTTTGACCATATTATCACAGGTTGCAACACACCTGGTTAACACCTACAGGTAGTGTTTCTCCAGAAATCAATTCATGATTTATTGATAGGTTGAACTGATAAAAATTCGACCGACCGTTTTTTAAAGCAGGTACTATGTGGCATATTATTAAGAAAGAAAATGTCCCGTTTAGTTCTTCATTGTGATAATATGCAAAAAGTATTTTTTTAAGGAATACAAATCGAAAGGTATTCATTTGTTTATTAATTCCTTTATCAATAATTTATTCATGCAAGTGGCTGAATGCTATTGTCAATACTCTCAAGGTGGAAAGGATTAGCTGTATTAGCAGAACAGCTGAGTTTATTTGAGGCCATCTGGCAACATGTCATTGAATGTCTGGTGAAAAGAAAAGATTGTGATGGTTTGCTTCTTCCAGATTTTTTGGTTGTTACCCCAATGCAGGGCCCTCTGCTTCTGATTTCGCTGGTTGAAAACTTTCCATCTCTTTTCTTTTGTTATCGGTTGTTGTAGTAACAGTTTTTGTTCTCTTTACTTATTAATAATGCCAAAATCCTTTGGTCAAATTGTTTTACTAAATACATTTGGAAGTGACCAGTATCTGAAGTGAGGTAAATAATGGCAGGTAAGAAGCTATTTAACCAATTAAATGTCCAAAGAGGGTGCAAACATATTAGGATGAAAGAATGTGCAGGAATTTTTGGTAGTCATGCCAACTTGATCATTCTCAGAAGCCAATTATGATAAAGTCAGATGTGTCTGTTCCAAGTATTCACTGTTGCAGTGGGATTAAAAGAAACAAACAATATTGAATTGGTTCACACTGAGCGTGGATGAACTGATTAGACTCAAAAGCATGAAAGCAGCGGCCGACACAGACGACTATAGACTCTGTGCAGCAATTTGCCACACGTGGAGCTCAGAATAGAGCTGCTCACTTTAGCATCCATCATGTTCTGCGCAAACCAGCTGGGTCCCATGAAGTTGTTTTGAGTTGTCACGACTACTGCATATCTCTGGCTACAGTATGGCTTCCACGTTTTTCCTTTTATAAATGAAACTCAGCTCCAGTGAGCTGACAGTGGCTCTTGGCTGGAATAATGAGGCTGCTATGTTTAATCCATTGTTAAAGGGATATTATGGCCCTTTTGGAGTGTGTTCCTGTGTAAAGGTACCTTTAAGATTTTTCTTTAAATAGGCTAGCATTTTCAATCAACAGCTGGCCCAACAGGGATTCATGATGATCTGGGTTTTACCCTCCACATGCACCGACATGTGACTCCCTGCTAAATATTTTCAGTGGATAAGACCAGTGTGTTTCTCCAACTTAAGGTGTGTGATGGTTAAGATTGAATTATTCCAGATTTGTCTCCAAATGTGAGATAATGTAAACTAATAATGATCAGTGATTGAGCTGTTCAAAGTAAAATATTCTAACCTTACCACACAAAGAGGTGACAGTATGGATCATTATCCTGGACCTCCGACATTTCTTTCAGCTCGGGTTTGTTGCATTGAGCTGCAGAGTAGATAAAGCACATGAAGCCACGAGGTAGCTGTCTTGATTTTTTTCAAATGGAATGTCATTGGTAGAGCTGTAGATGTTCAGACAATAAAAGTGTTGCGTGTTCCCGACTAGCCAAAAGATTCTAAGTAAACTAAAAAGTACTGCCTCTCTATAAAGGCCCTTTTCTGTGGTAAATTTCTACCCTGGTCATTTGTATTTACCCTGGTCCATGCAATGTAAACAGAGAGGGATACAGTGGGCGCACAAAGAGCACTCTGGTTCCTGGAAAAGGTTCCTGAAGTTGTAACACACTCTAATCTATGGGGAACTGATATGTGCTGGACTTACCACACAGGTGGGCAGTTAGTTTATCAAAGGTTCACACTATGCTGCTAGTTTTACACATTCAAAAAAAACAATGCAAATGGGACTCACTGACAACTGAAACTTTATATGCACACATAATGTCAGTAATCAACCAAAAAATATTATGGAAACATTTACAAATTTAAACTAGTCTTTTTGAACCAGCAGTTTTAGTAGTAAACCATGTGATGCGTGTAGCTGCTGAATTTATTAAAAATACAAAGCTGGCTTATCCTTTCCAAAGCCACCATGACAAATACCAAAACAAACCAGCAAAAATCAAAACAGAATATAAAAACAAAATCTATTATTTGTTAATCTATTATCATTGTTTTCTCAATAACAAATAATCCTTCAGAGTTCCCATGGTAATACGTGGATTTAGAGATGTAACAGAGTTTTATTTTTACAAGGTCCATCAGACTGTTGTTGTTTAAATGTTAGTTATAAGAAACCCCAACTAGTGCATCGTAATACATGCATAACAGTTTGAGTTATTATTTCTCATAACTGATCTGATGTCTTCATAGAGTCATTTTATCATGGCAACAGTCAAAAAGACAAGCTCTACTTCCACATGCATGTGAGCGTGAAAAACACTTCCACTGTTCTTTTCTTTTGTCTCATAAACTCGGACCAACAGCACCAAAACTTACACGCCCATGCGCACGCGCAAACCCACCTACCCTGGCGTCCTCGTTCCATCTTCATCCATCTCCCAGTTCTCCCTCCCTCTCTTCTTCCTCTCCTCTCCGCTCCTCACTGGGGGGTACAGATGGGAGGAGACGCTCCTGCTCAACGTGTTTTTTCCCGCAGCGGACTTTACGGTACCGGAGAGGGGAAAGCAGAATCCTCTGCTCTCCGTCGGTCACGGGGTCCATTTGTGATTTTCACACCCTCACGCTTTTTTTCTTGCTTTCTTTGGGTGTGCCCACATCTTGTTTTTTTTTAATGTATTATTTATTTAAATCATGGAGCTTTAGTGGCTGGAAGCGTCGCTGTGTGCAACTGACTTGGATTTAAACTCAAGTGATCTTAGAATGAACCGGACTGCCAGACTCATCTCATCCGTTTTTTGGCCACTGGGGTACTAATAAGATGCGGCTGGTCGCGCGAGCACCTGTCCTGGTTTCAAACCGGCCCGGTTCGTCCCGGTAGGCTGATCCTGTTCGATGTTGCGGAGTCCTCAGGGACCATCCGATTGATTTTCTTTTTAAGATACCGGATCCAACACCAGCTTCCTGCCAAATGGATAACTACTCCACTTTACCACGTAAGGCAACACAGAGAGACACCTACCTGCTGCAGTATTTCTCATTCAGTCTGTGCTAACGCTGGGGATCCCTTAATGGATAACCACTTCGGTGTGGTAGGCTGTGATGCTCCTATGATTTGTGCCACCTAATAATAAAGACCTTTTACAGCTACTTTAGATATGTGATCTTCATCAGTTCACTATTTTGTCATAATAAGCCTAATTTTGAAGCCACTGTTTCCATATTTGTGTCAGTAATGCCAATAAGCAGCAACACTTACATAAAATCATTTACTTTTTCCTCCTATTTAGTATTTTAATATATATTTGTTTTTTTTATAAAACTGCTTAATCTTTTAATGGATTGAGATACTCTAGACATTTGGGCTCTGTGATGAGCTAATGAAACAACCATGCCTGCAGGGAGGTAGAGGTGTGTATGTGTGTGTGTGGATGATATATGATGCAGTGTCATATACTTTCCTGTTTTGACACATAGCCCAAAGCTGCTCCGCCGTCACATTGTCATGCTTTCAAACATCATCACATATACACACCTGTTAAAGACTCCTGCCGGAGGCGTCTTACCTTATTATCCTATCTTGCACATTATTTCAGAGCATCAATCTGTCACACTTGTTAGAAGCTTTAAATGACACAGGATTATTGATAACCAGCTGGCTGGATGGTTTTTGGTGCATGTAATCATTTTTTTAAGATTATGTTGATTGTAATCTTTCCAGTTTTGGTTCATGAGAGGGTTTGTCGGCCAGTCGTCTCTTTAGAAATTGCTTTCAAACTTGGAGGGCATAAGGCAACATGCAAAAAAGGCTCCATCCTGTAAAAGAGAATTTTTAATTACAGTCTTCAGTGCAGTATTTTCAAGGCTTCTATGTGTATGTTGCTCCTAAAAGGACTTCTCAAATCTATTTTCTTCTCAGTAGGGCTGTGCACTCTCTGCTAATAGCTAATTTTGTATAATTTTGAAAACACTTGAACATATTATGTCCTATTTTTTTCTTAGGTCATATAAACTGAACCAGTTCAGGCTCTATTTAAATGTCATTATCCAGACATGCAGCTTATTCGAACTTATTTTGAGAACACATTCAGCACGTGGTGCTACATCTTCTTTTCTGTGCACATCACTGCTTTCTAAATCTCTGCTTTGATCTTAAAGACCATTAAAAAAATGTTATTGTAATTTGTCATTCTAAAAAAAAGATTGTTCTGATTACAATTTTATGAACTTCAACCTTTTGATGGCGGATAAAATGCCTGATTTCCAGGACAGTATGTAAATAGTTTTTCCAAGCTAATAAGCCAGTTTTATTTGATATATAACTGGACTAGTACAGCTAGAGCAAAAAGTCAGAACTATGAAATGTTTTAGCTGCTTCTACACCTGCCAGCCAAAGTGATAGAACTGTGAGAGATCCAACTAAACTTTGATGAGAACTGCTCTCTTTGATTGGTCATAATTTTATTATGGCAGTTAGGTTGGTAGGAAAACCAAAAACCTTACGTCCAACTGGATGTCAAGATGCTAGTTTTTTCATTGCTTCACAAGAAGATGAACAATTTTGCCACCGTTCCATGTCAGAGTCTGGGTCTGATTTTAAGGTCTTGTTTACAGTTTCAGAAACCACCTCATTGTCTCATGTTATATATGATGGGAAACTTGGTTGTACTGTCACTTTCATTAATAAAGATGAGTAACTCAAGGTGCTAGTCCAGCTTATCCACGAGTTCTTATTTATCAGATATTTCTTCTGATCCTTGTATTTTCTGGATGCTTTAACATGCATTGACCCTATGATTATAATTCACTAGTTTGTTATGATGCAGAATTAGTCTTTGTAGTGACCTGTGTAGTAGGAGAAAAGATAAGATGAAGGAGAAAGATAAGCATTGTTCATTTTGTGGAGCAGGTAGTGGCTGTGGCTCAGCAAGCAGTATGGTAGTTCTCCAGCTGAGAGGTCAAGAGTTCAGACACAAGCTCCTCAACATGTCTCGGTACATATCATTTAATATTTTAAGTCTGTGAAAAGAAGTGAAGCACTTTGCAGAAAACAGCAGAAAAAGTACAATTTCAATCATCTCTGGTGATGAAAGTTTTAACAAAGTTGATATTTTATGAATTAAGAAACCTGATGCATTCATCCCTCTTATTACAGACTCTGTAATCAAAACCAATCAAAATACATAAACAAATCCTTGAGAGACACTGACCCAAAATCCCCAAATCATATTTGTCACTAACAAAGATAATTAATTGATATTTTACTCTTCGTCTTCCCTGAAGATAAATTAAGTTACTCAAAAATGTATTCAGATTTAGAATGTCTTTAGCTGATCTGAATTCATTTTAGGCTAACTTAATTTTTTTTAAATTCTTTGATGACTCTCTAAAAAATTATTCCAGGACAGGATAAAATATAAGAGGATTCTGAACCACAAAAAGGATGAATGCAAAAAAACATTATTCAAAGATCCAACTTGCACACAGATAGAAGGACGGTTGACCACTAAAGCTCTGACAGGACACTGCTGTTCTTTCTGCTGCTGATGCTGCTGGTTGCCTAGTGACAGTATCCATGAAACCGGCTCCTATCGTCATGGTGATGGGCCAAGGGAGAGAGACCCAGTGAGGGAAGGGGGGCAGAGATACCAGTACATCTGCAGTGTGTTATGATGATGAGGTTGGGCTTATATTTTCTCTGGTGATTGGTGAAGAATGTTTTGCTCTGACTGTGACATATTAGTGTTGTCAGGTTTGCCTGTAGCAGAATGAAGGACATGCAGAGTCAAGTTTAATTAATCTCATTTTAGCCACTTTACAGTGATTTCTTTAATGCTTTCTGTCAGGCATGTTCTATGAAAGAAGCAAAGCTTGACTTGATATCTTACATGATGGATGGATGGATGGATGGATGGATGGATGGATGGATGGATGGATGGATGGACAAAAGGCAATGTGTATATTCTAAAGAACAGAGCTTTAGAAATCATCGGATGAATATATTTAGTAATTAAAATAATTTCTTGAGCAAAACCATATAAAAACAGTATTAACGTTCCCATTATAATGACCATTTTTCTAACCTTTTTGATATTACAAACTGAGGCGGGGCGGATTCAGTAGGCAAACTCAGAACAATTTAATACAACTGGAGCTCTGCCAAAGTAACACTTTACATTATTTGATTTGAACAAATCACTGATTTAAAGTTAATGAAAACAACAAGAACGTTAAGTTTTTGTCCTAATTTGTAGTTTTTTTGTTTTTAAATAGAAAATAATCTGCTCCTAAATAACACATTTTTTACACTATCTAGTTTCCTCAAAGCACTTAAAAGTGCATTTTTTTAATTAGCTATTTACACAAACACTCAATTTTATGGTATACTACCACCAAGGGATCGAGGATATTTAGAAATGACTGTTTTGCTCAAGGACACATTAGAGCATGGCTTCAACCACCAATCTTCCAAGTGCAAGATGACTAGAAATGGTTCACACTGGGACATCCAGTGTACGGGATGAAACCGTTGTCTATGTTTTTGCATAAAAGTCACATGTTAAAATCCTGCAGCAGTTTCTCAAAACCCCTAAATCCAACATTTGCAGGATTTTAAAGAAGCAAAGTGAAGAGTAATGTAGTGCCAAGGGGAGAGGGAGGGAGGAGGAAGAGAAGGAAATGTTATCCTCTTTGTTATGGCACATACTGTACTGCAAGTTCACACAAGCTGTGTGAAACTGCTCCAAACTGGTCTCTTAACAGATACATTTATCCCATACATTCTCTACACATATCTGGTTTAATGTGACTTTGTTCAATGTCAGTGTAGAGTCAAAATGTTTTTTTTATTTTTGATTATCTTCTGTCACTTATTTAATATTCCTGACACTCTCACCATGGTTACAACACTCAGTAAATAACTGGTTATCTCATGCTGCAGTTGTATTTATTGTATTTAAACACAAGTTACTTCCTCTTTTAACAGTAACCAAAACTATCCCCTAAAGGGCACAATGCTCAGTAGACGAATGTCATGTTCGTCCCCAGGCTTCACTTAAAGATGCAGAATCCACAACTGTGATCTACCAGGCAGCATCTTTTTGTGATATATTGACTGGACAGATTGTGGAGCTTCTGGTATTTTGCTGTCATAACAAAAAGCCTTTACTCATCTATTGTGACAGTTACAAGAATACCCCAGAAGATGACCTGTCACTGACAAGTACGCAGCCTGGGCAGGATAACGGAACTGCAATGTAGCAAGGTTCACCTCTTAGATAGAGCAGCTGTTTGTGAAAGTAGGACAGTGGTAAAACACACCTACACAGGTGATTCGCCGCTTATTTCGGTAAGAAACAGCTGTTTAGATGATGCTATGGTGGAGCTGTGTTTTTTGTTGACGTAAATAGTTTGTTTGAACTGAGGGAGCTCTATAACTGGCAGAACAGCAATAAGGTGTTTGACACCACCATAGGCTCAGCACAGGTGTGTATGTGTGGGTAGCCGAGTCTTTCACACGTCACTGTTTCACACAGTGGGAGTAATTTGGCTGAATCTGAGGGGTTTTGTGTGTGTATTTGTGCATATTTGTAAAGTGTATATTTACAACCACTGTTTCAATTTCAGAATGATAAAAAATGTCTCAACGATAAAATGACTAGTTCTAAAAAACATTTTTTTATTCATAAATTACATTTGGCAAAGTATCATTCTGCTGGTTGTGCTGTATTCTTCATTTTAAATTGATTCTAATATTTTAGAAGTTTTTTTTTTTTTTTTGCCAGTGCTGTAGTCTAACACTTACAAACCCTTTGACAGCTGTATATCTTCAGGCTAAGAATCTGGTTCACTCAGTGCTCATGATGAAGGGTAATACATTTAAATTTAAGATGAAAAAAAGCAAAACTAATTCGTTTCACGTTACATTTTCCATAATTTTAGCTAATAAAAATGCATTTTTGTGGGTTGTCACAGAAGGTTTTTACTGATAATTGATTCATTTTCTTTTGCATTAATAGTTCCCTGAATATGGTTTTTACCTATCAATGAAGTCTAATTGAAACACTCATATACCTTTACAATATTAATTATAAAACCGACATGTTACATGTACATTTTGATGCAGGATCATGTATATCAGTAAATACATGTGTATTTAGCCTGCTTTGTTTTAACTTTGTCATATTCAACACTTTGTTTTCCAGCATGGTTGATTATGATAAAGATTTCAGTCAAATGTTAATCCTAAAAGGTTGAACAGTAAGGAACTGGACTTTCTTTCTTGGAACTTGAAAACTTTTCAGCTCAGGAATATCCATTTCATTACTGACCCACCTATGATTTGTATGGGTTGTGTCACTTGTGAGTTGTTCATCAACACGTCTAACATGTGAAGTGTTTCAGTTGCAAATTTCAAGCTGTGAATGGTATGAAAATGCTTGAGGAGAGTCAAGGCTGCCTTGTAAGTTCTGGAGAGGGGGAAATATAAGGCCACCACTTTTGTTTAATGTTGGATTTTTCATTTAATATAGAAAATTTCAATTATACCTTCTCCATCTGTCTTTTCTGTCCAAAAATGTGCACATTACTGTCCTCCAAAGAGTGTCTCTCATCCTTGAACTGTAGGTGGAGAGCTAAGTTCTATCCTGAGGGTTTAGCTGGCTCTGTGTTGTGCCATGCTTTTGTAAAGAGTTTTAGTTTCCCATACAAAGGTCTGAAGACTCTGCTGCACTGGACTGTGTACACGACAGTGCTCAGCCTGAGTTTGAGTGTTCTTTTCTTTTAATGGATTAGTTTCTGTCTAAGAGGATGTTTTAAATGATTCTACTACAACATATTGTATGACAATATTTTTATGATTCTTCTTTGTGTGGTGTTTAACAGGTTTTTTTAGTTTGCTTGGAAAAGGCCAAGTTAGGGGATCCACAGTTTTCTTATTTTATTTCTTTCCATCTGTCCAGCTCAGGGGTAAAGTGAGAAAGACCAGAGAAATCAATGGGGTAAAGTGAACCACTTACTTTTTTCACTCTAAACTGCCATAATAACATACAGTATGTTGTAATAAGTTAGAACCCTGACAGCCTCACATTCCAGAACAAATGTTAGACTAGTAACAGAATCATGGAGATTGGTCAATTAAGCACATTTTGTTCCTAAACACTTGAAATCTTGCTGCAAACGTTGAAGGGATGTCACATGGTTTTATATGTTGGTACATCATCAAAAGGTATAATATAAGTTTTTCTGTCTGAATCAATTTGTTTTGGCACAACAGCTGATTAAGTTGACAGCAAGAAAATGTACTTTTACATGCAAAAAAAAAGAAAACATTTTTTTGGAAAAAAAACATGCTTACCTCAGCAAAATAAGCCACTCTTTTATGGCCAGGGGGAAATGGGAGGAGCTTGGAAACAAATTGGTCGCATGGGCACAAATGTGTTCTGTTGCCTAGATACAGGTGGTGTCTCAGATTAAACAGTATCTCACATTACCCCGTTCTCCCCTACAGATTAAAAAGAAGACAAAAGCAGTTCAGTGTCTTTCTGTTTGAGCACTAAGAACTCACAGATACTATGGTTTAATGTTTGTGCTACTTTTAATATGATGCAACATAAAAATAAAATTATTATAATTTAAAAAATGACTGAATAGTCTTATAGTTTAAGAGAGGAGGGGGCCGGGGTCTGCACATCCTGTGCTGGTCCATATGTTGCCTTGGGTGACTCAGTTTCCTCCTAATGCAGCACTGGCAGATCAACTCCGACTGCATCAGGATGTTTGAATGCAACAAAGAGACAAAGAGTGACCCTAAGGCCTCTAGTAGAGTCTTTAAAATCACTTCAACCATTTCAGACTCTCAGGATTTAACTGGGAGGTAGTTTAAGGCAACAGAGCCTTGACTATTTTACCCACAGCAGTAAAATTAACCACAGCACTAGAAGTAATGAAAGAAAAATAAACTCATTTGTAGAAAGAAACAGACATGAAATGCAAGACTGCAATAAACTGACTTCACACCTTTCTTCTTTTGGTTTAAGTGTTCTTTGTTTTGTGACACACATGGAGAACAGAGAAACTTTTTGGAAAACAGAAAACAGGACAAAAAAAAAACAGAGAGGAAGATTGATGAGAGCAAGTAATCTTGACAGCATCTGCCAGCTGTCCTTCTCTGTCTGTCTCAGCTCAGTTGTCATGACTATCAGATAGTAAGAGTCTGACAGATGGATTGTCTTTGTCTTAGTGTTCACTCAGGTTTGCTGCTTTTTGGCTTTTTATCATCTCAATACGACTTTCTCTGTAATCACCTTTTTATGTTTATATGTTCAGACTCTTCCTGAAAGAAGAAGTCTGTTGTTTCTAATTGACATGTATCACTTTTTACAACAAAATTCACAACAGATTTTATACCAATGTTGTGACGTTTTATGAAGAATTTTGAATTCACTTGCTGCCACTTTGCTTTGAGTTTTAGCACAAAGGTTCATTGAAGTCTGCGTAATATTTAGTGTGACATTTAACATATGAAGGAAAATTCCACAAACTTCTGAAAAAAAAAAAAATGTATAAAAAAAATGTCAAGTGTCACTAAGTAATCATGTAAAATTATGAGCTCTTTCCTGGATTAAAATATAGATTTATGTTTTCGTCACTGTTCAGCTTTTTATATTTAAGAAAAGTCCCCTGGCTCAGTAATGTTCACTGACGTGTGGAGAACGATTATATCTCAGTACACATGACTGAAGGCATGAGCTCAGGCCTGTGTGCATGTGTGTTTTACTTATTACACTGTCACTTTCTGATGCTACCTATTCTTGCATGTATGTTAAGAGTTGCACGTGACTCTAAAAAGTCTGTGTATTGGACAGAATTGAACATGAGACTGCTGATTGGATTTTCTTGTCACAGTGCTGCTGGATTTCCAGATTTAAAACTAATTTTCAATTTCAATTTACTCATATATATATGTGGGAGTTTTAAAATGTATTATTGCTAGAAAATATTTCAGTGCAGAATACTGAGGAAACGCAGTAAAAAAAAAAAATCCTAAATCTAGTTTAAATAATACCAAATTACAACAAAAGGCATCTAAAGGTGAAGCATGTTTACAAAAATTAAAGCCTCATTGTTTTCAATGAAAAGCCTTTATTATGTGAACATTCTTCTGAAAATAGTTTAGTTTAATATGACAACAGGGTATGCATACGAACACAGGTGGTACACAGACACATGAAAAATGTAGAATAAGAATCCGAATTATTGAGAGTAACACAAAAAATAACAACTAATGGAGTAAAACAAAAGGCAATTAAAGTGAAAAATGTAACAAAGGGAATGTTTTATGCAGTTTATTGATTTAAAGGATACTTCATAAAATCTAGCTCCAAACAAAACAAAATATTACTTTTACAACATCAACTCTTGATTAAATGTTTCTAGAAATGCCAAATTAAGAGTCCGTTCATACCTTTGTTGTGCTAATCCTGAAGTATTAATGCCAGCAGGGTATCATGTGCAGCACTGACAACAACCCACTTTAAAAACATTATTGGATGGTTTCTTTTCAATGCAACTTAATGAAATGTCAGGATAAATAAATAAATAACACCTTTATCACATTTTCTACTATATAAAGATGAAAAACAGATATTAAGATATGACCTTTACACTGTTTTCATATCATCGTTATTTTCTTGAAAGCTTTGGGTAGATTAGAAAACAAATATTTAATTACTTTGTTGTGTTTGTAATTAGTGATTATCGCTGTTGTTTGTTTGAACTAATGCATCTCAGTAGATTTTATAACTTTCACCTGTCCTAAAGATATTAGAATATCTTCATGTACAGCTCCAACAGCATACCCTTCCTTCTGAATAATGAAATGTTTCAGGTTTTTTTCAATGTGCTTTGTTATACAAAGATTCTTTTTCTGAATTTTGGGAAGTCAAATCCAAATCAGGAGAACATGTTTGACACATCCAGCTTATAAACTGGATCAGGTGAAATCTGTTTGGGTTGAACCAGTTTATCCTATTAGATTTTATAGCTGAACAAAGTCAAACTAATATTACAGCCTGTAAATAATTTGATGGTCAAAAGGACAAACCTTTTACAGATATTTTTGTGTCATGGTGAAAGATACAATTTGAAATGTACTTATTTTTATACATATTACATTTTGTGTGTATATATATATATATATTTATAAACATTTCCAACTGAAATGTAAATGTTAAAATAATCCCCTGCAGCAGCACAGTTTCACTTGACTCCTTGTTAAGTATGAAATATGTTCTGCAGTGATAACACATTAATTGTGTGAATGTACACTTTGATTGTTGGCGAATCGTGTTTGGGAGGTTTCATGGTGCACCGGAATGTGGGAGTGAAGTCTTTCACCCTTGACAGGCTGGCCTGAAATTGCCTTATGAAACCCACATCACAGTGGCTATGACTCTGTATTTAAAACACTTTTACTGCAGCTTTGTGTCGTGACTGTGGGCTTCACACCAGTGTGTCCTCGTGGAACTTCCACCACGCTCTCCTCCTGTCTCTCTCTCTCCAGACAGTGAAGGTTGCTGTGGCTTGTCTGCTCTGCATGAAGATTTATCTGTTCCGGGCTTATGTGATGTTATTTTGATAAAAATGACAATCTCATAGAGGTTCTGTGAATTACAGCTCAGTGGTGGCTTATGTGGTGAAGTTATATCTTATTTTATTTTCAGGCCCAAACGTCATGTTTAAATGCATGCTGTGGAAAACAGCTAAATATTTCATGTTAATACTTTGAACCTGCTATACTTCAGATTGTTCACATGTAGCTCTGATATGATAAAAAATCCACAGACATCTAGCCTTCAGTCCCAGTGAGTAAAGAATCATGCAGGTCAGTTGAGAATCAGATCCTGAAACTGCAGCTACTCTGATGTCACAATGGTTTTTATTAACTGCTGTTTAACAAAATTTGAGTCTGGGATTTGAACAATCTGCATATGTGTGCAAACTGCAAGGCTAGCAATTGACCAGAAGTTGGGGGAAGGTGAATTGGATGTAACACAAGACTGGAATGATGCAGAGTATAAAACAAGATGTTGCTTGATGGCAAGAAAAAGTGAGGACATTAAACTGGCATTTAAACATTATCCTATTGGGGAGTTTTTTAATTAGATATAATTTAATGGTAAATCATTTTAGAGTCAGTTTGTCGAAAGATTAGTTTGAATATTCTAGAAATTAGAACTTTTTTCATTTGAAAGTTGAAATAAAACATAATTAACAAGTGTAAAAGCACGAGAGCCTAAAAAAGTCCAATCAAAGAGACCGTTTAGCATTTAGTACTCAACAAAGTTGGCATGTTACAGCTACCAAGTTAGAGTACCAGGCTTTCTCTTGTACTTTGTTATAGTTGTTTATATAACACACATGCACACATTTTTGACATCATAGGAAGGAAACCAGGCACAAGGTTTTTTATGCAAACTCAGAAGTCCTGCATCACTCATTTTTACCCCACTGATACTTTTAGAAACTCTGCTAATAGAATCGACAGCACACATTTTGAAACATTATACGGTAGGTGTCAGAGTGACTTCCTCTCCCAGTTCATTCTCCTTACCTGAGGGACTGTTTCAGCACATTTGCATGAAGCTTGTCAAAATCGTGCCCAGAGCCAGGGCTTTTTAATTAGTGTTTTATGGTAATTTTGGGCAATTGAGTCTCCAGTCACTATGGCAACAGCTCAATGTGCAATTTTCATGGACTGTTAAGGGAAGCTTTTGGTATAAAACTTACTAAAGGGTGTTTATGCAAATGAAAGCCGTCATGCAGGGGAGAACTTTTAAATCCTTCCAAATGTGGTTAGAGTTAAGACGTAAGGTGAGAATCCTGCGACAGTGTGCATTCATGTTGAAGTGACCTTGGGCAAAGCAGTAAACCTGATCTGAGCGCTCAAATCGTAAACATGTAAGCTGAAAGATAGCATTACACAGATGAAAAAGGAGGACATATTATCTGTTTTCAAACTGAGAGGAAAGGAAAAATGGGAGGATGGAAGAGCGACAGAGGCAGCAGCAGGTGATAGATGGAGCGAACGCATGAATAGAGATGCAGACAGTCCTGCACAGCTATCAGCTGGCAGTAAAAAAAGAGGGACTGACTCCTGGCCAAGAGAGAGAGGAATGGAAGGATGACAGAAAGATGGAGAGGTTGTTCCAGATAGCAGCAGGTCTCACAGTGTGTACAGGGAGAGTTTTTCAGGTGAAGGTGAATCGTTATCCTGCAATCAGGACTGTGTGATCTGTATTCATTATGTTACAGGGTGAGAAAACTGCATACAAAGCTACAAATGAGTACTTGGAAATAAATGTCAGGATATTCTCAGAATAAGTACCCATACTTTGAATGTTTTTGTTGATTCTCAGACATTTAGTATGATAAATCAATACATTTGACAATGTAACTCATTTAAAGTGGAACCTAAACTTAAATGTAAGTTAATATCCCCTTAAAGACCTTAGAGCATTTAAATGATTGGATCTTCCTTTTCAGAATTAGGGATGTTCATTTTTATAAGCTGATCCAGCATATATATATATATAAATATATATATGGCCACACATTTTTTTACTCCTCTATCCCAAACAATACATTGGATTTCCAAACTTTAAAGACTAGATGGGACATGATAAACTGTGTAGTTTATATGCAAACCTCTTTCATAAGAATACCATAACAATATCATGTATGTGTTGCATCTCCTTTTTTCTTTCAAAGAGACCATAATAGAAAATAAATACATTCATTTCAATCAGTTCTCAGATGTTTTGACAAGAAATGGTGGAACAAAAGATCTGCAAAGAGTTTTTAGAGTGTTATGGTCTCGGGGTTGTGTGGGTGTCAGTTCTAAAGCTTTCTGGTTACGATATAATTCAGCTCAGGATTTACTATGTGGATGTTGAGATCACTGCTTTGGGCCGGGTTGGAAAGGGTGAGGATAAGATCCCAAATGTTTTTTCTTGACATAGAAAGCAGTTAAAGGCTTTTAGCCACATTATTTTAAAAGTTAAATCAGGAGAACGACACATTCCTGCACCAAAAGGTGTCAATCAGGCAGCCAGATTTTAAATATGACACCATTTTTCAGGAACTAATAGAAATAAACAAACACAGGAGTGAACCTTTTGGCTTCTCATATTAGCATATGTAATGCTAATAAATACTCAATCATCAGAATATAAGATGATTGTTTAACTTGAATGTGCCAGTTCAACTGTAAGTACTTTACAATTATTGTGTAACATCAGGAATTGTCTGCATAGACTAACTGACAGTTGTATAGATTATATAATCTAGGCCTAAACCGTCACATGTTCTCTTGCTGATCAGTTTCTAAACTGCATCAGATTATTTTTTGTGTATAGATGCGTAATAAACCACTACATATCGTAGTACTATATCACTATATACTATATCACTACATCAGAGCTTGTTAATTCTTATAGATTTTGACCAGGAAATCTTTAGTTTGCGTTTCTGGTCATAATAAAAGTTGTTCTCTTGGGACGTTAACTTAGACTTCATATCTTTAACTGTACCTGCTAACTGCTATTTTCTAACAATGAGGGATTTGCTGTTGTCATACAGCCTTCTTCTATTATAAACTGAAGATTCTCAGATAATGGTTCATTGAGTAACAGAAGTCCTGCTGATTGTTGGAACTAAAATTGAAATATCAAACTTTTTTTTAAACTTAAAATATGTATTTCTTTGGGGTTTTTTTCTTCCAAAAATAGTTGCAAACAAACTAGAATCTTTACAAATATTAATGTTCTGAAGGGTCGTGCTTTGTTGTGTTTAAACTTTCATAAGTACAAATTGTATTTAATTACATTAATGATATTTTAGACATGCACTTCATCTGCACATTAAGTCACTGTACACCTCAAATATGTTCATTTTGTCTCCATAAAAATACTAAATTTTGTTTTAGAAATTTTATTTTTCTCATAATGATGAATAAAATTAGAAAATGTGTTCGATGTCATCTTGTTCCCAACCAGCAGACGATAACGTTGTCTTTCCAGTGACTTACCTTTTGGAACTGAATTTTATTTAAGATGCTCCCATAAAGGAAAATTAAAAGCACCCAGCCTAATTTAAGATGGCGTCCCTTTCTGTCTCTTGGTGGGTTGAGGGAAAAGTTTAACACAGACAGACGGAGGAAGAACACAATGAGAGGGAGAGAGAGGGAGAGAGAGAGAGAGAGAGAGAGAGAGAGAGAGAGGTCTAAAAGGGAGAAGACAGAAAGAGACGATGTGCTGGGGCGTCTCAGGCAGAAAGAACTGGGCCACTGAACACAACCCTGGAAGAACAGAAAGAAGAAAAAGAAAAGAAAAGACTGGCCTGGAAATAGGGAGGAGAAAGTGAGAGATGACAGAAGGAGAGGAGGGAGAGGAGATGCACAGATGAAGATTTCTCTCTGTTAGCTTCACAGATACTCAGGAACAGTTGGAGGAGTGAAGACTGAATAAAAAAAAAATCTCAGAAGTTGGTTTGAAAATGTTTGAGTACTGTTACTTTTTATTATGATGATGACATCACAATACATGAACCTTTCTTTGTATTTTTTTATTTATTTTCAGGTATGCAAATATAATTTGAAACTTTGAACGTCTTGTTTTAACAAACATATGCGTGATTAAAGGTTTTTCACATCCATTCTGGTGGACAGCATTTGCTTTGATATGCATGTGCTAAAAAATACCAACACACGTGAAAGAAACAGGTTTAGAATAGCTGCCCACTGTAGGAACCACTATGCATGAAAGGTTTAAATAAAGTGAATCTTTGTTTAAAATAATTTAAAATCTTAACTGCTGAGAAGTTTGATAGAGGAAGAACAAAAATGTAAACAAACATGAAAGCAGTTTATACACACAGAAGAAATCTAAAGGTGGATGAAAAATGATTTCCGTGTGTAAATATCACTTTTTGCTCCCGTATCATTTCCAGGCTCATCGTCTGCCTTCCTTGTAATTTTTATTTAATTTATGCAGCAATTTCAAATATTCTAATTGTTTGTTAATCTGAATTTGAAGTACGTCAAAAAAATAATGAATAACTTTCTTCATAAACATTTGAAGCAAAAACAGGCTCTTTCTCTGCTGATGTTTTCTTAATTCACGTGTTTGGCTTCATGTGATGTTGATTTTGAGCTCTGGTAATCGGAGGGTCACTGGTTTGAATCCCTGCTCCCTCCTGAAAAGATCGCTTTTGCTGTTGTATCCTTGGGCAAGAGACTTCACCCATCCTGCCTGTTTGGTGGTGGTTGGAGGGCCTCGCCTCTGTCAGTGTGTGTCCCAGGACGGCTGTGTTTACAACATGTGTGTATTTTGTGTGTGAATGGGTGAATGACAAACTGCAGTGTGCTTTGGAAGTCGTCTGACTTTAAACATGTGCTTTTCAAATACAAGTACAACCAATTACCATTGATGAATCAAACATTTCTTATAATCAAAATTCACATTTTTTTCTGCCAGTTCTTGTAAATAAATGTGAACAAATGATTATTTGTGTGTCTGTTGCTGCCTGACCCAAAACGATCTTTAAAAATATCTGTATTTGCTCTGTTTCTATGATGAAAGTTGCAAACTAAGGTTTTGATTTCAACTGGCTGTTTTCATAGTTTTTTGTTCAAGTTGTCAGTTTCCTCACTGTCTTCGGTTAAAAATAGCTCCCTGCAAACTTTGTCTGATAAGCTTTGTATTATTTATGTCACAACATGTCACACACACCATTACATACTCAAGTTAAAATTTTGCTCTTGCATGTAGATTTCTTTGAAAATTCAAATATATATTTTTAGAACAGTTAGCACACCGTTTTCTGCTGTTTACTGACTTGCTTTTACTTCTTAATGTTTTTCTTTTTTTCTGCTGATAACAAAACTAAAGAGATATGAAAAAAAACTCACTTAACCTTTTGATGAAAAATAAATAAACTTGTTTCTGCTTCTTTGTTTAACTGACCACTTTCACATTTTAGAATTTAGAAACTTCTCTAGTGGTTTGGGAAACACTCAACGTGTATCACAGGGCCCCCTGTAGCTCACTACGTACAATATGTGCTCCATTTACCAAAGACCTGGGCCCTTTGCTGAGTGTTATCATTTTTACATGCCCAATTTCCCATTTACTAAACATCATTAGTTTATTCAAACTAAAAAAAAATGTCCAAAATGTTTTGAACATGATGCAGCTCATTAAATATTCGTGTCTTAGTCAGTTGAAGGCCTGCTGTGTGATGCTGAGCTACTTGTTCGAATAGTATATAATATAAAAAGAGAATGAACAAATAATTGCTGGTTTGTTGTTGATGATGAGCGACTTATTTATCAAAATTGAACATTGTCTAAATTAAAATCCCTGCAACAACTGAGAAGTTTTCCTGCCTGACAGCACAACTTGCTGTAATGTTTTCTGTCTCTCAGTCACTTCTGGCTGATTGTTTGTCTTTCTTTATTGAATTCTATTTATATTTCTCACTGTCTGTTCAACTTTTCGCTTGTTTTTGTCTTTATAGGCTTCTTAATGCCTTAAACTTTGAAAATAGGTCCCTTTTGTTTTTTGGAGTTTCACTGAAAACACCATTTCAGGTCTTCCTGTTGCATTAAATGTAAATTTGAGTAACTGTTTGACCCATTCATTCTACTTGTATTAAATTATTTATGTATCTGAACATGGCTGTCACATTTGGGTCCAGGTGAACTGTCAGCTGTTCATGTGTTTTTTTTTTTTGTGCTGGCTGATTGTTATTTTTAGTGTGATTGCTGTGAGGGTCAATGAGTTTTCCATACTTACCACCTGGAGCCTCACTGCCTGGCGGATTGGACCAGCTGTGAGTGTGAAAACACCCAGAACGTGATTTAGCAAAACTGTGCTGTGATTCTTTGACAAATTAGCTTCATAAAACAAACAAAACTGTTCAAACAGATTCCCTCTCTGTGACAGTTGAAACTTTTTAGGAGGGATGAATTAGATTTCAATGTACCATCTTCCAAATAATTCAATAACATAGCTTATTTTCAGGCTATTAGGTTGTTTAATAATTTCCTAGCAGATTCTTTTTTTTTTTTTTTGCTTATTGCAGTTTCACTTTTTCCTGTGCCACTTCTTATAACTCAAATATTGTCTTTATTGTTTTGTTTTTACGTTTTACTCTGTACGAGCAGATTAATTCCTGATATTTTAGTGCCTCAGCTTTCTTCTAATCTCTGCTTTGGAACTTTTAAAGCTGAACTTCTGTAAATGGTTACATTTCTGCCTCAATACAGAAAAACAGTGCTTGTATGTGTCTGTTGGTGTATGTAATTGTTTATTTAAACACAGCAAGCTAACAGCTTCCCTTATATATAGCGACACACACTGCTCATGACAATGTGAAACAATGGGATGTGAAACAGGAGTTTTCATTTTCTCTCTCTTTCATTGTCATAACTAATCATAAACTAAATGAGTCTGTGTGCTGAACTCTGGCTCTGTCACTGAGTCATGAACTGTTGTGTGACACTCTGTGATTGTTTAATTGTGAGTGAGTGTCGACGCCTGAGCGAGCTCTGCTGTGTGCACTGAAGTGCTTATTCAGGTGCTATAAAAGTGTCTGATATATTCGAGTCTACTTTAAACGTCGCCAAATGTGGAGCGATCGCCCACTGAGTGAGCGTTCTGTTTTATGACATAGAGAATGAATAAAAATACACCCAGCTCCTGGGAGATGGTCTCCATGGCAGCGGTTACTGTGGCAACAACAGGGCTGCACGTGAAGTGGTGGCTGTCGTGGCGCTCTGGGGAATTCACCCTCTCAAGCTGCTAGAGGACAAGGACACACATACACTCACACACAAGTCTAACTCAGATGAAAAGCAGATGGAGAAGAAGAGACAGGAAACCACTTGAGGTGAAATCCTGAAAGCACACAGGTGACATCCAGTTTTCTGCTCACTTACAGTGTTTAAAAGTTACCTCTGATAACTACTGGGCCCGAGCTCAGTTTTAAGTTTGTTTTGTAAAAATGATTTGTATTAATGAAACTGCAAACTACCTGCTAACTATTTACATTTTTAAAAAGTTATTTACTAGCTAAGGTTAAATTCAGCCAGTCAGTCTCTGTACCAACTTGTTCCTGATCAGAGTCACAGGAAGCTGGTGTCTGTCTCCAGTGGTCACTGGCTGAGAGGCGGGGTCACACCTGGACAGGTCACCAGTCCATCACAGAGCCACATTTAGATGGACAACCACTCACACACACTCACACCAAGAGTCAATTTAGAGTCACCAATTAACCTCAAGCAGATTTTTGGTCAGTGGGAGGAAGTTAGAGTTCTGAGAGATAAACCTACACATGCATGAGGAGAACATACAAACTCCATGTAGCCCAACTAAATACATCTTACAGGATTGTTGTTTTAACCATGTTGCTTGGTATGAGATGATTATCTTGCTTATTCTAACAGTTTTGATTTGGTGGAAGATAAACTGAGCCTCATTTTTTTTCAGATCAGAAGGCGTACTTCAGATTTATTTTGGATGTTTTGTATTCATAAAGCCAAAGTTGTTCGATATGACCTCCATGAATGTAGAATTTCTGATTATTTGATTGAGATTACGTAATTTTGTGTGGTGAGTTTGACATTAAATTTAGTATTTTACTAATGTGCTCTGTTTTTTGTAGAATGTCAGTCATTCCTTCATCATGATGGAGGTAAATACTTGCAGGTAGAAGAAGTCAGACATATTTTCTTGGTTAAGTTCAACTTCGATGTGTGTTTTCTAAATTAGGTAGTTGATGAATTGTGGATTTTTTTTTCCTGGCTAGATTTAATATTATAACCATCATGCTGATACAAACTACGCTACAAATGTGTGTATATCTGTGTGTTGTGAGACTGTATATGAATGGTTACCTCTGTGAAGTCAGTCTGCTCTGTCATGGTGTTTCCATAGCAGCAGCAGGAGCCAACACAGCCAACCAATCTCACTTCTTAGTTTGTACTCTGTTGGAACTGGCTCATTCTGACTCTCTGTCTCCTTTTATCTTTTTTAATGCTTTTTGATCTCTGGGCGTTTGGATAAACTTCAACCTTCCTTACATTTATTCATCTAGAATGGGTCAAACAGACCTAAAGATAAAAAATAATTACATTTCAAATATATAAATGCATGTATACATGTTTACATTTTACATTTTGATATGTTGCTTATCTTGTTGTGCAGAATATGTGCTTTTGGTTAACACACTACATGCTTCCTTTCTCCCACTGCTCTCTTGACAAAAAGGTTGTTATTTTTAGTCTACTCTGTCTTGGCATATTTAGCTGTTACATCAATAGACTGTGAGAGAACAATCAAGCAGCTGCAATTTTAAGTAGCTAATAAGAACAGATTGTTTAACAGGCTGTGCACTGATATTTAGCAGTTGATTTAGACAAGTCATTTAACACAAGGATTCATTTCTAGTTTGTCAAAAATGGATCAATTTAAGTTTTAAAATATCAGTCTATACGTTTCATAGTGATTTCACTGCATGTCATTTTTTTGTTTTTTGGTAAAAAAAAATTCTAGATATGAAACACAAGAATCAATAAATCTTGAAGACAGATAAAAAAAATGAAGGTTTTAACAAATTGTAAGGTATTGGTCATATCAACTGTGATCAGTGTCACTGGTTTATTTAGGACACTGTACTGGTCCAACATGTCCTTAGCTTGGATGTTGTTTTTAAGACGCAGGATGAATTAAACAGATTTTGAGTCAGCTGCAAGCCAGTAAGTAGTGGACGCCTGAACAGCCAATGAAAAGATCCCTAATTCTGTGCAACCATGACAGATTCTGTCAGCTGGTTTGGGTTCTGATGGTTGGACATAAACATTATCTGATAGAATATCATCGCAAGTTGAATATGTAAACAGGTTCAATTCCCCAAACAAATGTCATGTAAAATCATTTGCTGAGTGAAACTACAGTTTAGTTCTTTTTACCACTTTATATCTGAAAATCTAAACCAAAAAACTCAAAGCAATTATAAAAATGCATGTTTTCTCTTAACGGTTAATAATGCTGCAGTTCTGTACTTTGTTATGATGCAAATAAATGTCCACTACTGCAAGAGATTATAAAAGGTGGAAGGTGGAAAAATAAACTTTAGGGTTTATATTAGATTTTCTATTAGCCACCCAGAGCAAATTTTGTGTTATTATTTATGTCCGAATGGATCTGGTATATGCAGAGTTGAACATGTGTGTAAGCTAAAGCTGCAGGTCTTATCTTTAAGCCTTCTGGTGTCCTTCTTTTTCCACACCTTCTCATTTCACTGTTCTTCCCCTTTCTATCCTCCCAGTTCCCTTTCACTCCCACTTCTCTCTCCATCACAGCTGAGGATCAAACAGGAAATTGAAGCAGGATTGCAATTAAATTTACTCATTGTTCAGTTTGAAAGGGCTAGTATTAAAACATTTTGGGTTGTCAGTAGATTGAGCACAGTTAACATTCTGGTGTGACAAGATAAAGCTGCATGATGATTCCACACTCCAGGATTTTATTATGCATGGTTGGCCTACTTATGCCTTTCAAATGGAGCTGTGCAATGGACTGATGTTGTCATAAAATTACAAAAGATCCTGTCTAATTATATCTCTAGTATAATTATATGGCTTGTTGTTTAAAATGGCTGTGTTTCTTTGTGTGTATTTGTATGTGTATGTGTGATAGAATCAAGTTCAACCTCTAGCTCTTGAGCTGGGTCACTGCTGGTGGATGATTGTTTTACTCCTTTGCCCTCAGTTTCACGCCACATTTCAAGCTTTCGAACTAATATTAATCCTACAGTATTTGTACACTAAAATATTTACTCATGTAGTATTGTGTCATTTATAACTATTTTAAATAAAATATGTATGTTATAGAATGTAGTAAAAGCTTAGTTAGGGCTAAGACTTGAGCTGATTGTACCCACAGTCAACAAATGTGCATGTTTCATACATCAGTGACTGTAAATAGTTCCTTGGTGTCCATGTATGCGTGTGTACATGTGAATGCTTGATTGTCTATGTGACCCTGTGATGAGCAGGTGAATTGTCCAGGGTGCATCTTGTGTTTCACCTGTGACTGCTGGAGGTATGGTACTAGCAATCTGTAATCTGGAATAATTAACTTAAAACTTAATTTTGAGTGATAACTTTGTGCTTCAAGAGAAAGTTGATTGTTTTTTCCCCCTTTACATTTTTTGAAAGAAAAGGATGTCCAATCCATCCACCTGTTTCTGTACCTGTGTTGATTTAGATCAAGGATTTTCTAATTTGAAGTGTTAAAGCATTCTAGTTTTATGTCCTATGTATTTTACTCCTTGTGTAAAAATAAATGAATAAACCAAAAAAAAAACAACAAATTATTAAAACCTAAATCTTTTAATTCTTTGACAGTTAATATGAAAAGCTAAGGACATAGAGTTTGATGGGGACATCCAGTATTTTAACGTAATTTATACATTTATTGATCCCTGTTGGGGAAATTATTGCTCTATATTTTACCAATTTTCCTTTCTTTCTTTTCTTTTTTTTTTGAGACAGATACAAGTGAATAGTATAACTTTATGTTTTGTTTACTCCTGTAATACCATCAATTAGAAAATACTAATTTACTGGACTGAATTGTTGCACATATCAAATACATGGAATAGATAATTAATGTTTTCATCTCCTCCAAACGAGACTCTGGGAGCTGCTAAAAGACACCTGTCAGCAGTTACTTGGTCTTTTGGAACTGCAAGTTTCTCCTGGAAAATAAGGGGCGGGGTCTCAGGGTTTTCACAGAACTTTTGGATTTTATATTTATGAGCCTTTTTACACAAAGATTTTGTTGCACTTGACATGTTTTGTGTTTTTTCAGTAGGTGTTAAAGTGTTTCTTTTTGTGTTTGTTTATTGCATTACTCATCACTAAAATCTGTCAATTGTTTATTTCAGCTCACATTGTCATGTCAGTTTTTGTGTTGAATAATTTAGAAAAAATAGTTTTTCTTATGTATTTTAATGCAGCTGCACAGTTAATCACTGCTGCAAAAATATTATGATGCCACTTTGTTTTATCAAAGCTTTTGGAATCTGTTTTTTGTGATTTTTCTGGTGTATGCTGTTGTCAACTGCTTATGTTCTACACAGACACTGTATCAGATATAAAGGAAGCATTTAATAGAAAGTCTGATTATTTCTATCTTCTCATTGTTTTTACAGTGCAGTGTCTGGAAATGACCACCAAACGGAAGCTGATTGGCCGGCTGGTGCCGTGTCGTTGTTTCCGTGGTGAAGAGGAAGTGATCTCAGTGTTGGACTACTCTCACTGCAGCCTTCAGCAGGTCCCCAAAGAAATCTTCAGCTTTGAGCGAACTCTGGAGGAGCTCTACCTAGATGCCAATCAGATTGAAGAACTACCCAAAGTAAATATGTATTTAAAAACATTAAAATTCATTTCACAACCAATAAATTTTTTTAGCTTGAGTGAAACTTGGTGTTAAAATATCATTCAGGCAAGACCTCTGTGTATTTACTGAGAGCTGGCTCATGCTGCTGTTCAGGAACAGTTTCATTCATTTTAAAACACCTTCAAAAATAAATGCAGTTCAGTTTAACAACTTTTATATCTGCAGTTGACAGCACAATTTAAAAGTTTTCTTTTTTCTTTGTCAGTTAAATGTGTTCTCAGGCTTCTGTATATTGTCAAAAGAATGCACATCAAAATCTGTCTGCTGAATAGATTTTATTTTCCAAGAAACAATTTGCAAAGTTTGTGTTTTTCTATTCAAAAATTGAGCTTTTTCACTGTGGAAATCTTAGAGGTATAAAGGGCTCTATAAGCTCACATTTTCTTAATTTTACTGTTGTTTTGAATGAAACATCCCTGAGTATATGGGAATACCCTAAGATGCCTGGAGCTTTTAGAAACTCCTCATCCTAGCAGTGCTTAGACAAAATACCGTTTATAAAAAGATTGTCACATATTGGTATTCTGTCCTGGTCTAAATGACAAAGATGGAGAATTGGATTTCTAAATTTGGCCTGTTTGAATGGAGACCTGTATGGAAGGCAGGCCACACTCACATTAAAAGAGTCAAACTACTCAGCTTTGATGACATATGCTGGTACAGTGTAGAACCTTTTGACTGATTGACCTTTCTAAGTGATTTAATGGTTCCTTCTGTGTGTGTGTTACTGTGAGATGGCCTGTATTTTTTCAGACCAGCTTATTCGCTCATATAATGTGCATGTAGCTTTTTGTCTCAGTTGTTTTCTGCTGGGGAACTTGATGTGTTTATGTGACTGACATCATGGCAGATCAATACAAAATTAGTCATTGGTTAAGTGGTTTTATTTATGATTTGCACAAACACAATTTCATCTAATGCAATTTCTTTGTTTCTTGTCTAAATGTGTTTAAATGTACCATGTCCTATTCACCAAGGAAGTAATTTAGAACATCAGAAGAAAAAAAATTAAAATACATGTTGAATTCTAATAGCTGCCTAAAATGCACAGTTAGATTTCATGATATTTATTTACAGTTTTGGCAACAGCGTGATCATTTTTGGTTTAAACTTTAAGTTTTTCTTTTTTCAGTTGATGACCCATTTTAACGTTTGTAACCGCTAATTTGACCTTTAGTTTTGGTAAAGCAATGTTAACCATTTTGTTGCTTCACATTAATTACATTGGTGCATTTTAAAATGTTTTGATGTTAAAGCACTTTCTGAAAATGTGCTGCTCATAGAGATTTAACACAATTTCTCCATTCAGGGCCCATTTTAATAAATACACATGTGTTTTGTCCTTCAGGGCCACTGTATGGGTAAAAATAAATCTACCTAATTGATTGAAAACTCAACTAAATGGACTTGCAGCTTTTCTGCACTTTCACCAAATTGTCTATGCTCTCTTCTTTTATAGTTTTTAATTCAAGCTCTGTGGGGTTTTTTCTCCAATACATTATAATATTACTTTTATCCTCTGTTTTGCTGTTTTTTATAGCAACTCTTCAACTGCCAGGCCCTGAAGAAACTCAGCTTGCCTGATAACGACCTATCCAACCTTCCTACCACCATTGCCAGCTTGGTTAACCTCAAAGAGTTAGACATCAGTAAAAATGGTAAACGTTTATGTACAATCTCTCACAAAAAATATAAATATTGAAAACTCTAATTTAAAAAAAAACAAAAAAAACTTGTGACTGTAGCTTACGCAGATTTAATTCTTGAAAATTACAACATAAAAGATATACTGTATAATAAGACTGTGTAAAGATTAGCAGTAGTGAACATGTTTTTTCACTACATTTCCTTTGACTCGCTGTCTCTGACAGGAATCCAGGAGTTTCCAGACAATATAAAATGCTGTAAAGGTCTTTCTGTGGTAGAAGCCAGTGTCAACCCCATCACCAAGTGAGACACTATCACACACTATCACAACAATACTCAACCTGGAACAGAAAGATTTTTAGTTTTGCTTTAAATGTAGCAAATAGAATAAAATAACCATAATATTACTAATAATAAAAACATCTTTCTGCGACTTATTTTTAGGATTCATTATATCAATTATAAATATCAATTTCCTGTATATAGAGAAGAACATACACACCTGCAGCCCATAATCATGCCACACGTGTGCTATTGACTCATAAGAAAACCTGTATATTTATACCAACCCTAGTTGTATTGTTTGAGCATCAGGTGTGCATTCATAATTGTTTTCTTTCTTTCTATAATGCTCACGAAGCAACAAATACAGCAGACAAAAATGCTCTGTGCTGTTGTTTTTGTGCAGTAGATGAGTCATCTGCAGACCAACGGTGTTTAACTGCTGTGCTGTGTTTCACTCTTCTGAAGTATATATTTCACTGGCTTTTTAATGGCTTTTAAATCTCTGTTTCTCTTTAAATATCTCTTTTTAAGACTCCCAGATGGTTTCACGCAGCTCCTGAATCTGACCCAGCTCTTCTTAAACGATGCCTTCCTGGAGTATTTGCCTGCTAACTTTGGCAGGTGAAACAATGCATGTTTTTTCGTATTGCTGGGGTGATGATTAACTATTAACTCAGAATCTAATTCATTTAACAGTTTAAGCTTGAAGATTTTTTCATGGAGTTTTTTTATTGAATTTTTCTTTCCAAAGTTAAAGAATATTCATCTTCATTCAGGTTTTTTTAATTGCATGTACAATATACTTTATTTCTGATCTGTAAATTACACATTTTTAAGTCAAATTAATAACTTTTCTTTGATCTATTCAAAAATGCACTTAACTTTCTGTATCCATGAAAAACTCGAACTTATTATTATTTTCGGTTTATTAATTTGTTTTTTAGTTTTGTCGTAAAATGTTTTAGTCAGTTTTAAGGTACAAAAATCTTTTAAATTAAAGCATATACATTTTGATTTCCTTTAAGTAGTTTTTAATTCTCAAAGAAATCAACATGAATCTGACTGAAGAGTGAATTGATTAAATGGTGCTTTAAAAAAAAGAACAACTTAATTTTTGTTTGTTTTGAATCCTCTGCTTGGTGCCTGTTGCAGCTGATAGAATGCAAATGAAAGGAATTAACTTCCGGCTTATGTGCCTTCTGTTAACAAGGCTCTCCAAACTACGAATTCTGGAGCTGAGAGAGAACCACCTGAAAACGATGCCAAAGTAAGGCAACCTACCATATGTATGCTTGTGCATGTCTAGTGTCCAGATTAACATGTTTATCCCTGGCAGGTGTTCTTAAAAAGTGTTGAAGTATAATATTACCTTGATATGTTATTTTTCTGATGCTTAAAATAAACATGCATTATATAAAATTAATAAACAAATGTTGCTCTCATATTAAGAAATATTGTATAATACTTGATTTGGTTTAGTTATTCTAATTAGAGACTTTACAGGATCATCAAATTCTTAATTTCTACCTGAGCTGAAATCAATTTAAAATAATGTTGAACTACAGTACTATACTGTAAATGTAGTTCTGAATATTTGGATTAAAAAAGTTTTATCTGTATTTTAAGTCTAAAATCTCTCATCTCAGGTCCATCCACAGACTGTCACAGCTGGAGAGGTTGGATCTGGGTAGCAATGAATTTTCTGAATTGGTGAGATTGATTTCTTTTCTTTCTATTTTTTAAGTTAAAACAGTGGCTCGGTTTGCACCTTATCTAGAAATCTCAATTATATTTCATTTCTTTTTTAACAAAGTGTTGTACATTTGTGGATGGTTTCAGAAATAAAGCTATTTTATTTACAAATTAACATAAAAATGAACTTGTTGTGTTTTCTTCTGATGAAGAAAAGGCAATTGGACAATTTTCTCAGTTCTTGAAGACATTTTTCACTCTTATCTGAGTAGCTTTGTCAGTTCAAAAGCAAACGTACAGAGTTTCCAGATTTTAAGCTGTAGTGAGTGAGCTGGCCTGCAGATACCCTCCTTCCATTTCGGGTGTTTTATTGAATTGGTTTGCATGTGAAACGTTTTGGTTACATGCCTGAAGGCTTCTTTTCTCTCTCAAACTCTCAAAACTCTCAAACCATCGATCTTCTCAGTCCAAAACAGGAACATTGCTGTCATCAAAAGAGTGTCATAGATACAGGTGGACTGTAGAGTCTTGAGTTGGACCTCTTGTGTTGAGTCATGTGTCTGTGTAGCTGTTGTTTAATTTGTGTTATGTAAAAATCTGAACACTGTACTGCACTGAACTCCTGTGTGATAGCAACACAACTGCAGATTTATTGATTTATAAATTATTTTATATGTGAATATGTGGATTCTTCTTGGTGCCTGTTAGCCAGAGGTGCTGGAACAGATACACAGTCTTAAGGAGCTATGGCTGGATAACAACTCTCTACAGTCTATACCTGGGGTAAGAAAAAATTTAAGCTTTTACAGGAAAAACAAAGGGCATCATGAAAATGACAATTTAACATTGATACATTATGGAATACCTTAACTCTCGCAACTTAACCCGTCAATATACCGTCTTCTTTCTTTTTCATACTGTCCCCTCCTCAAACAGTCAATAGGGAAGCTTCGTCAGTTGCGGTACTTAGACTTAGCAAAGAATCGAATCGAGACATTGGATAGTGATATTTCAGGCTGCGAGGCCTTAGAAGACCTGCTCCTCTCGTCCAACATGCTGCAGCACCTACCAGATTCTATAGGTATACACACACACAGTTACAACAAAAACCCACAGAACACCATTTAATCAGTCCAGAATGCTAAATAAATTCCTTTAAACAACAAAAAAAAAAAAAAAACGAACAATAATTTAACAACAGTTATTACACGTGATGCCCATGAACACGATTTGAGTTTCTTCCTAAATGAAATGTTTTCATTTGACACAGGGATGTTGAAGAAGCTGACCACTCTGAAGGTAGATGACAACCAGCTGACATCACTGCCTCACACCATTGGGAGGTAAGAAACTGACACACCCACACAATCACACACACATGCACACACACATGCACACACTTCCACAGATAAGGAAAACTAAATCAAGTAATCTATTATATTTTTTTTATTATGTCACCTTAAGTCTTTCATTCACTTACGATGGATTGGTGGGGGGTTGTTTATCTTGTTTAACATTGTTAGTTGTATTGTTATGATGGCTGATGATTTGGGGGGTTCTGTGTGTTGTGTTTGCTGCATTGCCATGGCGTTAGTCCGAAGCCCAAGCAAGGGTGAGTAACAGTGGCCTCCTGGATCCAAGAGCTTGTTCAGAGACAGAGAAATGTTCGGCTGTGTTTCATATACAGGAAACCAAAGCTTGCAACCACATGCTGTCAATGTGGGATACTCATATGCAGCTCATATGCATTAAAATTACATGCAAACATAATGGTATTTTGAGTTTTTTTGTCTGTAAAGGTTGATATAGTGCTAGAATAAAATCCATCTATTAGACTACCTCCACCCCCAATAAAAAAGACTTGCAAGGTGAAAATGATTGCATGTAAAGTGACTCCAGTAATGTCGTGGTAACCTTTGTATTTTAATAGCACAGTTATAGTTCCGGTAAATAACTTCCCTTCAAAATATAAATTATGTTTTGAGAAAAGGACAAACCTTTTAATTCTCCATTTAAAAGTGTTTTCTGCTTTATTGCATCTCTACATTTTTTAAAAACCAAAAGGAAGTCTTTGTGTAATTAAACTGAGTGAACTGCCGAGATGCAATTAAACCCTTTTTGTAACATTTTTGCAAGATTTGTATATGAACACACTGAAAACTTTCTGTTTTCCTGAACAAGTTCCAGGTTTTAGCTTTGATAAGTAGTGCTGTAGAGTCATCACTGCCCCTTAAAAGGTTCCTTTCCTTCCTATTTACTGTTTGAAGTATTTTTCTTCATCATAAATATCATTCTTTTGTTGTATTTCTGTTTCAACTTCTGACAAATATATTTCTACTTCAGTTACTTTTTATAAAATATTAAATCTTGTACATATTTGAAGGTAATAACCTTAGAATTTGCATTTGTGTATAACAATGTATAAGATATTGTTGTATTTTCTAACTAAATATATATATTTTATTTAGTTTCATATGTAAAACAGCCATAATATGCCTAAACTTTTAACCTTTAAGAAAGGACCGTTGAAATCTGGTCCTTGGGAGCCAGTACTCTTCAAGTTTTAGTCATTTCTCTGCCCCAGTATGTTTGATTTCATGGTTGAATTACCTGTTCACTTTCCCTCAAGTTTTGCAGAAGCCTGTTAATCAAAAATTAATTTAGATCAAGTGTGTTGACGCAGAGGAACATCTAAAACATGAAGTGTAATGACCCTTGAGGAATAGGGCTGCTTTAAGGCAATTAAGTAATCTCTACCCCCCGTGATCAGTTATTTATTCATCAGACTTTATCCAGAAATAAAACTTCTCCGTTAACTGCACCTCCAACCGGAGACTGATTTTATATGAGTGTCAAACTCAAATTCAAGGTGACAACAAACATAAGAAAATTTTGAAAATTGTGACTTGTACCAATTTGTCAGTGAGCTATTGAAATGTACTTGACACTGCTTAAAAAATATACTACAAAACATGTAATATCAGACTAAAACTGATGTAGTTCATACCTTTAACTAAGTATAATTTGAAATATAACAATGCTAAGATGGCCAGAATAAAATTATATCCTTGTCTTACACCTAAATATTAATTTTAAAACTCTTGTCCTCTCATTTCCTTTCCTCTCCTCTGCTCTCCTTTCAGACAGTATGGTGGCCCAGATGGTCTGGCCTTTTGGGAATAATAGCAGACTAATGCATTGTTAACAGTGACAGTACATGAATATAAATTGTTGTCGCATTAGCATTAGCATGGTGTTAATTTGATGTCAGGCCAGAAAAGGCAGTCAAAGGGCGGTCAGATGTCCTGTAGAGAGCTCACAGTACACTAAATTAGATTTGAGTGGGGAAGTTGAGATCCGGGTTGGAAAATATTTGACATTTAAGCATAAAAAACAAGAGATACCAAATTAATTATTGAATAATTGACCTAAATGTTCTCTTTTTCAACATCTTCTACTTAAAAGTTGTCATTTTTTAATTTACCGGATCATAAAACAAAATTATATTATTATAATAGTAGTATTATAAACTGAAACTAACCAGCATCCCTACTTCTCTATGGTATTCTGCAGACCACAATCTGCAGAAAAAAGACAGGCCTATTTTCAACTGCTGATTTAAATTCATTTGCTTTGTATTTACAACTGCAGGACAGCATGTTGGTGGGAGTTTGTTAAAATCAACCGTGTTTCCATTGTAATAAAGTAGCATGTCACCCAGGGCTATTATACTGATGATAGATGAAATATTAGGATCTTGTTTTTTTTTCTGGTTTCAGACCTGAAGCGACATGTTGTTCCCATCTGATATATCTTCTTGCTTTTTTTGTCACACTCTCTCTTCCTTTAATCCAGCTTGTCTCTGTTGGAGGAGTTGGACTGCAGCTGTAATGAGCTGGAGTCGTTGCCTCCTACCGTTGGCTACCTGCACAGCCTGAGGACTTTTGCTGCAGATGAGAACTTCCTCTCTGAGCTACCACGAGAGGTATGGAGATCAGATAATCTCACTCAACACATGACTGTACAGCTTCTGGTATGTTATCTCTAAAAAGTACCTGGGCTTGTTTTATTTATTATTATTACAAACATAATCTTTTTGAGTTGGTTTACAACTGGTGTATGAAATGTTGTAGTGATTACTTGTTGTAATTATGTTTTTCCAAACTGAAAATGTAAAACCTAAAGCAAATGAGAAAACAGTGAGTAGGAATACTTCTGCAGTCTCCATCCGCTGTAATTAGGGAAACAGGCTGTTTTTACTTAAAATAACCATAAGGTGTTAAATCAAACTTTTAAGATCTTTGAAATTACAGATTTTTATAGATTTCAGCATTTTACAATTTTCATTTGAAAAAATAGAGTCATGATTTTTATGAGATTTAATTGGAAGTCATAATATCATACGTATAGGGTGAAATCCTGATTTAAAATTTGAGAAAAAAGTTATCACAGTTTTTGTGATTGTTATTTTAATGATAATTAAAGTCATAATTAGACCCTAAAAACATAACATTGAACTCACTGATAAAATGTATATTGTAACTTGTTAACGGGGATAATTATTGTGGATTAACTTGTTAACACGTGTGTAATGCATTCTGATGGCATGTGTTTGTGTTTCAGATCGGTAATTGCAAGAACGTGACGGTGATGTCACTTCGGTCAAACAAACTGGAGTTTCTTCCTGATGAGATCGGACAGATGACTAAACTACGTGTCCTAAACCTCAGCGACAATCGGTATATACACACACACACACGCACAGATACAACCAGGCAGACACACACACACACATAGATAAACGCAAAGGCAAAGCTATAACTCAGATATGACAACAGGTTAACACACAGGCAACACTCTTCAGTGGCTACTTTGGTTCTTCTTGCTATCACGGCCTGCAGTTACCATGGGAATCAGTGAGTGTGTTGCTATGGTTACATGCTCTGCGGGCTGTACAGTGCGTGGGCAGGAGAAACATCTCTCTTTTCTTTCCCACCCCTCCCTCTCTTCTCACTGTCTCTGTCTCTCTTTCTCAGGTTAAAGAATCTACCGTTTAGCTTCACCAAACTGAAGGACCTGGCAGCTCTGTGGCTCTCTGACAATCAGGTATCGCTCCTAACTCCTACACGCTCTAAGAAACTGTACCTGTTAACTGATACGTGGCAAAAAACACCCCAAAACATCAACAGATTATTCCAAATGCCAATGGAAATGCAATTGTTTCCCACTCGGGGGCTTTTTATTTAAAAATATCAGTCACAATTAGTGAGTCTTAATAAACTGCATGCCAACAGGTGTTGTATTTGAGTTTAGGAACTATTTTTGCATTATCACAGTTTGATTTGTTGTTGTTATATTTTTATTTCATTACATTTAATTTATGGTACTGACATGCTTTAACCAAATAAACAAGTATTGACAAGTGCTTAGACTACAAATTTGAAGTTGCATTTCAAACATGACCTACATTAAAAACAAACAAATCTTGGCAAACTTGTCTTTGTAAGCAATTTCTCTTTAATCAAAGTGAATTAGAATAAAGAATGAAGGGATTAACTATCAGAATGAGAAGTTCCAGCAAGAACAAAGAATTTAAAGTGGTGTTTGTGTTTACAGTCCAAGGCCCTGATCCCACTGCAGACTGAAGCCCATCCAGAAACCAAACAGAAGGTTTTGACCAACTACATGTTTCCTCAACAGCCACGGCATGATGAGGGTATGTACTGTGTGTGTGTGTGTGTGTGAGGGTATGTATTGCACAAGGTTATGTTTGTGTTATTTCATGCATGAATCTTGAATTGTGACATTTGTAAAAGGTCACTGAATGTTTTGAGTATGTTCAATCCCAGTAATGACATTTGTTATACAATTTGATGTTACACGCCCCATATGGACATGTTTACCTGATAGTTTAACATGAAACTTAAACATACAACTCTAAATCACTCTCGTGTGGTTGTGTATGAACAGATTACCAGTCGGATAGCGACAGCTTTAATCCTACTCTTTGGGAGGAGCAGAGACAGCAGAGGATGACTGTGGCCTTCGACTTTGAGGACAAAAAAGATGAAGAAGACAACTCTGGGAAAGTCAAGGTCAGATCTTTGTCTTTCTCAATTTACTGCTTTTTTTTCCTTGCATGTTATTTAAAATAAGTGGGTCATACAGTCCTATAAAGTGGTCTGTATTTTTTGTTCATTTTTCTTTCAATTTTCTTAGTGTTTCACTTAAAAAAAAAACGTTCTCTTTCTCACATTGTAGGTGGAAATTAACTTGAAGCGCTACCCAACCCCATACCCTGAGGACCTTAAAAATATGGTCAAGTCTGTGCAAAGTCTTGTGGGTAAAAGTGTACATCCTGGACATGGACACCAGCACCAGCTGAGCACGGGCACCGCCACCTCCGCAGGAACAAATATGGAACATACACACCTCAGCAAAGAGCAGTATGAACCACCGTGGCCCCTGCCCCCCAAAGAGGTAAAAAAAGACACAAAAAACAAACACAAGCAGTCACAAATAAACACAAATACATTCACCTTTTATGTCAAGCTATTTTAAAAGAAACTACAGCACTGACATTAAAAAATAAGATCTTTTTGAACAGCTCTCGCTCAAAGCATAAATTATTTTTCACAATACTTCTTTTACCGCTCCATTACTAGATCAACTCATGGTGACGATATCTGGGAAATCATTGATTATTGAGCTAAAACACACAGCAGAAAACATCCAATGCACTCTTCATCTTTTTGCATCACATAACTAATGCAAATATTACCACTTTGTGAAAATAAGGAAAGTGTTTTCCAGGTGACAGACAGAGAGATGCAGGACTTCTCTCAGTCTCAAATGATGGATCAGGGATCATTGCATAACTCTGGCATTGACATTCCCAAGAGGAAGGACAAAGAAGATTTGACAGAGAGCTCTGAGGTCTGTTATATAAAAAACACACTTAACACAAATACACATATAAACACATAGGGCCTGATTTCTCAACATTCCAACTAAAGAGTGCAAAATTGCGTGCGCCGCAAAAGTTTTGCGCCAAGGGCGTGTTCATAATTTGCAGGTGATCTACTAAGACTGACTGCACAATTGTTAAGGGGCGCAAAAAGCAATATTCAAATGAGGGTTTGACGGCACTATTCTCTTGCGGGCGCAAGACAGGCGCAGTCAGAAAATGAAATTTGAGCCATTGGAGCTTCAAATATGAGCGGAAGAAGCAAAAAATATATTGTTGAGCTGCAGCAAAGACATCTTCAGTCTCCACCCTGTGATGTTGTTGAATGTTGTGCAACATACAGCAAACAACAGCAATCAGAGAGACCTGGTGCGTAAAGTTCCCCCCAAGCGGTCCATGACACCTGCTTTTCAGGTTGCGGTGCACTCCAAAATGTTTCTAGTGCGTATTGGGCAAGGTTATATTGATGTTACTCCCCAGCAGTTGGGTTGACTGCAGGGGGTAAAGGGGGTCTGCGCCATCACCTTAAATCAGGAGCTGCTATTAGATCCATAAATGGGTGGAATGATATTTACAGCACGAATAATGTAGCACATGCACACAAGAACCATCTCCATATTGACCATCTCTAAACCTGGTAAATATAACACTGTTCCTCAGAATGAAAGAATCGTGAGTATGGATAGTTTGAAACAACTTTTGCATCACCAGTGTTTGGAAAATTAATGTATCTGCTCGTGTAACACTGCATTCAAAACATGTGACACACACTGGACAATCTACCCTAGAAGACACAGCACTGTCACAGTGTTCTGGAATGACCCAGACGTCTGTCTGTGTCTTCTCCTCGCAACAATCATGCTTTTCAAAGGCAGTAAAAATACGCGCAAAATTAGAAGCCGCAAACAGTTTCAGGTTTGATAAATCACACTGCGCCTGGAACGCCCACCTATTTACATGTTCTCCTCCCAATATTTAGCGTTTTCTGACAGAAACTCCCACATTGCATAGTCATCAAGGGGGAAAGCGCTAAAATTACTTTGCGCGTCTTGCTGTAGGCTTAACAGGCGCCGCTTGTCTTTGCGGCGGCTGAGCCTTTTGCGCCTGTTTTAACAACCGCAAACCTTTAATAAATCAGGCCCATACAGATCACGGACAGCATATATATATATATATATATATATATATATATATATTACATCATTTTTTTATATTTTCAGGTTGTTGTACAAATAATTACTTAAAAATGATGTTGTGTGGTTCTTTGCTGATTAAAATTTGTATTTTTTATAATATGTACAGGTTTTGCAACTTGTCTATTATTTACTTTCTGCTGGCTGATTGTTGTTGTCCTGCTGCATGATGTAAATCACTTTTTTTATTTATTTATTTTCCAGGACTCGATGGGTGGCTCTCCGAATGACATACGTATCTCTGACATGAGGCCCACGCTGGTGGAGCCACCGATGTATAAACCAAAGGTGGTACTACTGGGGAAGGATAAGAAAGGTACTTACATTTTATTGTACAGCTTCATGCGATAAACCTACATGTATTTACATGTCATTTAATGTGTTTTTTTGTAGAGAGCTGTGGGGCCTGTTGTAATAATGTCCATTAATTAGTCACATGACATGGAGATTAATTTTAGCTCATTACATAAAGACAGGGAGAGAATGTTTTGAACCTCTTCTGTAATAAAAGTTTCTTTCTGGTATAAACAGTGTTTTGTTGATCTTGATATACTAATTCTGCCCTGAAGGCTTTAGTTTCATCTGAGGAAAACAAAGCTCATTTTAAGGCCTAATCAGAAATCTGTTTTAGCTCTAAATAATTCACTGCTTTGCCCACATCATCTGGAGGAATTTTTTTAGATCTGTTCTCTGTGACAAACGGCTCCATAAAAGCTTCTTTAAAAATTGGATTCTGCTTAAGGGAACAAACTACAAAATAATTAAAGGAGCTTATTTGTCTTGCGGAATTCAAATTTCTAATGCTAATGCCGGTTTCATACCATCGGTTTGCCCCAGATTTTATATTTCTCTGAAAATTTTCTCTGTCAAACCAAATTCAATGTTTTATAACAAGTGGACTTTATACAGCCAAACATGCAATGCAAATGATTTGTTATGTTTAAAAAAAATGACTCAGTACACAGCACTTCCCTTTTCTTACAAAATAAAATAGTATATTGTATCCCTTAATCACTGTGGAAATTGTATTAAAGAAGACAGAAATGCAAAAGTAATTAGGAGATATAACTTCTTTTAGTCATATCAAAAGCTTGTTGTCACTGGTATAAATTCTATTTAAACAAAGATGTGACATTTTCTCTGAATAGAGGTGCTTGTCTTGCTGTCTGTCTCTTTCTAGAATCAACAGATGAAGAAGTAGATAAACTCCACTGTCTGAACCACAGCGGCTCCTCTGCAACCTACTCAGACTACTCTCCCTCGCAGGGCTCCTCGGGCTCCTCCAATCCATCTGCCAACACACTCTCACACACACATTCTCACGCACATCAACATACTCCTGCCCTGCCGGCCCCCAATAAGGACCAGGCCCCTCAGACACATTGGACCAACAGGTACTCACACCTTCTTCCTGTTCAGTTTTCTCACCAACCATCTTTTTTTTTCATCTTGTCTCCTCCCTAAGTTCAAATGCCACTTTAATCTCCATCTTTCAAGTATCTCATCCATCTATCCAGTCGCTCCATCCATCTTCTCCATGTTTGTGTACCTTTCTCATCTCGCTGTTTGCTCACTCAAGGTCAGAGAGGCTCATTAGGATGCTGCAGACTCCTGTTCAGGAGGATTTTTTGCAGCTTTCTTCTCCCCAGATTCATGCATGCAATGCATGCACTTTTCATTTCACTAAAATTACTATTATTTGATTTTTTTCCACACAGAAAAAAAGAAGCCATTAAAAAACTATGATCCTTCTGCTGAAGTTGTTACTGTTGCTGCTGTAATGACACATTTGACACTTCTGAAACTGGAAAATACATTAAAATCTTTATTAAAACATGTTTTGGAACTGCTTTCTACTTGAAATGTAGTAAACACCAGAAATAAATCTTTATTTTGCATATCATATTTACTACCTTATGGCCTTAATCAAGGCAGTGAAATTTTATTAAAGTTGTAAAATTTAATATGACTGACAAATATATATATACTTTTATATGAACAAAGGGAAACAATCAGAGGGTTGATACATTTGTTTACTTCTCCTCCCATTCCTCTTTCTGCTCTGAGGGACCCCTACAGAGTGAAATCTCTTTTTTGATATTTTTTGACATTATATTTGTTATTTCATATACCCTGGGGTAGTGAGTACATGACAGTCTGAGCACTTGATTTCTTTCTTTCCTTTTTTTTGGCAGCATCTCTGTAAAAATGTGATATTTGCAAACTTCAAGTGACCATTGAGAGGGTTTAAGGCATTGTTACTTGGCATTCATGCATTCAGATATGTAATTACCCCAAATATGTTCATTTGCCCAGATGGTGTTTCATAAAGACATCAGAGACATAGAGAAAGGGTTGTTCTGTTCCAAGTACCCACTGGCTCTGATTTATACAACACATGTTAATGTAGTGTAGTACTTTAAGTATAATGCGCTTCATTTTAACGTTCCTTATTAGCGCTCGTTTTTTCCTGTTTTTTTTAGACTTGCCCAGTCATTCCCCAAACCCATTGACTCCAAGCCCCTGCTATCTCAGAGAGAAACCCCTCCATCAGGAACCCTACAGCAACGTGGAGATCGGCGTCCTCTCAGTGAGCCTTTTGATTGGGCTGAGGCCCCTCACTATGACAATACAGGTTTTGATGCAGAGGAGTCTCCTCTGGAGCCTCCATCATCTAATACCAGCCATGGTAACCCACCACTGGGTTCCAAACCTCGCAGCAATTCAGCTCATGGCCGCCGTCCTCTTCTCAGGCAAGATCGAATTGTAGGAGTCCCCTTAGAACTGGACACTCAGACACTCCCCTATCATGGTAACCAACGCTCCAACCCAGACAATGACCCACAATCCTCTGGCCCTTCCGCACAGAACCCTTGGCAAAATTGGACTAGAACCCCCAGCCCACTAGAAGATAGAACTGCTTTCCCTTCAAAGCTGGATCTGACACCCACCTCAAGCCCTAATCCTGATCGCAAGGACATGGATTCAAGGTAAATCAGCTGACTATACCAACTTTTAAAAAGTGCTCTATTTAATCTTTATTGGTTATTTTTTGTAGGTTTTCATGGGGATAAAGGGGTGAATTATATAAAGAAATTGTATGACTTTGTTTCTGTTTTTTTTCTTTGCCCCAAGGCTGGAACAAGGTTCAGGGCCTTTGCCTGGAAGTTGGACATACCATAACAATCAGGGTGATCAGAACAGAAAAGATCAGCTCACTGTCAGTGGGGGCAACAAGGTAACTGTGGTCATGAGCAAGAGCTCAGACCGCCTGTCCCCCATGATGAAGGAGACCAGATCTAAGTTCAAGAAGTCACAGAGCATAGATGAGATTGACATCGGCTCTTACAAAGTTTACAGGTATGTTTTACACATGTTTAATCAATTTATGGATTTATTGTTTTCATATTTTGGCCTTAACTGGTCGTGTCTCTTGACAGTATTCCAATGGACAGCTACAGTTCTTCAATAGAGCAGCAAACTAGTCTGGACCGTCCTGAGCTACCAGGTTCTATGGAGCAAACCAGCATGTCACGGTCTCAGTCTGCCCCCATGTTAGATGATGATTTGGTCTTCCCAGGACATGGCAACCATAATCAGTCTGGACACAGTCAAAAACCTGCTATTCCACATAAGGCCTATCACTTTGATCAGAACTACAACCCACAGGTAAACCTTTTAAAAATCTTTTTTAATACTGTATATGTCTTAATAACATTGTTTACTTAAATGCTGTATTCTAGAAACTTCATTTAGCAATTGGTAATTTTGATCATTTTTGTATATTTTAAAGTTAAAAAAAAGGTTTGGTATGATGACAACATAAAGAAAATTAAATTAAGTACATTTAAAACTTCACATGAACTTTTTGTAAATTTTCTAACCAATTAGGTGACTATGGATCGCCGAGTCCCTCCCCCTTTTCCCAACACACCAGATTATGTTAACCACGCATCAAAAGTCATGGACTACTTGAATCAATCAGGAAAGACGCTACCCAAGGAGTTAGTGAGTCCCCGGTATCGTGCATATCCACCACTGGAGATGTTTTCTTTTCCCCAATCTCCAATTGGCCAAGATGGCCCACCCAGTCAGCAACAAACAATCGCAACACAGCGCTCCAGGCCGGGGTTTCTCAGAAGAGCCGATTCGTTGGTGAGCTCTACTGAGCTTGCCTTATTTCGCAGAGTTCATGAAGCCCAGCAGGAGGCGCTACAAGAAGCTCAATACAAACAGCAGGTAAGGATTAGTATCACAAGTAGGTTCATTTACTTACTACATGTGTATGTTTGTGTGTACTCCCAATATGAAAACCAAAGCTATTCTTTAAATCTGATTGTTGAATATCTTTTCACCTCAACATTAGAATGATATTTGTTTTAATATAGAAGTCTGCTATTTGTTTGAGACCAAGAATTTTGCTGTATGAGGTAGAATTAACCACAACGTGATTTATTTAAATTTTTTGTAAAGGGCTTTTAATGCAGTCCATAATTCCACAATTCAAGCATATGTTTTTATATTTTAAGGTATAGGGCCCCTTTTTTTCACACAGAACACAAATTACTCTTCAGAGTAATGTGATTGTAAAAAGAAAACATTTTTCCTCTGTCCCAGACTGACCCCCCTCATTACAGCCGAGCTCTTGCCTACTCCACACCGATGGAGCACTCTGCTCTCTCCAACATGGCTGACAACCAAAATCAGATGATGCACAACAAGAGAAACGGTCGCTACGACGATGACTATCCTACTTATCAGGAGCAAAAGAAACCTATGATTGGTTATCCGACCAAGAGTCTGACTCAACGCCGCCCCCTTTCAGCTAGGAGCTACAGCACTGAGACCTATGGAGCATCTCAGGTAAGACTCAAGAATCTGAGCAGTGTATCTTTAATTTAATTTTTTGTTGAATCACATATCCATTTGTTTTTTGTTGTTTTAAGTGGCTTTATTCTATGTGAAATAATTACAAAACGACCTCAGTTTTCTAACAGCAGTTAAACTTGGTTCCTCCTAAACATGGTTATAATCTGATCCCTGATTCCTCTCAAGTATATGTAGTTGCCTTAAAATGACAGCATACTTTTAGCAGGTACAAAAATGGCCTGCATTGCCAGAGAGGTGGGGACTGGGGATTACAACATTGCTTTGCTTCTTCATTAATTACATGGGTCAGAATTACTGAAGCAGAAGACTAAGTACAGTGGTGCAAGCATTCTTAGCCGAATCCCAGATTCCAACACAGTTCCTGGTCTATAAATAATCCCTTCAGGATGTTCTGGGTTTGCCTCAAGTTTGCTGTTCCTAAAATAGTTCCAGAGATGTGTCCAACAGCATACTGATTAGATAAGCAAAGCACTTTGTCTGGTACCTTTCATCACAAAGATGTAGGGCACACAAAGAAGCTAGGAAAATTATACAGCACACTCACGGCTCTTATTTTTGCTGACTTAACCCAAAACTTAAATGTTTTGGTTATAATACAAGGTTCATGCTCTATTGCAATTGCTGTGTAATGTACATGCGTTACTACACTCATTGTGCTTTTCTGACCCATGTTTTCTGACCCATGTTTGTACATGTTAGGCTCGTCCTGTGTCAGCTCGTCCCACCATGGCTGCCCTGCTAGAAAAGATGCCACCTGATTACACTCTGGCAACGTGTCCGGAAAAACCATCTGAGGACACCATCAAAGTGAGACCTGTGGTGCAGCAGAAACCTGAAGACATCACTTCCAAGATGCCTGCTGATTGGAGGCAACAACTTCTCAGGCACATAGAGGCCAAACGATTGGATAGGGTATGTTGATACAATGTAGATAGTCATAATAAGAAATGCACACTCAAACACACACACACACACACACACACACACACACACACACACACGCACATGCACACAGCATTCGGAAGCCCTCCCTGTCTGTTATTCGTGAAAGTCTGTGTTGTGAGGTTAACCAGATTTGTGTGCAGCTGCATGTGTCCACTTCACACTGTCGCTGTGTCAGCCTGACCTACCGCACACTCACGACTGGATATGTGCTTTGGAAATCACATTTCCTTACATGCAGTTTAGTAAAATCATCAATGTGATAAACAATACGAGATTGTGTCACGTTAAAACCTTTTTTTTAAATAAGTGAAAGTCACCAAAATAATTCTGGTGGACTGATTTTGATTTAGATTGTTGGAAAATCTCAGTAAGATAAAAACTTGTCATTTATTTGATTCTGCATCTACTCGAAGTGACTTCTTTAAATTCATTTGACAGTTATTTTCACTTGTTTAAAAGAAAGACAAAAGATCCTCTGAATCACATTCATTGTCAACGATGAGGATATTTTGAAGATCTTAAACCATCTTGACCCAAAGCCACAAGATTATAAATATTGAAACTAAATTTATTTAAATATTTTCTTGCATTTTCTTGCAATGAGTTGAAAATGGTAAATTAAAGCTACAAAACAATAGCACCAATAGCAAATGTACTAATTCTGGCCAAGTGGAAAAAAAATGGGATTCTTGGTATTAGAAACATATATTAGTTTTGTTTTTTTCTTTTACTTAAAAATAAATGTTTTATTATCAAAATAAAAACAAAACTTAGTTTTGACATTTGAGAATCACTGAAATAAGAATCCTTCAACAGATCGAAGTTCATCTTTTTACAATAAAACTTTTAGATTTTATTTAGGTTTCAGGCAAAATCTTTGTCGAAATATTTCCTTTATTTGACTTTTTTTTTACTTTCTGAAAGCCAAGACATAAATGTTCAGTTTGAAATAATCCACCTCTTGTTGTTTGTATGAGACAAATTTATGTGTGTATTGACCAATCACTAGCTAACATATATCTGTGCTTTCAGCAACTCTGCACTGTTATTGTTGTTTTTATCAGTGTTATTGTTGTTTGTTTGTTTGTTTTTGTGGAGCTGTGTTGGCTCGCGGTGTTGGCTCCACCTTTCTCCTTTCCCCTCCCCCTCATTCACCCATGTCGTGTGATGTTGTCTCCTCCAATCAGAGTGGTGTCCTAAAGCACAACACGCTCACGCTGGGCATGCTCTATCAGGGCGGGGGTCACGGCCAGGGGCGCAGCAACACTTTGAACTTTAACCTTTACAATAACACTAGGCATGAGCCCCCTGCTGGCCGCTGGCTGCCACTACCTCCTCCTCCATCTGCCATCGCTGTGAGTATCCCACTGAGAATAATGAATCCCTGGTTGCTTCCTCTGTTAATGTATACGCACAAATACAGAGAATTAGAGGGAACTTCAGCGGCTGCTCCTTCAAATACCATGCTCTATTGTTTTATTTCACATATGTATTTTATTAGTATTTAAACTTCCATTAAACATCCCAAGCAGCAAACTTGGTATGATACACGGAAGTATTGCCATCAGATCATTTTAACTTGTACCAGGTGGGGTTTAGCTGTACCATCATTCCAAATGATCAAGCTTTAGCAAAGTACTTCAGTTAAAACCAAGTTTTAGTAAGATGTGAAAGAAGGATAAAAAATATAGGCGTGAGTTACATTTCAATCAGTCCTATGATCATGTATTTATGGTGTTAAACTGCACAATATGACTTTACCAAGAAGTCAAATTATGTTGACTATGTTGTTACAGCCTTTTTCCTCATTAAAACGATAATTATATTTGAAAGTCGAGCAGACTAAAACTGATAAATCAATATTAACTGAAGTATGGTGTGTATTTTTAGTAATGCTTTCTGTGTCTTTGTCAGACCCCCTCACAGCAGGGTGCAATGCTGGATAATGACCAGGAGGGGGTGACAGGGAACAACCAGTGGGCCCCCTACTCTCTCGGAAGAAGGGACGTTCCACCAGACAACCTTATGAAGAAGGTAAAGAGTTGACTAATTAGTAAAGAATCTCATTTTCTCTCAATCTTTCCATAGGAAACTCTTTTCTCACAGAGTGAAACGTGGAAGAGTGAAATAAGTGTCACTGATAAAAATGTAACTGATGATGTAGGTGTGACCATGAGTATGTGCAAAAGGATTTATCACACAGTATCCCTGACTGCTATGTCCTCTTTCCACAGAGCGGACATTCACACAATCCTTCACACCAGTCACACAACACTATGATCGTCACTTCCTCCTCTTCCTCTTCAGCCACTCAACCTCATCGTGTGGTCGGGCAACAGGGCTACGATGGAATGATAAACAGGGGTGGGCAATACCAGCAAGGAATGACTCTGTCAGTGGTTCCCTCCGGTGGGCAGTACCAAGGCAACGTTTCACAAGGTAACAAAACCGAAACAGTTTTGTCTGCATTTACTTGGGCAATCTGAAATATTTACACTTTACAAGGACAGATGTCTGAACTCAATCACAAGAAATGTTGTTTTGTGACCAGAAGCTGACCAAATTAGTTTTTGTTCCACACAGCTCTTCCTTCTCCTGGCCAGGCTTACCCAGGTGGTGGCCTGCCTATGGCCCTGGCCTCATCTGGGAACCAACCCCAGTATAACCCCCACACCTCCCATCAGCAGCCCCTGCCAGCTACCAATCCCCAGTACCATAGCAACCAAGGCATGGTCCACAGTAACCAGGTTGTCATGACCCACACCAACCCACGGCCTCAGAGTGCTCGATGCCTGTTGCAGACTAAAGGCCAAAAGAGCACCGATGGTTTTCAGGAACAGGTATGTCTGTTTGTCCACCTGTCTGCCTGATGCAGCTACATCAGAGTTTTAGTTCGCTATAGGTCTGAAATAGGTAAATATTTCCTAAAATTCAGTCAACTGACAAAGTTAACAAGTTTTTGTTTTTGCTATTTAGTGATTAGCCATCCCTGTTTATTGTGGGGCTTTTTCAGCATAATGATAATGTTCTCTTTTAAATCAATACGTTCTACTGTTTGTTAACAAAGCAGCTAACTATAACTTGTTAATTACAGGATGGGTTCAAATGAGATCCCGATATTGACAAATAGATTTTGATCAATTTTATCATGTCAGTACAGAAAACAGGGAACTAATATAGTTTGGATAATTAGGACATCCAAAAATAATTTAGCCATCAAAGAGCAACAATCTGGGCTGAAACTAATTCAGGAAACGCCACAGAGGTGTCATTCTAAATCTGAAACATTTCACAGATGGAGAACACTGTACCAGTTTAGGTACAAGCACAAAGTCAGTCGTGCCAGCCTGCAAAAGCCAAACTTCCTCAGGGTTTTCTTTTTCTTCCTTGCATGAGATAGCGTCCATTATGCCAAATTGATAGACACTGACAAGGATATTTGTTGCTCAGTCGTTTCTGCCAGAGAGATGAAGACTTCCAAATAGCTGCCAAAATATGTTACACGGCACTCTTCTACATGTTTATTTACTTTGTGCTAGGAAAACTGCTTTCATTGTTACTGTGTTTCACTATCAGTTGTCTTTTCTTCTTTTCCTTTCTTTTCCTCCTCTTTCTCTGCGTTTAGTTGTGTGTGAGAATAGAGAAGAATCCTGGTCTTGGTTTCAGTATCTCTGGTGGCATCAGCGGCCAGGGGAACCCCTTCAAACCCTCCGACATGGTACGACCTGACCCGGTCTGTCAGCCAATTACAGCATCCTCAGCTTTACCTCAGAGTTGCCATGGAAACTGCTGCTCATTACTGCAGTGTTTTGTCTATCTGACTGTCTGTCTGTCTGCCTGTAAGGCAGTGGCTGACTTGGTTAACTTTGAGTGTAGGTTATTCTATAGGAAAACAGCAGTTTATTTCAGAGATTTATGCCAGAATTAGGCAAAACATCAAACATATATTTGACCTATAAATGTTGTGATCATGATGATATTTGAGTTTGGCATACTATTTGAAGAAATCTAAAAATTAACTATGTATGTTGCTCATAACTATTTGAAATATATTGTAACCTCATCAAACTTACATATAACATATGTTCAAGCATTCATATGCCAAACTTTGTATTTATTTTATAAAAAAACATTTTGACTTAGAAGTTTGACTGAGTCTGTCAGTGTGAGCCTTTTGGGGTTGCAGATCCCTCTGGCCTGTTGTGAAAGGCAGGTTGTCCTAGAAACATGCAACCACAGTCAGTCTAAAGGAGCAAGACTGTTCACAAAGCTCTGATAGTTATTTTTGTCAGACCGCTTAGTTCTGGGACACTGTGGGTGATTTTAGATGTTCACTTTGATCTGAAGAAGGAATATATGATCAATTTTCCTGACTGTTTTCTGGGTAACTGTCTAACAGGACATCTGGTCTATGAAAAGAAAACTTAAAAAGGTTTTTTAACCATCCAGAGTTTGGTGTCATTTAATAACTGGTTAAGTTTAAGTGTAAGACTAAAAATATATAAAGTGTAAGTTCATCATTTAACTTTTATTTTTAAGCTGACAACTGGTGAAACAATTGCTGACTCCGGCAGTTACTTTATCGCTCCCATCACCCTTGGATCCATAAGGCTCCCGCAAGCTGCAGTATGTCCATTATTAATGTTATGTTAAAGAGACAGCAGATGGAGTCAATGCAGATGAACAGATTTTTTTCTTTTTTTTTTTTTTTGTTTAGAGGGGGGTTATGAACAGGATTCTACTCAGTTTTATGCATAATTATGTATTCCATACACTATTCAAGAGATTGGGCAAAAGGTCAAGCTTTTACATACTATTCATGTTAGTGGGGAGAAAGATACAGTCTGTGATCATTAGAGATGTTTCGTTTTAGATCAGTGTTTTTGTGATCACATCACTGGATATCTGCAGTGATGTCAGACACCTCAATAGGTAAAAAACGAATATATCCTACATGCTTAAAGCAAAAATTAGAAATTTGATGGTTTTTGTAACCTGAGTCCTTAAATACAGTACAGCAGCTGCAGCTGTTCCACAGTTTGGCAGCACCCTCTATTGTTCAGTTTGTTATTTGCACTCTTGGATAGATGAATAAAGACTTGTGAAGCTTAAGCACAAACACACAAGTCTACTGACATTTACAATTGACTGTTTCACAAAAATGTGCTTAAAATTATTGCTATTATATAATTGGATCTGCAGCAGCAAGTTCATGAAAAAATGATTACCCATATTTAAAATAAAACGATTTTCTTCATGTGCAAAGTTTGCAAAGTTTACATTCACTAAAGATTTGAGTTATAGAACAGAAGCAATTTTCTGGCTTATAAAAAAAGAAATAAGAACATTCATCTAAGTTTTGCTTAAAAGTCTACCTGGGTCAGTTTCACTTGCGGCTAATTAGGACTCAGTGAGAAGAGACCCAGTTCCTGCAGTGAGAGCACTGAGATTACAGGCTTTGATGTATTAGCTTCTTGGGCCAAGTTTAAGAACAGAAGATGAGGAGTTTTAAGATCTGAACATGGACTTTATTTATTTTTCAAATCGAGGTCAAGTGCATTCTAAAATTTGCTTTTGTTGGATATACAGTTATCATACATTAAGCTGCCTCAGACAGCATACATATTTGTTTGTCATCTTTAGGAAATTTGTGCTTTCGTAAGTTGCAAAAACCTCATTCTCTGTCAAAATGTACCAAATCTTTCGAATTTTCTGAGAAAGTGCATTTTAAGGATTAAAGGTTTTTGCATTTTGCTTTAGCCATACATATAAGTAGAACTATATATAGTGTGCATGTGTTTAATTGTCATGACTAATACTACACTGTTTCATGATAACAAATTCACTTGTAATATACAGTGAGCTTCATATTAACTGTTTAGTTTTTCAGTACTTGGTTACAAACGATCAACAGTGAAACATACGGGCTTCATGCTAAATGAAACCAAACATTCAGATGAGTTATTCATTCTGTGTACAAAAATGAGGCTTACTGTATGAATGTCAGTGTTGAAGTTTAACTAACACTTCTAACATGTAATATTTGTGTCTGTTGCTGCAATCACTCCCTGTGTGTAGTGTGTGGGTGCTGCTGCACTGTCACTACAACATTGTATTGTTTATGGTTATCTTGTGTCACTTCTCTATGGCACATGTATCTGTTCACGTCACTTTTCTGTGTTCAACACGTGTACAACCTGTTGAACCATGTGGACTTCCTGCAGCTGCATTGTCCAACACTTTCTATGTTGAAAAAACATCTTTCAGCTCTCAGTGAAAAGATGTTGGTGTTTTTACAATCTCTGCCTTGGGTTATTGAGAAAAAAAATGGGGGATGACATTTCTTCTGACCTTCCTGATACATATTTATTTCCCAAAGTCAGAACCCATCCCACACCTATTTTTCTTCCAATATATATATTTTAAAAATTTACTGTATATCTACATTTCTCTTACTTGTAACTTGTGTCTATTCTCTGCACCATCCTTATCTAATTTTAGGAGAGACCAATAACTCAACTTGTACAATTTCTTAAACATTCTGATACCAAGAAAATTGAAAGTGCTACCATTATGTTTTTTTATGAATTTCTAACAGTTTTGTTCTCTAAGCTGAATTTGCAGTATTCACATTTATCCACAAATTTCTGACAAATTTATACATTTATATTTTTTGGCAGAAATAAAAAAAAAAAACTTTTTATGTGGGGTTGGATATTTAAATGAGCATGACAAAGGCAAAGATTCTAAACCATCTTGTCCCTGTGTTGTCCTAACGGTGTATCATTTTGACTTATAGGGTATCTTTGTTACTAGGGTACAGCATGATGGGCCCGCTGCCTCAGCCTTGCAGCCTGGAGACAAGATACTGCAGGTAACTCCCTCTCACTCGTCTTCAAACAGACCACAGTCAGAAACATCCTACCCTCTTCTGATATTTTAAAGAGGCAGGACATTTAGCAGGACCAGAGAAAGAGTCATACATTTAGCTGCTAACCACAGTTAAACTGAGATCTTATTTACACAGTTATAAAACTACAGCAACAACACATATAATGTAAAGGTGATCTGAAGTCAGCTCATTTGCTTGTGTGACCATAGAGTGTAAAAAAGGTTTGAACATTTTACTGCTTTATGTTCTGCCTCTGTGTCTGTTCCATCCAGTAATCAAGCATGAGCTTCCTCCATCACCAGTCTTCGCCAGTTTCACCATCTTTCATCGTTAACTGGTGACACCCACTGCTGAGCAAATGACCAGATGGGTGTTAAAAACCTAAAACTTTTTAAAGAAGCTGAAACTTACAAAACCTAAAAAAGAAGGTTAAAATCACATTTTTGCTACAAAATTGTGATTTTGGCCAAACAGATATGAACACATATGAACATAACAGATAACAGAAATGAATCTTGTTTCTAATTTGGGATGTGTTTTCTAACATGAAGGTAGAAATGCTAAAATAAGGCTTAATAAACACTCTACAGGTTTAAACAGTAGTAAAGTCAAGTTAAAAATCTAATAATATTATGTAAACTAAAAAAAACATATTAAATTGTTAAAATTATGATATAAAATTTTGGAAACCAGCTCCAGTTTTAACTCATCAGTCCACAGAATACTTTCCTAGAACCTTCAGGGTTTGTCAGTTAGTATTTTGGCAAATTCAAGTCTGTTTTTTATGGTTTGCTTTCAGCAATTTTGTTTTCCTTTGTTGTTTTTTTGTTGTTTAATCACTTTGGAAGCTGTTCCAAGGTTTTTGGTTAAAATTTTAAATTATCCTTCTCCTTAATTTTTCATCAGTTTCCTCCTGCAGTCACATCCAAGGAGATTTATCACAGTCCTATGTACTTTAAACTATTGACTAATATGTCCACCTGTTGTCACAAGAACACCAGACTACTTGAAGATGGCGTTATAGCCTTCACCTGTAACAGGCGTGTCAGTAATTTTCTTATAAGCTCCTGGGACAGAAATTTCCTAAACTTTCTGTAGTCTATAAACTTTACATGGATGTTTTACAATACAGCTGTTTTACAGTCTTCACTGTAAATCAATTGAGATAATAAACAAAAAATAAATTAATAAAAATGTCTTGACAATTTAGGAATATGTGTTGTAGTTCAAATATTTTCAGAGCCAAGCCCAAAACAAGAGAAATGTGATGTGGGTCAAAATACAACGTTAGCACAACTTCATGGTACTAGATTTATTCTACTTCATATCACTTTCATATTTTCATCTCCTCTCTGTTCCCCCCTCACCTTCATTCCAAAGTTGTACAGTTTAGCTGGATGAACTCATCTAAAAACCCTTTTTTGTCTTTACCCCTTCTCTTTCTACAGCATGACTGTGTAGCTCCTCCTCTTCTCTCTCTTTTCCCCAACAGTGATGTGTTACTGAGATAATGATGGCAGTGACCCTCCATCCTTCCACAAACACTCACACATAGACATGTGTATGGAAATCTGCAGATCTCATACCTCTATACACACATGCGCACACACATGCTGTTGACTGTGCTGCGTGTTTGCCTTGCAGGCTAATGGACATAGTTTTTTACACATGGAGCACGACACAGCCGTCTCTCTGCTGAAGAGTTTCCCGCGGACAGTGGACTTGGTGGTTCTGAGAGACAGCAGTACACGCTAGATTTTTTTTTTTTTTTTTACAAAAAAATACAACTACAGCTTTTCTTCTCTACTCATCACCATCAAATGCCACCCCACCTGCCCTTTGCTGGAGGCTTGTGGAACTAAAATAGGAGCCGCCTTTTTTTTCTAACAACCTTTTTAAAGGAACACACAGACATTTATTTGCCTATTGCTGGACCAAAGGCAAATACCAGTGCCAAATGTACCACAGGAAACATATCGGCTCTTCTGTCTACCAGAGATCAGGGACCTGATCGTTGATTGGACAGACCATGAGAGGACTCTACATTTATGGGTCCCTACAAGGCTGCTACAGTTTGGATTTTGTGGTTGTTTTTTTTTTAATTAGGCAGTCCCCTTATCAGTCAGTCAGATCACAGTATTTTTGTTGCTACAGTAAGTTGTTTTTTTATTTTCCTCTGTAGTTTTTGCTTTCCATTGTGAATTTTAAAGGCTATGTATGTGTAGCACCTTGTTCATTTGCCTTGTTCTTTACAGATCACCTGTGCTATTGTTTCTACATTCCACTGTTTCCCCCGTTTTTGGAATTTTATTTAACTGTTGTTTTCTTTTGTTGTCTTGTCACATGTTTTATTCTGCAGGTTATTTCTGCCTCCAGTGTACAGATGCTGAAAACTTAAGACTTTCTGCCTTTTGTACATATATAGAAATTCAGCTTTTTAGAACTGCACTCACGGTGTGGCCTGAACAGAAAGCTCTAAAGGTTTATGAATTAATATAATTATTGTTGATATACTATATTCTAAATTCTCTGATGTGATTGTACAGGGATCATTTCTCCTAATGGATCATTTTTTAAAGTGTACCACTATTTTACCTGTAAAGAAAAAAAAATTCTTTTCATAGTTCATCATTGCTAAAGGGTTTTATGTAAGAAAAACGGTTGCCTGCACAGCTGTGTTTAAAAGAGCTAAAGCAATATTTCAGAGGCTCAGCTCACTGAGCTTTTCAACAGAGCCAACCTTGTTCTGTAGTGCCATCTATTGTACAAGTCATGCTAACGTTTACACACACACACACACACACATACACCCTCATGCATATGGACGAATGGGAAAACAGACAAGTTCTCACACACAGCACATTTGAGCTGGTGCACCTTCTGCACTGCTGCATAATGGTGCTCAGTTTATAGTTCAGCTTGATTACATAATACAAACGTTAATTTAGAACCCATTAAATCCTGATTAAACACAAGTCACAATATTGATGCCGTCTTAATAAATGGATTTATTTTGTTTTCCCAGCAGTTTCACTTTTTTCTAGATGTTTGAGTTGTTTGATAAAGTCACAGCTTTTTATAGCACTGTTGACTGACAGTCAGCCTTTATTCATTGACCTCTAGTCATGTCTTAACCCCAGAATAATGTAGTTGCTGAAGCTTAGTGCTCATGCAGTATTGAGCCACTACCACTCTACTGATTTTGTTTACATGGGTTAGAAGTATCAGAGGCTTACTTCTCAGTGGTTTGGATCTGAGCTGCACACAGTCTGTTGAAATGTTCCAGCTTCTGGCTTTCCTTTGAATAAAAAGTGGGTAAAAGCTTCAGCAGCATTTGCAATATTAAGTTAAAATGTTTTCTTCAACTGAAGACAGGGACCTTGATGAAGGCCACGCGCCAAAACACATTATTAAAGTTTTTTTTTTTTTTAATTAATTAAATACGTTTTTTTTTCTCTCTTAATGCCACAAGTGCTACTGGAGTTTTTACCTACTTAGATTCTTTTTACTCTTCATGCACCTTGAAAGCAAGTAAAGCTGTGCCAGAAAATTCTACTCACTGTTTCCTGTAAAAGCATTCCCAGAATCAGTAATGTTCAATGTAATCTTCAGTTTTGGTGTCATCGACAGGTATAAACCTGATGTGTATCTAAAAGAGTTTCATGGCTGGAAGCTTAATGTTACAAATTGTAAATGGAATTTGAGATTTCTCAAATTAGATTCCAATGTTAAGGTTTATGTTTATACTTAAATAATAACAATTTTAAAACGAACTGTAATGTCATACATGGAGACTCTGTCCTAACACGGTCACATTTAGGAAGTTGTATTGACAGACATGACCACAAAAAAGAGAAAATAGGTTTATTTTCTGTCCATATGTAAATGCAACTTTAACCCTGAAGACATTTTAATCTAGAGAGAAACATCTTTCATTGTTTTTAGATTTTACTTGACATCCTGTGTCCATTTTGTGTCAACTCTCCTATAAGGAACATTAAGCTTTTCATTAATTCAGCATAAAGGACACAACGTGGCACAGTTTATTTAATGTGCTTGAGAGACTGAACCCTATTTAGAGTTTGAAATATCACAAGTTATTATGATGTGAACAGAGAAAAATGTTTGATAATATAAATATTTTTTACTCTATGTTTCAGGTAATTATTTCTAAATATATTGGTATACCTTAGCTTTGCTCAAAAATTGTGATATTTTGTAAAGACACTTGTATCAAAGATATGGATGAGAAGTACGCACAGTGTGACTCGGAGACCTACACATGTACTATCCAAAACTGTACAAAAATGTATTTCTACTGTAATTGTGAATTTGTGTTATACAAATACATATTATATATATATATGTATATGAAGATAAAAACAGCCATTTTCTATGTGCTTTAACGACATAAGAGATGAACAAATGAGAATGGGGTCAGTGTATATAAGCTGTGAATGAATTTAAATTTAAATTTACTCATATTGATTGTGAATGTACTCATGCTTTCTGCAGTACTTACACGTACCCAACTTGAATGCTGCTTCTTCTGTAGTGTGACAAAATGTACTTTGACCTCTGAAAGAGAGAAATGCTGTCGAGTTATAGGACGGACAAATTTTTAGTGTTGATCTAGCAGAACTATTTCTTTATTTATTTGCACATGCAAGTTGAAATCCTTCCAGTTTTAAGTTTTAGTATTGATGCGGAGAAATGCAATTGCTGAAGTATATATATATATAATATATAACATGTGTTTAGAATGCATTTTGCAGACACTATCTTGTACATATTATTTAAGATACAGTTTTTACAAAATAAATTATTATATGTATAAAATAGAAAAAATGCTGTGCAGCGATTTCACTGGAGCCATTTTGGGCTTTGGGACATACCATTTTTTCAGTATATAAGAAGTGTTTTGAATAATGTACTAAAGTCTCTATTGTACAAATAATAAAAATGTCAATATTGGTAATGTTTGCTTCCTCTGTTGCATTATACTCTGTCCTTTAGAGGGCAGAACATTACAACATTTGTTTTGTTCTGCTTCTCCATTTGTAGTTTTGCTGAAAGAAAGAAACAGGAAACGGGAGGTGAATTTAAAAGATTGCAGAAGGAACAAGTGAGAAAAGAAAAAACAATTAAAGAAAGCTCCAAGAAAAACAATGCGATGAAGATCACGCCTGCTTTCCTGTGGATTTAACACTGCAAAGCATTTCATCATCTCAGCAGATGCTTCTGTGTCTCTCTGTCCATTAGCTTAACAACCTGGAATCGTCTTTATCCGTTTTTATCTGTCTAGCTCATCTTCACTTGACATTTATCTGAGCTGTGGATCGCAACGTTCATCCACCTGCATCGCAAACAATCATCAAAGGAATAAAATTACATTTGTAAAACATTTTGATTATTACTTTTTGCCTTTTGCACAGTGCATACATTGCTTTGAAATAGAACTTTAAACTCAATCCAATACAGATAAGTGCACTAAATCAACATGCCATATGAAAAGCTTTGAGTATGCTGTAAATGTCAAGAGCAACTGAATGTTCAGTGGAAATCTGTGTCTAGAGTCATAAACTATACAAGTTCTTAAAGATTAATGTACTAATAATTTTATTCTAATAAAAAATATCTAATCTATCATAGATTCATTTAGGTACATTCTAACGATGTTGCTTCTATACTTTTATTGATCCAAAACAGTAGAATAACTCATACAACAAGAGATTTAATATTACATTTGTAGTTCTTGTTCTGTTAAATTATTATACTCACTAATTCAGTTTATATAGTACCATTCTCCACTGTTCTCATGGCCTCCGTCCCCTCTGTAGACCAACTCTAACTGTGGAACAAACTGACAATAAACAATAGAGGTTAACATGTGGACACACACACGCAGAAGCTGAATGACGTTCTTTTGTTCCCTTTCCTCTTTATGGTCCTTTTTTTTACTCGCTGCTTTGAAATAAAAAGATACTTCTGTATGCTGCATGACCAACCCACTTACACAATGATGCATAAATTTCTGACCACACTGACACTGGAATCAGTGTGCAACCGTGTATGTGTGTGCGAGAAGAATAAAGCGGGAAATTTTGTCCACCCACCATAGCAGTCAATAAGCTCTTGTGACCAGATCAATAACAATACCAGAGACTATGACCTGCATCCAGCTGCAGCCTGATGAAGTGTTCATGCAATGCAACACTGATCCACTGCCCAGCATACAGACATGACAGTATGTGTCCAACATGTTGGATCTTTGCTTTATGATTTGATTTTTCCCTGAATGTGTTTGTGCTAACCCCTTTTAACTATATTCATAGGGAATGTTTTATGCTAACCAATCAATTAAACTCTTCCAACATTTATTACCCATGTGCGGCCGGGGCTGCACAATATGTACTGACTGGTGAAAAGAAACAGCTTATCTTGCAACTATGTTCAAATTTGAATGAAAATCCATCACATGGAGATTTACATGACACTTCAGTTTAATTCATTTATATTAGAAATTTGATTATATGCCTTTTTGTTGGTGGAATAAGTAAACATTTTTTCAGGAAATACCTGCAAAAGAAAAGATGCTGTACATTACCAGTACATTTCACCAGTTAAATGTATACTGTTATTAAGTTAGAGCTCTAGCTATTAGATTCAAAAATCAAAAGTCTTGACACACTTTCTCATTCAACTGAATGAAAGTGTACAAACTTTTGCCTGGTAATGTATGATGACAACATAAAAAACTGCAGGAATGCAGGTGAAAACACATGTACAACACATGTTAAATATCACTAATGTTTTTATTTTTTACTTTTCTTTAAAAATAAAGGAATATTATGTGTCTAATCTGAATGAAATGTCGGCAGTGTTTGATGTTTTTAATGTCAAATTGTATGTCAAAACAATTTTCTGACACAACAAAAACATGCACATAATGTGTTGGAGCCACACTATGGACAAGTCATGGCTAGTAAATAGTTTTAATTCAAACAAAGTGCTCTGTTTTCTATTTCAGTGTACAGAAAACCCATACAGGAATGAACATGTCCAGAACTGGTGGGATTACACCTGTGATATTAAATCCAACCCCCTGAATTTAAATACTTTATGTTCATGTATACAATAAAGCATCATAAATACTCATAATCTGAAGTCAAGAGCAGATATATCTAATGCTGGAGTTAGATTTACGCTATCAGCAAACCCAAATCTTTCTTCAGCACTGAGTGGATTAGGTGTGGATTCAGTGCACACCCTAGAATAGACCTGTCGTTTGTCCACCGCGCACAATGTAGCTGTTTAACATGACAATACCTGTAGGACACACAAGCTTCTTATTAAGAGTCTCTTTAATAGTGTTTTGAGGTGAGCGATTCAATGTGTGTGTACGTGTTTGTCTCACAGGACCGACCAAACCGGTTTGGCAACGTTAAGACACCGAGTGAAGAAAAAGAGAACTAGTTCGACCAACTTAAATCGAAAGAGGGGGGCAGTTAAAAAAAAAAATCAGGCGTTACCAGTGTAGCTCAGGGTACTAAGTTCAGGTGACTAATTGTAGCTAATTGTTTTGAGTCAAAGATTAACAACTTCTCTTTCTGTTTTCTCTGAATTCATTAGGGTTTTTTTTGTTTGTTTGTTTTTTTTGGATCACGGGGCAAGTGGTTGTTGTGTTGACAGTTTTGTGTCCCACTTTAGAAAAAGGCTGTCGCGGGACAGACGCGCGCATCTGGAATAACACTCGCACTGGCACAGCAACACAAGCTGTGGAAGGACTGCATGCGCCACCATGCCTGTGCGACAGAAAGGTAACACAAACCCGTTTACATTTTTTATCTCGTATGATCTGAACTTTGTATTAGTAAGTACCGCAAAACTATGATTTGTTAAGAAATGACGTCGAATGAAGCGCTTTTATCGTCTCTGGAAGCTCGTGTTGACGCTCCGGACAGCTCGGAAGCGCTCCTTGCGCAAGAGCACGAACTTTTTACAACACCTGCAGTTTTACTCTTTATTGCGACACAACTTATAATAAGAGGAGTGCTTTGGGGTTTTTCCAGTTTAGTTAGACAGCCTGAGGATTTATAAATCTACGTTTGCGTGTTTGTATTAAAATGCCTCTGCCCGCGTGGTGCAGAAAGACAGCTGAGATTCGTAAAACATGTTTTCTATTTGAGGTTTAATTGTGGGTATGATTGGAGTTACAACAAACTGTAAATATCATCATGCAGACTGTATTGTAAAGTTGAAAGCTGACATATTTAGAGTTGTGCTTCCGGTTTGATCAGCTGTTCACAGAAACTGGTGTGCAGTCTGTTTTCTCTTGAAACTGTGTTCTTGCCTAAAGGCAAATAATTTTCTGATGGTTATTGTTTTTAGATTAGCTGATTGAAATAAGTGGAATCAATCTCCGGATTGAAGCAGGCAGGCAAAACAGAAAATAAACAAAAAGCCATGGTTTGTGTTGTAAAGACATGCAATATAAGCATCAGTATCATTGGTGCATGGTACGGTAATAGACTCAACCATTAATCATGCTACCTTTATAAGCTGAACACCATCTCAGACATCCCCATCCACTCTTTTTATGATATAGGCTTTAAATGCACATCACACTGCTTTGAGTGCTTGCGGAAGTGAGTCATGCTTTTAAAAGGTGTTTAAGTTATTTGTGACATCCTGTATATGTTGTGTGAAGATGCTCAGCGAGCCCTGGAGCTGCTTCAGCAGTACCGAGCCAAACTGAACCAGAGGCAGCAGAACCAAAGAAAAGAGGGCTGTGCGGAGGAAGACCACCAGCTCCAGGAGTCTCTGGACAGAGTCATCGATGTCTTCCAAAGCAATCTCTTCAGTGCTCTTCTTGGTAAGTATACCATGTTGATGGTGGGTGAGGCAGGTGAGGGTGGTTGGGGGTGTTTACAACTGCAAAGTGGAAGGAAAAATACTTGACACATAATTCTATGCATGAGAACAAACTGGTTTTGGTTGTTTCTCCTGTTTTAGACATTCACAACTTTACCTCTTTGTCTGTTTTGTGTGGTTGTTTGTTTTAATGCACATTTATAGCATTAAAATAACATAGTTAATAAATAAATAACAGTTTCCTTTGACTTTTGACTGAGTTGTCTTTGCAGAGTTAAATTTCTTCTCTAAAACAGCAAGTATTTATTTTCTGCCAGTGTTTCATTTACTTTTAAGGTAAAATCTCATTTTGCCCTTCCCCCTACCACTTAATCCCATCACTTCATTCTACATGTGCACTCTAGGGCTCCACCTATCCTGACTTTTTTATAATATGCAAAAGGGGAGCAAAGTGGTAGAATTGTCTAGTTCATTTGGCATTTTTCAAGGACACGCTTTAAATAGTGTTAAAACAATTTACTGAAGTTCTATTACAAAATACATTAATCCACTGTAAACAGAAGTATTTCAAGCTTTTCACACTAATTAGTGTGACTGATTTACTAACCAAAAACTGATCTGAGAGCATTTCCAAGTGTTAAATATGTCTGTTTAATTACATTTATCTATTTTGTTGAAAACAACTGTAAAGTAAAAAAATACTTTAGCTTATGTAATAGTGATCATCACAAATAAGGACAGCTTATTTGGACTAGAACACAAACATTGAGTCTATTTACGTGAAAAGAAAGATGACGTATCAGCTTTTTAAAGGATTGTCTTATATGCTAGTAGAAAATTTCAGATTAATAATAATAATAATTACCACCCAAACGAAAGGGGTAGTGGTTTGTTTTATTGACATCAATCATGCAGACTGTGGCGTGGTAGGGCATGACTTAACCCTAGTATATTCTTTTCCTTTTCATTTTAAACTTTACTCTCAAACCCACTCTTTCTTTCATTTTTATTGTCTCACCCTTAACCATAAAACTTACAGCCTGAGTTTGTTTTGCAGATAGTGAAAGATGAAGTTTGATTTATTGCTTAACTGCCTGTTGGTACTGAACACACAAGGAGGAAGTGAAATATCCAACTACTGCACTCATTCTGATGTTTACTTTATTGTACTTCACGATATTACTTTTCATTTTGGATTGTGGATCTCAGGAGCTGCTGTTCTTGAAGCTTGCAGTGTCGTTCTGCTGACACTAGAGGTCCATAGTGAATTAACTATAAATCTTATCTAGTGGTGTACAAAAAAACAAAGACTTTTGGAGAACATCTTTTCTTTTTGTATTTGAATAATTTAACTTGACAAATTTGGAAAATATTTAGATTATTGTTTAAAAAGGTTTTTTTAATGTCCACATAAGAGGACAAAGTTCAGTTTGACTTTGTATTTGACAAACAGTTGTAGGTTAGGATATTATGACATTATTAGTCTTAAAATATTTGAAGAATACACATGCATTAACAGTGAGTGGCAGATAAAATGGACTCCAATGTGTTTGCTTGTGTTCAAATAAACCATTATCATCATGAAGTTGAGATTATTCTGCAGCTGTCAGGTGTGTCAGGGATGTACATGAGGCTAAGTACATAGAACCGGTAGACCATGTGCTGTACACTGTAGTGACCACTATGCATGAAAGGTTCAGGAAACAGACACAGCTTCATGGAGCACAAAGTGCTTTAAGGGCAGCAGTAGCTCAGCAGGTAGAGCAGGTCATCTGGTCGTCTGGTGGTCAGAGGGCCTGGTGGCTTTTTGCCTGGCAGCTCCATCTCTGTCAGTGTGTGTCCCAGGGCAGCTGTGGCTACGATGTGTGTAGTTTATCACCACTAAACATGTGGGTGTGTGTAAATGGGTGAATGACAAACGTAAATTTCAAAATTAAACTGGTTAAACAAACAAACAGACAAACACATATTATTACTTTGATCTTAACTGAAGTCCAATTTGAACAAGGATTTTAAGCTTCAGCTATTTTAGGGGTCTTTGTGTTCTTCATTGAGAATGTGCTGACAGTGTGAGATTGAAGAAGTAGCAGCAGAGACATTTTCTTTAGTACAGAATGAAAAAAAAACTTAACTAACTTGAACAAAAGAAAGCAGAAATAAGCAGCACAAATTACATCCTTGATTAAACTGGTCAGATGTCATGTGTCATGTAGCAAGCAGCTTACCCATAGTGCTCATTCAATACTAAGTGATCAGCAGATGTGGGCCAGCACTGAGATCTGCTGATGTCCTAAGATGACAATCATCTCTGCTTTACTTTGTGGCCTAATACACTTGGATTTTTTTCATGCACACTGCCTTTATCTGTATAGTTACTTGTTCATTTGTTCATCTTTGCTGTGATATGTCATTAACTTATCCATAAAAGCCTCATCATGGCTCTAACCTCTTTCTAGATATCCAAGAATACTATGAGGTGGCAATCCTGGCAGACAGCAAGCATTCTGCGGAGCAGTCAGATAGGAATTTCCCATCAGAGGTGCAGACTACCTCTGACCCCTTGAGTCCTCAGGCTTCTCTGGACCCACCACAACAAAACTCTCTTGTCTCCAAACCTAAGTCAATGAAATCTCCAGCCCCACCTGTCCCAACTACATCAGCTGCAATAAAAGCAGCTTCTCCTCCATCACAGTCCAGCACACCAAAGTCTCAGCCATCTAAAGTCAAGTATCATGCTCCTCCTCCTCCTGTTCAAACTGTGGTCTCAAAATCAGTAAAAGCAGATACTTCTAATGCCACATCTTCTAGTATCACTGTGAGCAATGTAGAAACCTCCACTGGTCCCCAAAACACACCTCTTGGAATGTCAGTGAATGGAACAAAGTCACATATTACTGTCACCAAGTCAAAAAGTTCAACAAATCCACAAAACCTTCCTACTTCTCAAAACCATAGCCTGGAGACTGTCTCTGCCCTTGTTTCTAGCACCATTCAAGGCCTTGTGACACCAACCACTCCAGACAAAACTGCTCCTACCAGCACCACTCCTGACTGCAGTCCAGTGTCTGGAGCAACCATAAACTCTACACCTGTTTCAAACAGCAGAGACTCAGGACTGGGCAAAATCAAAAGTCCAACAAGTCCTAAACTAGAGTCAAGTATAAGTCCAACAAGTCCTAAACAAGAGTCAAGTATAAGTCCAACAAGTCCTAAACAAGAGTCCAGCAAGAGTCCTGTAAGCCCAGAACAGAGACACTTCACCTTTGAGAGTCAAAGCCCCACAAGCCCTCTGCCGAAGCTTGGGAAAGGATCTCATCTAAGGTATCTTCAAAACTGTATTTTGTTCAGTGCATCTTATGGTTGATAATATATATGTTTATTGCATTTATAAGATTATGTTATTATTTTTTTAACGTGCAACTTCAATAAAAACATTGAAGATAAAAGACAAGGAAGATTTAACAATGACTAAAATGTGAATTGTTAGACCTTGTTCTTTAAAACAAACACGACTATAGGGTAATAAATAGTTTTCTGTTCAATTATTGAAGTTTTTGAAATACACATTTTTATTGTAAACAAAAAAATTTACCTGCACTATCCTTGTTTTCTCTGGGGACTCTGGTTTCCTTTCATAGATCAAACACATGCATGTTAAGTAACTCTAAACTGGCATGTGTGAATGGTTGTTTGTCTCTTTGTTTCTCTGTGATGATCTGGTGACCTGTCAGCTTTTCACTGAATGACTGCTGGAGACAGACACCAGCCCAACCCTGCAGGAACAAGAGGATTAAAAAAACAAAGAAATGAATGAATGAATGGCTGTATGGACTTCCTATCATTTAAACACAAAACATACTACTGTAAATGCATCACACATTTTCAAGAACTGATGTTTCTAAAATACAACACTGCATTAGTAATTCAAGTACAAATGAAACAGAATGTCTTACAGTTTTCAGATTTCACCTGTAGACACTTCCTCTCTCTGTTTTATCTTCTTAGTCCAACCAGTCCTGGGTCAGCAAAAGTCCCTTCTGCTAGCCCTGGTCATGGTTCAGCCTCCTCCAGACCAGCTACAAGCCCACTCCCCCCCAACAAGGTAAGATATATCTGTTATGTTGTACTGCTTTGGTAAACCTGTGGAGAACATGTGAAGGTGGATGATGGTTTGTGCTTTGAGGAAACGGTCTCGACTTGAAAATAGAAAAATGTATTTTATCTCCAAAGTGTTAGTCTGACTTTAATAAGGAAATATAGGCTCGTTTGTTTCTTTGTGTTGCAGATAAGTTGTAAGGTTTGTAGTTTATGAAGTTCTTCATATTTTGAAACAGTGTCACTGGGGAGAGTTTGGCTTCTTCTGAAGTCTTGGTTGTGGTCTTCAAAAGGTTTTAATTCAGACTTCATGTGTGCCATGTATTGTAAACATTTGTTATGATTTCTTTTGATTCAGTAACATCAGAAAACCATTACTTACCCACAGGAATTTGAAGTTTTCTGTCAAAACTTTCCACATCTCCTGCTATAAGTCTCATTTCTCCCTCGTGGAAATGGTATTGATGTAGAACATGTTTGTGATATTCGCCGATGTGTCTTTTTGAATCACTATATCAAAAGTCGGCTTGCAGCTAAGACAGCCTGAATTACTGTCAGACATGTCATATATGCATTCTGGCGGTTGAACATTATCTTACAGTTGGATTATGTAATCCAACTAGGGAATATATTTAGTTCAGTAACAAATAATGTTTCAGTAGAATCTACAGAAAGAGTTTAGGGGATTGATGTGACTAAGCTTGTTGAGATGATCAGATTTGATTTAGATGGGAGATTTTTTCTTTAGAATCAAGAGTTTGACCACAAGCTTAAACTGTATACAGTGTATGTTGATATGCTGCTGAGAGGATATGCCTGTGGAAAATATGCTTTGTGACTGTGTTTTTTTGTTTTTCTCCGGTATGTACGCGGGTTTGGAAACTATCATACCTTCCAATTAAACACAGCTTGTGTTGGACTGGAATTGTACAAAACATCTTCTTGCACTTTGGTTTAAGAACCAGTAAATAACCTTCATTGTTAACTGCTCATGACCTTTTTAACTATAGACTAGCCATAATTATGTGTAACAGGTAATAACCGGTTAGCAGGTTGAATGATTCAAAGGACATCTGCTGCCAAACTACAAAACAGAACAACAAAAACATTAACAGTTATTCAACAAGGATGAAACATAAACAGTAGCTCATTTTGCTGAAAACATAATCTTTTCCCCACATTTTTGTGGATTAAATTACATTATAATATGTCAAGTTTGCTATTAACAGCAATAACACTTTGGGTTCAGGGTTAGATTAAATAAAAAAAAAGATTTAAGCTTTATATGGAGCTGCAAAGTAGAAAGTAGAGCATCCATTGTGATACCAGTGTCACTGTCACAACGCCACAGTGCTGCTAGAGATCTGACCCGATAACGCAATGCAGTGTGGTGTGTGTTTGGTCTATACATTTTAGTGTGTGAGTATGTCACTGACACAAGTCTGTCTGTCTTTGCCTGTTCATCCATGCGTGCACATTTTCTGCACAAGTCTCTAGATGCTGCCTGTTTTGATAGGACGAGTATGGTTTGCGTGTGTATGCAGATATATTTATATGTAAATATATAAATATTTCTGCACCATGCACTCTGCGAGGTCAAAATGTGGAAACCAGCTGCCATAAAAAGAAGACGGCAGCTGGGAAACAAGAGAGCGGGTGGAGCAGCACCGGGACAGCTGTCATGTTTCCGAGTTGGCCTCTATTTTAGCGCACTAGTCCACTTTGACCGCTCTGATGAAAGGACAGGTGGAGATGGCTTGAGAAATGGAGGGGAGAGAAACTGAGGGATGAAAGAAAAGTGGAGACAAAGGCAGACAGAAGGATGCTACCAACAGCAAGATACGGCTGAGTGGCATAATAGGGAAGTTGGACCTGGAATATGTTTTAGCAAAAGTTTGGCAAATGGACTGGTAAGGATGGACTGCATCTGCATCCTCACTACTAAGGTGAGACACATGAACTGAACAGATTAGAGCCCAATGATCAGTGTTATTTATAAAGCCATTGCTGTAGACTTATCTTGATGTATGTCTTTAATTTTTATGTTCATGTTGCAGGTGGATTTTGGTCTTAGATTTGAGTATTCAGGGAATGTTTACCTTCTCATGAAAATAAGACATTTTGAAGTAGAATTAGACGCAAGATTGACGGAAAGTTTACTTAATGAACGGAAACTACACAAGTATAACTGAACATTTTATTGTGGAAAGATTTTTGATTGTACAGTTGGTTTGCTGTTATTTGTGAATCACTATTAGACTTAAAGAAGCAGTTTATACTTAGGTGAAGTATTTCTGATGGAAGTGTCAAGCTGCTGCTCATCTTTTTATTTGACAACATGTGACACCCTGAGAGACTGTAAACTGGGTTGCTAGGACACACACTTCAAAAGACTGGCTGTATAGACTGATGGCTAGAGCATTAGTTGGCTGAATGACTGGTCTCAAGGCAGAAGAAAAAATATGGCAAAAAAAATAGGTTGTTAACTTTGAGCACACATATACTGTATATATGTGCTAAAAGGGAACAAACAGTTTCTTACAAATACACAACTCTCAACAAAACTCAACAAAATGAATAGTCTGAAAAGCAGCATTTAGCAAAATGTGCAAAGGCACCAATTCTTTTTTTGTTAAATCTCAGTGTTTGTCTGCAAACACAAGTAATTCCAAAAATTACAGCAAGTAGAATACTATAAACAGATTTGACAAAAGACTGTTCCAAAGTATGCTTTGTTATCACTATTGCAGCAGTTATTGCATTTTATTTTTTTTTCCCATGGTCACACATCTTCACATTTTATTCATTTATTTATGTTTTGTGAGGCTGCAAAGCACCTTGTATAAACTGATTTAGTTCCAGAACAACTTGAACATTTTGTTTTAGTACTTACAGTTCTGTTCCTTAACATGTGACATTCATGTGGTTTTTCTGTAAGGGATTGAAACATTAGCATAACATGTGATAATTAAAGGGAAAACAACATTTTGTTTTGGAGACACCAGTAGCAAAACTATGTTCTACTTTATGTGAGTTTTGATGCAGTTTTAACAGGATAAAATAGGATTAGTAGATAACAACAGCAAGCATTAAAACATTTTTTGCATCACCAACTCAGTATATTCAAAATTCAGTGCTGTAATTACATGGCTTTGTTTGATGTCATTATGCATGTTGAAGACTGAGTTTCCTCAATCAGAGGCTCATTCAGATCCACAGGAAAACAGAATGATACAGTAGGTTCTTCCTACCCACTGCTAGAACCCTTCTTTCGAGACTCTATGTAGAAACTTGTGTGTTTTACTACAACATCTTTGAGTTGAACTGAATTGAACTGAATTAGTGACATATACACAACAGGTTTTTGTTTATTCTATTCTCTCAGGTTAAATGGGCCTTACCCTTCATGGTATCCGTTACCATAGTGATCCAGTGAGCTTAAAGAGAGTAACCTTGTGACATTGGAAACCATTGCCTGCTTAACAAAACCCTCAAACCCATTATTTTTACCAATATACTCTGAAGTGTCCTGGCATACCCCAAAACAGACAGCAGGGATTCCACCTCACACTCAGGTGCTTAATCTGGTTTACCTGATTAACATAATGGATTAAAAACGAGAAGGTGGTCACTCAGGTTAAGACACTGAGATTACTGCTTGGGAATGCTTGTGTACATCCTCCTTCACCCCCCCCATTACATTTTCATTCTCACAACCAAACTCCCTACATTACATAAAACCTTTTACATTTTCAGGAAATCCACAGCATATAAATCTTCCACAGTTGTTGATCCAACAAACATGCATATTCCATTTTTAAAAGTTAAGAATATGGCAAAGTGACTTATGCAGCTACATTTTTCATCAGTAACGATGGTGAAAAGTTGAACCACACAAATCACAGCCTTCTTTCTCAAAATTGACAAAATATTGTACAGTTTTATAAATTGATGTTTGCTTTAGTTAGTCTGCTTCAGGAAACAATTGTCTATTATACAGTTTTTGTATTTGACTTTATATCAGTATTGTGCATGTCACGTTTAATCCTCTTTTCTTCACTGATTTAGCCTGGTTTAAATCCGACTCTGGTTTTGTCAGTGTTTGGTCTTGCTAAGTGTTACTGTCCTGTGATGGACCAAGACAGCAAGAGTCTGTCCTAAGAGGCTTACCTTAGGCTGCTAATAGACTTTTCAAAGGTGGAGCTATTTTTAGAAGGACAAAGAAGAGGAAAGCAAAAAAAAAATAGAGAGAAAGGCATATATGCATACCAAGAAGAAATGATTGAGCCAAACTGCTACTGCATGAGCACAGAAGTTTACAGCATACCATAACTTTGGTGGGATTTTTCATTTTTACTTAATTTTGCCAAAAAATATGCCACACCATTACAGAAGCTCATCTATCTGTGTTGCTGTTCAAGTGGTATGATGATATTACTTTGAGGATGGGACAGGCTCAACCCTTTTATCAATGAGGAAGGCATGAGAGCCGAGACGAAGAGGAAGAGAATCTGCCCACCAGCTGGTGGGCAAATGAAACAAGGGATATACTCCTGCAGTAGGACTAACGGTAGAATGCAGGAAACAGGTCTTTTTACTCCCTAAAACCTAGAGGCAAGAGGTAAAGACTACTCATGGTTCTGTAAACGGGAAAATATTGGAAGACATTTTTGGATTGCCCAACCTGTGGTATAGCTAACACCAACTGAGCCAGCATGAACGAGGGCTACATGTGACAATGGACCACAGCGACTCTGCACCATCAATCAGTGTAATGTATTTTCACTTATTACATATTACAGTTACGATATCTGACTGTCATTTTCTAATTTGAAACTGTGGTTATGGAGGCACCTGTCATCACATCAGCCATGAGACTTGAGTCACAGCCAGTTCTTCTTTTTTTACTAGCATGGAGCCAGACCCTCTTGTATCCATGTAAAGTTGTCTTAAGCAAAAATTTTGTCAGATTTTTTAAGCTTTTGAAAGTCTTTCTTTGAAGTTTGGCTGATTTTCCACTCAGTCTAATACTCTATCCTTTTCAGAAGAATATTTCTTGTTTGTTTAGCTGCATCTCTGACCTATAAACTAACTAGGCACAACAGATCCTAAAGGAAAGAACCAGTGTTGTATATAGACAGTAGTTAATTTAAAAAATAACCCATTTTAAATTGGCTCTTTAGGCTCTGTATTACCAGCAGCCTGTCACAAAATCATAATTGTCCTCATATTTACTTCCCTTCTTTGAAAAATACTAAAGATAACACAATGTGACACAAATAGCATTTTTGCGACTACAATTTTCAGGTACTACTCATCCGCTCTAGATATTTTTTAGGCATGACACTTCCACCCATCCACCTTCCTATTTTTTATGCTTGCTTTCTCAAGTTTTGCACTCTTAGGGGACTCCTCTGTCAAATACACATGGATTCATATGTTAACATCATAGTTCACATTTACACAAAACAGTTTCTTTCATTCTTGCAACTGCAGCATTTTTTGTTTCAGTCATTGCCATGAAGCACTCTGAGCAGCAAATCTCATTAAGTGAAGTTGTGAAGTTATATAAATAGACGTCCACACACATAAAGATATAAAACTATACAATCAACACAGAAGGAAACTGTTTTAGTTCTGTTTCGATTAACTATTTCATTTTTTAAGAACAAAAAACTGCTAGTTGTGTAAAAACAAATGGACTGGCCATTTTCTTGTTAACGCTCTTTTCAACCATACAATTTATTTTGTATTTTAACATTATTTCATTCATCAGGAAAAAATACTAGTCTTAGAAAAAAAAGTATATATATTTTGCATTAGCCTTTTTTTAGGCTTGGACTCCACATGTTTCTGTGAAAGCTGATAGCTTACATTTTACTGCATGAGTTTGTGTCAGCATTCCAAAGAGTGTTCCTCTAAATGTTTAATGTACCTGAGGTCAGGTGACCATAGGTCCAGGACAGTCAGCACTCCTGAGTCTTCTATGATCTCAGAGTAATGAAGTTGGAGTTTTTATGCTACTGCAGTATAAAATCCTTATCTGTAAAGCAGCCAAAACAGCCTCCAGATTTCACTTTTTGTCTAATTATGTATCTTTAACCTACTCAGCTCCTTTTTTGCATCAGTAAATAGGAGCAGGTAATTTGTTTGTTGGTGCAGTTCAGGATTGACACTGATATGCAGAGATTTTAGGCTGAGAGATATCCACTTTGCATAGGATAATAATGTGAATTCTGACTATTTTGCATATTTCTGACTAGCTTCAGCAGTACTGTAATGCCTCTTGATTTACTGGAACCAAATTTACAGCCATATCTTTTTTAGAAATTAACAAAAACTACAAGTTAAGTTACTTGAACAAACTAATGATTTGAATGAAATAAAAATTATGCTTTTTGTATGAAAGAACTATTAGAAATATGATTTTTTATAGAATTGAAATAACATGATCAATACCAAATTTGACACAATTTAAATGAAGAGAATCATAGTTAGTGCTGAATAAGAAACATTTCATTATTTCACTTGTCAGACTTTCATACTTAAAGTTTTGCCAATGTAAAACTTATTTTTTAAAAATGTTTGCATGAAATTAAATGAACTTTTAAGGTTTTAGATTCTAATTATATGCATATACATAAAACATAAACATATACATTTACAGATGCTGTTGTGCCTGTGTTTACCACATAGTGGCACTGTTTGGATGAATAAAAAATTAATTGATGGGCTGTAAAACTGTTTCTATGCTGTGACTTGAAACCTCATACACAGTTCAGTTACAACAGCAGTTGGAATTTCCATTTGTATTAGTTATTATAAAATGTTCAATAAATAACAGTCCATTAACACCAATCTTCCGCTCAGTTGATATTTGTTACTGGGACGTTGCAGCATCAATCAGACTCATGCAGCAGCGAGAGGCTGATGGATATAAATGCAGGGAAATTCACTCATGTGGAACCTGAATACACAGCTGGTTAAAGTTGATCACATGACCACATTTCAAATGTTGATGCATGGAGTTGTTTCTTATTGGTCAGCGTGTAGGATGGAGAGTCCTCTGTGATTGGTTGGTAGTGTAAGAGGTTACCACATACATACACACAGTGTAGTTATTTCTGTGCTGGCTGACCTACTAATATTAACATGTAGTGCATGCCTGTCAGGCTTATTAGTATCTTCTCTGTCTTTAACATTAATTATGTCTTTTTGTTGTTCTTTTTCTTTTTTTTCTTTTTTTACAGTAATTTAATCTGTAATGTCAATTGATTTTGTTTTAATACTCGTAGTACTTTTTGTGAGCTCTAACAGCTAGAATGTTTGTGGCTTTTCCAGTTCTAAAAATTCATCTTCTGTACGCATCTTAACACACATTTGCAGAATCTCCATCTGTTTCTTTCCAAACACAGAGGAATTGACTGTACATCTGGGCTTGAGATGGCTAACTAATCACAAAAAACAAATCTGTCCAAAGGCAAACCTGAGCCTGTACTAACTCTTAAAAAAAATGGTGATTAATCCTGGAGGATTGTGTACTGTGCATTTAAAATGTGCGATTATCATGACAGAGAATGTCGTTATGACTGGTTGTAAAATTAAGTCTTGTAAAATCAGCCATAAATCTGTGCATTTATCTGTTTACAAACTCTGTATCAATTATTAAAAATCAGCATTTATAGCAACTTGATGCATAATACGGAAATGGGAATCAGTGACTTTATTATGCATTGAAAAGTGTACAAAAAGAACTTAAAATCAAGATTAGAAGTAACAAGGAGGTGTACAGAAAAAAACTGGAGAACAAGATCCAGCAAAACAATATAAGAGATGTGTGGTCAGGGATGAAGAAGATCACAGGCTTTAAGCAGAAGGAGGGTTACTTGGATGGGAGTCTGGATAAAGCCAATGGACTGAACATGTTCTTCAACAGGTTCAGTTTGGAGACAAGCCCAACATCTTCCTCTCCTGCTGCAAGCCAAGCAGACCTCCCACCATCCCTTTATCCACAGCTTCCCTGTGACAGCTCAACTGTCTCACCTTCTACCTCAGTCATGAATGCTGTTTGGTCCACCTAAATAGGCAAACAAGCATGTTTCAAGACCCACTGCAGTTTGCTTATCGCCATGGGGTTGGAGTGGAAGACATCATCATACACCTGCTTCAGCAAGCCCACTGTCATCTGGACAAAGCAGGCAGCGCTGTGAGGAACATGTTTTATTTATTTCTCCAGTGCCTTTAACACAATTCAGCCTGCCCTACTGTGTCAAAAACTCCAGAAGACACAGGTGGAGGCCTCCACAATCACCTGGATTAAGGACTACCTGACAAACAGACCACAGTTTGTGAGACTATAAATACCTGGTTGTTCACCTGGACAACAGAACTGGAGACACAACTGTGATGCTGTTTTTAAGAAGGGACAGAGCAGACTGTACTTCCTTAGGAAGATTAGATCCTTCAACGTTTGCAGCAAGATGTTGAAGATCTTTTATAAGTCTGTTGTGGAGAGTGTGATTACGTCTGCAGTCACCTGTTGGGGGAGCAGCATTAAAGCAAGTGACATGAAGAGGTTGAACCTATTGATAAGGACGACTGGTTCTGTTCTGGGGACTGATCTGGAGTCTCTTGAGTTGATTGTCCAAAGGAGGGTGGGTCGGAAAATGAAAATCACCATGGAGAACCCTCATCATCCTCTTCACAACACAGTAACTCAACAACAGAGTGTCTTCAGTCAAAGTCTTCTTCAGATCCGCTGCAGCACAGATTGCTACAGGAGATCCTTCTTGCCCACAGCTAATAACCTTCTACAATGGCTCCCTGAAGAAGAACTGAGCTACAACAACACTTAATTTCTCTTCGGGGATTAATAAAGTGTTTTTGATTTGATTAGTAATCATAGGATTAGTAATATCAACAATATATTTTACTCTTTCCCATTATTTCTGCAGCGACCTAAAAATACCTTTGCTCTCCTCATGTTCATTCTTTCGCATTGTTTACTTCTCTGTGCCGTATTTTCTCTCATGCTGTGTTGTTTGTATTCAAGTCAAGGTGAGAAGGTAACAGAGACACTGTGTGTGTTTGAGTCAGTGTTTGTGTGCGTGTTTTAGTCCAGATGGCCCAGCCGTCAGCATCACAATCCTCATCTGAGGGGTGAGCTTTGAATTGTTTGACTTCCACTGTCCTTTATCTCCCCCCTACTCCTCAGATCAGCACCATACTAATAGAAGTGGGTCCTGTTAAGTGTCTCTGCTGTCTTTTGTGAAACTAGCACATGAAAGCCATAGGTGATTTTTTTTTTCTTTCTTTTTTATTTTTTAATAAATATCTAGGATTTCTCCACAAACTTATGACTTAATAAGCTTCAGAGTTATACATTTCTCCTGTTTGGTTGTAACAAATTGTAGGGCAGCAGAGAAATAAGGAAAAAAAAAGGCAGAGACCAGCTGGGGCAAATTTGTTTCCAGCTGACAACTTGGATCTTGACCAGAAATAATTGCCTGATTATAGAGGGTATGAGAGTGGAAATTCAGACTTTGGGGTTATGTCTCTAAAAGACCCTTTTTTATCATCAGCATCAGTTGCAACTGGCAGGACATTTTTAGAAATGTGGATGATACAGTTACTTACATATTTTGGGATTCATCACCATTATTTCAGCTATTTGACAGATATTAAAGGGATAAAAAGAGTTAGTTTGATGTAAATCTTATGGCAGTTCCCCAAGCCTAAATTACAAATCCGAGTATGATTTAAAAAAATACAACAGTGTTCATATGTTTATGGCAGAAACTCTTAACGGTATTGAAAAAGGCTTAAATGTGTATGGGATCAATCCAGAGTGTACGCAGAAAAATCATTTATCAGTTCAAGTTAAGAATGAAGTCTGGATTTAAGGACTTAATTCATGAATACAATTTTTTTTTTCAATTCCTATTATTGCAATGTCCAAATTTAATGTCTAAGATAACAGATGAAAAAATCTACATCACACAGACTTACAATGGTGCATAAAAAGATGCTTGAAGTGCAATTTAGGCTTTAGAAGTCTTTTGTTTAACCTTTAGAACTGAAATTTTCTTTTAATATTAAAATTAAATGTCACAACAAATGTAAATGAAATAATTTCACAATCCATAGACTTGTGTATCTCAGCTGTGACCTTTATAACTCAAACATTGCCCATCAACGTGTCCAAACAGATAAGGCAGCAAAGCCTGAGGATGCTGCAGCAGAACAGAGGTCTCCATCCACCTCCCAGCACTGTCCCGCTGACTTCTCAGTTCCAATCCATTTTCACTGTTAGCTCAACAGTCCCTTAGGGCAGTACAACACACTATACATACATTTATGCATGATGTTGACTAAACTCATCAGTGGACCAATTCGTTTGTTTTGAATATTTTCTATTTACATGTTTTGGACAAAAACAGATGAACTTGAAAAAATGGAGCACTTGAGCTTGATGTAATAGATCACTAAGAAGGCAAAAAGGGCTTTTGCTCAGTGCTCCACTTTTTTCATCTCAATCCCTATCAAGTCTTGAAACCTTTTGCCTGAAACGTTTTGAACCTTTTTGCACCTTATTTTCATCATTTGGTTAATGCATATAAAAACTGCATTTCTGCAGAAGGCATGAGAGGTTAAAGAGGCGAGGACAGATTTTTAATCTTCTCTTCACCTCCAGTTTGCAGGTTTGCTCTTTATCTTTGTTTCTGTGTCTCATTGATCTTGGTGTTGAGAGGCGGGCTGAGGGAGTCAGTGGAGCGAACTGAGGGGGAGAGAAAGGGAGAGGGAGAAGGACAGCGATAAAGGGAGAGAAGCAAACACTCACACAGATAGAGACAGAGGAGACACGGGACCGGGACTGCTGCTGCTGCCGAGGAGGACATCACAGAACACAAACATACAGACACACACTCACTTATATGCACACACATATTTATTAATTCACACTCACAGACAGACAGACTGACACACTCAGGCTGACAACAAAAACACACTGAGCACACATGTGCTAACACATTCCGACATACACATTTACACACACACAAACATGGGCAGACAGTGACCATGTTGCTTCTTGCATCCTGACCAACTATGAGGATTATACTGATAAAGAAGATGATGATGAGAGCAATGAAGAGTGTGAAGGAGAGGACGCTGGCCTGCCACAGCTGAGGACAGTAGCCAGGCGGTGGGGGGGTCGGCGAGGTGGGGGTGGCAGAAGAGTGGGGGACTGTGGGATGGGATAGGGATTGGTTGATAGAACACATGCATGTGCATGTGTGTGTAAGTGTGAGTGAGTGTGTGAAGGTGTGTGAGTGAGAAAAGTGTATATGAAGGCTAGGATGCCCCCCCAGCGTGGGACCAGCTAGCTAACGTTAGCCACATGTTGTGCCACTGCAAAGTAGCATGCACCAACAACACCATATCTCTGATGTTTGGATGCAAGGTAGGTAGAACAGTTTGTGTGTTTGTTATAATGAGAGTGAGGAAGGAATGCATCAAATACAGTTGAGATAGTGCACGAGCTGATTCTTACTACAGCAATGTGCTAAGATAGTGATGGAGAGGAGAGATGACCTAACTGGTTAACGGGGGCTTATGTTTGAAGTAAACTACGGTGAGAGTTTGTTCCCTGCAGCAGAGTGTGAGAGAAGACTCTGGCTGTGTTGTTCATGTGTGCTGAAATGAAATGTAAGGATAGAAAGAGAGAAGATTGTGTTATATTGTTAACACTGTGGCCCCAGTTGCAGCTATGGGTTCTTGGCATTTAATTTAAAATATTGTTACAATAAAATAAAAAAAAAAAAAACCTCATAGTTCAAAATAAATGTCTTAAAACTCTATTGTGTATTAATTTCAGGTAGCTGTATGTATTTTCCTGTGCATATATTTCTGTAGAATTGAAATATAGGAAGAATAAATTTGTTTTAATTACCTTAGAATTAGCAGGTTCCATAATCACATGATGGTCTTCTACACAACCTGCCATGCTGCCAGAAGTAACAAACCATACTTCAGTTTTACAGTAGAATTGTGTTTTCTATATATATATTTCTTTTTTTTTGTGATTGTAGATTTATTTACAGAAGGAGAGAGTAAGCCATGGATTTTTTCAGTTGCTTGAATTCCTTTTTTCCACATCATCAATTAATTAAAAGTGCCTGTTAAAAGCAGAAAAGAAATGTACATAATCATGTTAAGGATTTTCTTTGAATATTATATAAGTCATTCTTTAAATTATTGTGATAAACTTTGTGAAGTAATTAAAATAGTAACTTGATGGTGAGTCAATCATGTGTCTGTGTTATATTTGAATATTTTAATGAAACGGCCTTCTTATGCTGTAATTATGGATTTACCACTATAAGAAGTTGATACAGTTCCTAAGAAACCACCCACTGGTTTGCAAACTGCACATTTAGAAAGTCTAAATCTTGCTTTCTGCTATTTTGATCATTTGGTAGTCGGTTGAAGTTGAGTCAGTTTTTATTGGATTATTTATTCCCAAACTTCAGTTTTAAAAATATTACATTCTACCTGACAATAAATCTTTATAGAAAGTAAGTACTTTTAAAAGTAAATTAACCACAAAGCCTCATAAATTAGTGGCTTAACCCTTCAATCACGGAAGTAGCAGAATTGCACCAACTCCATCCCTTAAAGCCCTAATCTGGAGTTTGGAGTTTGTGTTGCACCTTTAAATCCTGCCCCTCTGTGTCCGTGATATGCTAGCCAGCGTCTGCTGTTTCACGTGTCTTTGCAGCATTGTAAACAACTTGTAAACGCTGGCAGGGTAGTTCTTCAGGATATATGCATGCGCACGCTTGGTTGATTGACAGGTGTACTATGCGGATGGCTAATGCTGTTGGCTAATGTTGGGCGGCATTCAATGAAAATTAAATACTATGCTATGGGACAGCAGCATTATATTACAGAACCAGGTCATCGCTTTTATGGAATTAAAAAAAAATCACACGTAACTCCTGAAAAGAGAAAAATTCTGGATTGCAGCTTTAATAAAAATAAACAAGCCTTTAAATGTATCATTTTTACTTGCCACCACCAATTGACAGTAATGCACATTTTTGATTTTAACACATTCATGTGCAGCCACACTTGAAGAATTACAGCAAGGAAGGAGATAATAAACTGAAACAGTGATGGTCAGCTTATTGAGAAATCTCCAGCCGTTGCTCATAACAAACACATAAGAAACTTTTTATCCTTCTGTTTAACAGGCAGTAGAACTTGAAAATTGCTTTTGTTCTGTAGCCAGCCACGTACCAGGGTGAGACAGTTTATGTCATTTAGAAGCTTTTCATTCAGAAAGATTTATTTAAGGTAAAGTAAAGCCTTCCTGTGTTTGTGCTCTAACACCTGTAAATATGAGCAGGTTTTTTAGTCTTGAATAAGTATTTGAAATCCCTACGTTATTGTTAAATTTATATTAAATCCCTTGCAAGTATGCTAACTTGCTGATTCCATAACACTTGCCCGTGTTAAGTGAATTAACTTGGTCTAAATTTGGCAATCATCATTTTGCAAAGTACTCTGAAACAGTTGAGTGCAAAAATCAACATATGAAATATTAAAATTCTACCCAAGAGCCTAAGGAGGAGTTCCTTTGATGTGGAGGAAGTGTTGGTGCACTGTGCGTCTCTGAGCACTCATTAAATACTCAGCTAACCCAAAAACAAACCATAAATGGGTCTATAAACTTGTTCTAACAGCCCTGTAAATATAGACCCATTCTTTAGAATGACATGGCAGAAATCCAGACATTTTTTCCTCAATTTCCTGTTAATTGAAGGTAGAAAGATGCAATAATGTTCAGTTCAAATGCAAATGTGCAGTATTCCAACATCAGGCTCCTTGTATATTATTCCATACAGTATTGGGCATGTTGCTGTCTAATCCAGTAAAGAGGCTTTTATAATTTGTATGGACTGCACTTCTGTCCTATTAAATCATCCCACCATGACAGCCTGTTAGATAGAGGCTGGCCGAGAGACAACTGCTTCACTGGAGCCAGAGAGAGAGAGGGAACAAGACAACAGGAGTGTGAGCAACAGAAAGAGCTGTAGTTTTATCCTTCAGAATCAGAGCTGGAAAGAGTATAAAGTGAGTGTAACAGGACCAGTAAATAGATTTTTTACAAATTTGTGCTGGTTGTATCTGTAATCTATTTACAGCTTATGTTGGGCAGTGTTTGGGTGCTTTGTTGTTGTTTATCATCTCTATATGGAAATAAAAGCAGTAAATTACACCTTCATTGTTCATATGGTTGCACAAAGTGTAATGGTTAGGTGTAACATGATCTTTTAATCTTTACATTTATAGCTTTTCAGTGATGTTCATGCTCATCACATTTAGTTGAATATTTTCAGTTACCAAAATTGTTCGATATTTTTTAAAATAAAAACATAATTTGTCAGTTTTCCCTGAAATTTTGATTTACTGTTTATAAGAATGTGTTGAAACTTTTATTATTTTTACATGGATTGTTTTTACCTTAATCCTGACAAACTATGGCTACAAACTAACCCTAATTTTCAATTAAAGATTAATCGAATTGATGGAATGAAACACTTCCTGAAGAATCACAGAATAAGGCAACACATGGCCACGCTGTGATACCCTGTACTGTTAATCAGTGTTTTGGTTTTTCTCAAATGCTGTAAGCAGCTTTTTATTTCCAGAGAGGAGAGGAAAAACCGATAAGAACAGCATTGTGTTATCAGAACAGAAATTAAACACTCTTTAATTAGTAGCTTTAAATAATAAACATTATGTCCTTCTGAAAATATCCCATCAGCAATAATAAAAACATAAAAAAAGACTTACCGGTAGTTAGATTTGAGTAATGTAACAAGCCAATTCCACATTCTGACATAGTATTTGCTCCCCCCCCATAAAAATCAATCAATAAATAAAACGATTTATCATTATGTTTGGTGTGCACATTTATGAGTGTGTATAGGACAATGGAGTGATTTATGTTACATGGGCTGCAATCAGAAATGTCACAATACATCAAATGTGTAATAATCAATATTCCTTGACATGTTAGTGAAATAAGTCATAACTTTACTGTCATTGTAACCTGTTGCAGTCAACACCCTTGTTTTAACTTAGTGGGGTGGGGGTTGTTACTGGTGCTTATTTCCTGCAGTCATTGAATGAGAGAGGGCGGAGTTACAACCTGCCCAGATAACTAGTGTATCACAGGGCAACATAGAGTTAAACAACCATCCACCACACACACTTAGAGATAATTCAGGGTTGCCAATTAACCTAACACGCACATTTTTGAGCTGTAGGAGGCAACTGGAGTTTCTAGAGAAAACCCATGCAAACTCCATACAGAAAGGTTCTGACTAGAGAGACAACAAAAGGGCATAAATATAAACAGTATGAGATTGCATTTTAAATACTTGATGGTGAACCAAACTGGTTTTTCCATTGCCAGCAATGTGTCCATTTGTGAGTCTTTAAGTGCCTCCGAAGATACATCAAACCCACCTTAACTAGGTCAGACATTTGAACACATTCAAAATAGATGAGCCCGTTCTTCTATTTCTGTAAACGTCTGTGTGTTTGTCCTGAAGATAGTTAAGAAAAGTCTGTATTAGAACCAAGTTCCTGTTCATCAAGCTTTCTTGATTTGATTAAATATTTTAGATTGACTACATTATTTAAGGAAAATGATTGATTTCATTATTTATATAACATTTTGAGAAATCTAGTGAATCTTTTCTGAATGTTTTAATCTGTTTTAAAATCTTTAGATTTAGTTTCTGGAGCTATTTTAACACTGTCACAATTTTTGGGGAAAGTTTTGAAAAATAGTATTGAATTCCATCACATCATTGACACTTGTTGTTAAATGATGTTAAATTGCCTTGAGCTGATATCTACCAATCATGAGTTCCAAGCTGCAGTCCTTTAAAGCATTAAAGACACTGATGTGGAAGATGGAGAGAACAGAACAATGCGGAGAAAGAACGATGAAGGCACGTGTGTATGCGCGAGAAGTTCCTTACGGCAGAGGATCCCCTGCTCTTTCCTATCTCACCAAGCGTGACTAACGCCTGGCTGTACTCTGACACACACACACACGTACACACACACCAACACACAAACTAACACATACACATATACCAGGATGCTGAATCTGCTCCCAATCTAGTCACGTTTTTGTGGCTATGCAGGACTGGCTGACACACTAACTCGACAGCCACAGTGTGCATGGCCTGCACTTCTTTCTGCATCCGTGTGTCTCTGCATGTATGCTCGTGTTTGTGCATCTTATCGTGGTCATTGGGTAATCTGCAGGCTCAGTCCTGATTAGCAAGGCTCATGTCTCAACTGTCAAGCTGAAAGCAACATACATAAACATACATTGTGGATTAAAAATAGATAAATATTCATTTTCTATTAGTGTATTTGTTCATTAGGATGTGTTCGTCTGCCATGTGAAAGTTGGAAATATGGAAATGTTGGTTTAGTGTGTATAAATATGAGTGCAACTATGGGTGAGTGCAGAGGGCAGTAGCAGCAGTGATGTGACAACAGTTTGAGACACGTTTTCTTCATGGTCTCAGTGCCCGACTATTTAACCACTGCTCAACAGATTTTGAGGCTTGCAAGATGACAGTGACACTTGCTATAATCAAAACATCATAGCAAGAAGCAGAGAGGACATGAATGTTGCCGTGCGTTGTACAGAATCAGTTAATTTTGTTGTAGAAGCATTTGGTTTCAATCCCAGCTTAAATGATGTTGAAATGTGGAGCGGTAGAAGCAGGGGCAGCCATGTCCGTTTGAATTCACATAAATTTGATGTTGTAGGGTTCTGTGCTCTCCTGTGCAAAGAAGCCACCCACATCCTGCCTCAAAACATTATTTATAGAATACAATTTGCATTTTGTCATTGATCAGGATGACATTCAGCTGCATGGCCAAATTTAGTGCTATAGATATTTTATGATCATGTTCTGTCCAGATACTTTTTCTTTTTTGTCTAGAAGGTGTAAAAGCAATTTAATTATTGCTGTAAGCTGTGAAGTCCCTGATACAGAAACACAGAGCGGAGTTGTTGTTTGCACTTTCATTACAACAATATTTAATTAAAAAAATTGATGTTTTTTTGTAATTTCGTAATTTAAGACAGACATGGCAAATGATGTATTCTGGCTAGCTGTTGGCTACCTAGAAGGAGGTTAAAAGGTCAATGAGTCGGTCTGTATAACTCGCTCTCAGCAGGGGAGCTGAATCTGTCTCATGTCTCAGCTACAGGCTATTTGTTTGATAGTGGTGTAATTTTAAGCTTGTTTGCTGTTTTCTGTGTGACACAGCGTACTGTTGCAATATTTCAAGCTTACTTACGCTGTTTTAAAATAACATGGGCTTGAAGACGCAGAAGTGGTTATGGAAGACAGAAGTAAATACTGTAATTGATGTAAGCTAATTCTTTCAAAGTGTGAAACATACAAATGTACTTTTAACAAATATTCTCAGACAAAAAAGTACAAAATTCACCAAAAGAAAGGCTAAAAAATAAGTGACTTGGTTTGTTTGTTGCTTCACTGTGAACCAGTCATTCTGTTCTTTAAAATTTGATGTTTGAAATGTCGACTTTTTGTATAATTTATAGTATTAAACCTTCCTGCACTGGTTTATTTCTAAGTTTTTGGCAAGCTGAAACAGTTTATCTATATGTGAGAGCTATAAATCCTTGAAATGGGCATTTCACACAATTAGCAGCAAATTGTCACATTAATTAAACCTTGGGAGAAGATCAAACTGTGTGATTTCAAACATGTCATTTTTTTCCCAGCTGATAAACAGATTCTATCTAGATTATTTAACTTTAATTGAAGCTGCTGCTTTAGCTGAAATTACTCTGTTATCATAATCTCAGGCACATTTAATTAGTCTTGAAGCTTAAAAACTCCATCTGTTTCTCATAATACAAATCTCTGGTTATTGGATAGCTTCATTAAAAAAAAAAAGAAAAAAAAAACAAATAACAATTTTAGTTGGATCCTTTTACTTAAGTACATAAACTGAAAAAGTAATTGTCCATTTACTTTTAGTGTATCAAGGGTCTTCCTGTTACTCATCAGCTGAATTTTCAGTATACCATAGTTCATCATAGTAGATGGTAAAAACAACAACAAAACAAAGCCTTAAAAACCTCACAATGATATCAATGGGAAAAAGCTTGGAAAAGTGAGTGGAAAAGGGAATGAGACAAGGAAGAGAAAGTAGTGAAGCTTACTGTTATGGGATGCCTGATGTGGGAGTGAAGAGGCATGATGAGGATATAGAGTGATGAGGAGGAAAGAAGAAAACGTTTTTTCCCTGAGGCAGACTTGTCTACTGCACACTGTCCTCTTTCACTTTTTATTCTTATTTTACCTGAAAACTTCTGCTTCAAGTCCTCTCTGTTTGTATAGGTGCAGCCATGTACATGCAATACAAGAAGTTTAGAAAATAATTACTTCCATGCAGAGTGTACACCTGGACCAGCCCATGTCCTTACAGTGAAAAAAATGTCATATAAAACATCTCATTACACATGCATGTGCGCTCATACACTCACGCTCTGTTAGTCTCTTTCAGGCGGGTTTTGCTGCTCTCTTCTTTTTCAACTATTCTAAATCTTCTGATCTAATTCTAATGATAATCCTTTTTTTAACTAACAACTCCTTTTTTCTGTTTTTTCTTTCTCCTCCTTTCTGTCTGACGTCCTCCTTCTCTTCCCCTGAATCATGTCTTTCCCTGTTAACCTGCACCTTCTTGCCTTTCCCTTTCATGTATTTTTTCGACCTGGAAACCTGGTTTCCCCTCTCCTTAACTCCTCTACCCTTCTCACTATAGAAGTATCGATATCAAGAAGAGGAAGGGGCTTCACCTGGTGCCCCAAGACTCCACCATCATACCTGCCCTCAGCACCCAATGGGATTAGTTAGAGAGCTGAGCGATGGAGGTACCCTGGGGAGGGCTGAAGGTACCCTTGGAAGGGACGGAGGGACACTGGGGAGGAATGGAGGGACACTAGGGAGGGACAGAGGGACATGGAGAAGAGATGGAGGGGGCATCGGAAGCATGGAGAAAGAAAGGGAGAGGTCATTGGGAAGGGACGGGTCTCTTGGTCGCCACAGTGATCTTCGTGGAGCAGAGCTGGTTCAGGTGGCGGAGCGACAGCTCTCTCAGATTCAGCATGTTCATGGATACGTCACTCATACACACATCACACCTGCTCAGGTAACCGAGTATGGCTTCTTATGTAGCTTCTACTTGTCATTAGTAGCCCACATTATACATCAAAAAGAAATGCTTACTTACATCATAAGTCCTGTCTGGTCTATCAGTTAGCCAGCTGTTTTAGCATGGAATCAACTCCGCAGTATGAGGCTACAACTCAGTTTTAGTTGTTATTTTAAATTTACCTTCATGCACAGATTCTTAATACATATGCAGAACTGTGAAAGAGATTCAGCTGTAGGTTTATCATGTTTTTGAAAGAAGCCCATTGCTTTGTTATACTCCAAATCCCTGTTTGTCTGCTCTTCTTTCTCTTTGTTTCTCTGTCTGTTGTCTTTCATTTATAAACACATTGGTCTGTGTCTGTCTTCAGGTAGACTATGCATCTTATTTATGCATTTAATTTAATATTGACTTCTTTCATCCTTTTCTGTTAGTTTTGGCTTTGGGTTCATTGTATCATTGGTTATGTTCTGCTTTAAAGTGTGTTTCTCAAACGTTTTCACGTGTGGTGTATTACGACGTAGAATATGTTCTTCTTTAGGTTTTAAAGTCACCATGTTTGTTTCTGTGTGTTTGGTTCTGACACAGCTTTTACAACTGGCACACTGCTAGCAGTTTGAGCCAAGGAGTGTGTGTATTTGTGTTGTGTCAGCTTCAGGTCATCATACGCTGTCATGTCTTTTTCTTTGCACTGACTCAGTTGTCAGTCACCGCGGGTATAAAGGTTGTCCACTGGGAAAGCTTCTACAGAGCTGAAGAGTTTAAAGAATAAGTTGTTGTGCAGCTCCACCTTGTGACTGGATATCACCCACCCATCTTTTCATATACACAACATATCTACTTTTTCAAATTTGTATTCAATTGGAAACCATCTTCCATCTTTACCCAAAACTATTTAATTATGTCTAACCTATAAAACGTCCATCTCTTGACCTTTACCTTGCTGCAGCAGAGCTGTCAAAAATATCTTTATTGCTCTCTACATTCTGCTCTGCTCCAGCAGCTCATCACCTGTCTGTCTGATTAAATAAATCCCCTGCATATGTAGTCCGAATACATGTTTGCTGCTGGAATATTCCATTTATTTTAAGAACCTCTCCTACCCAGATGGTGTGTGTTTATTTAAATTTGCGTGTGACCACAGGTGCTGGATCTGGCTTCATTTTATATGACAGATGGAGCGGCCATCTTGTTCTCTCCATGTAAATGTTCCAGTCTCTTTTTCTCACCATCTCTACTTCTCTTATTCATGCATGAACTCACACACAACATTGTTTCCAAAAAAAGTACATGGGCCCCTGTGTAAAACCTACCAACAGAGTGCAATCAGTTCATTCTGAGCACACATTTTCTGAAAATGGTTCAGAGGCAACTTTTAAAAGTATAATTCTATAAAATCTATAGTTTAACTAATTATTTTCCTCTTTGAATCGGTAGTGCAGTTGTAATATTTATAAAAGTTTTAAAAGTCACAATCAGTGAATTTTTGCTCTAAATCATATCGCTGAGAAAAGAAAATAGAATATTTTACCCCAATATGATAACTGTGCTGTATTCTTATAGTATAGGCCTACTAATTGTGACCACATTTAAATATCATTGCATCAGAGTATCTGTGTGTTTTGATTACACACTTTTTAGCTGTGTCTGTACATTGTAGGTAGAATCACCTGAGGTACCATATGATGATGAGGCGTGGCCTCATCCTGAGGGAGAGAGACTGAATGAAGTTCCAGCCCCGCCTTTCTCCTCCCTCTATTCACAAAGCCACACCTACTATCAGGTAATCCTGCATGCATTCATAGCCTTTTGTCTGGGTTGTTGCTTGTCTTTTAAGTTTATTTTTAATTTGCATGCAGTCCCATTCGTTCCCCACTTCAATCTTTATTTGTGCATTTTTTTTTTTAAAGGTGTGCTGATTTCTCAAAATTACTGACAAATATTGTTTCATGACATCAACTAAATTTAATGAATGAAAAGAATAAGGTAAGACGCGTGACAGCATTCCTAGAACACTTTGTCTTTTTAGCATTAGAAGCTGAATTGTCCGAGGTCTCAGTAACAGATGGGTGAAGAATTTAGATATGGGGGAAAAAAAAACCAAGTCAATTAGTTATATTTTGTAGAGGTAGGTTATAGAACCAGAGAGGAGGAAGCAGAGAGACACAAAACAAATATACTATCATTATTTTATAACATGACATTAGTTGAATCTGATTAAGTATATTAAGTTAACCCACAGCTGTGTTCTTATTTGGGCTACTTGTACAGCACGACATAATAAATATTACAGAGATACTCTCATGCACTTGACATTCAACAACGCTACAAGTGCATCCTCAGAGAGACTATCCTCCATATTTATGTCTGTGTAGCTTTAAATCAAAGTCATTTGTCATAATATCTGTGCTACATTAGTCTTCTGTTCTCCCAAGCGAAACACTTTCAGGGGTCTTCAGAGCACGTGAGAGCTGTGCTTGTTAATATCCCTATGTGAGGAAATATTTGTTGTTTTTTATTTATTCTTTTTGTGAAGTATTTAGACAATTTAGGAAGGGAATGGGTGTCTGTGGTACTCATAACTAAATATTTGAAAGATTAAAATTGTCGCAATTATATGTCACAATGGCCATGTTGACTTAGTAGCTTCTTTCTTTTATTTTAGATGCTAAATTTAATGGAAAAGGACAGGTCTTCTCTCAGTAGTTACCTTTTATAAACTGCAGAAGGCAGCAGAGGACAGGGAGCCGTCAGTGTATGGTTTCCTTTAAATTAGAAGCCTGGCTGAAATCATGTATTTAAACTGTGATTTAAAAAAATACTACTTGGTAATTGAAGCATAACTGTAAGATTTTCTAGAAGTATTAATATTTAAAAAGAGGTTTGTGTTTTTTAATAATAGCTTTAATCTTTTATTAGACCTAATTGTTCTGTAAGGGGAGATTTGATTACCAAAGATACATTAGAGATATATAGCCTATATGTTCTATATATGAGTGTTTTGTCTCAGTTCAAGTTTTAGGAAAAAAGGAAATGTGCAAATAGACAGAATTTATAGAATGCAGAAAAAACCCAACTGCTTGACTTATATTTTAATTTATGCAGTGTCAGTGTACACTGCATACATACATACATTACATACATTGTACACTGACACTGTACAATGTCATTGTTTTGTGTCAGTCCTGGAAGCTTTTTTATGATCCATGCCCCAAGATTTTAGAGCCAATTTGCACATATTTCTGTTGCTCAAAACAAACCTTTTATTTTTTTACGCAGCATATCTTAACGAAGAGTGTTGAAATGAGGGCGTAATGTGTTGTTGTGCATTTTAGTGGGCACACATCCCATGTAATATAATAACTAAAATAGCTGTTTATTCAGACATATGTTGTAGTCTATCAAGCTTTTTTCAAAATCTGATTCAGAATGAAAATTACAGCAGGATTTAAAAAAACTTTAAGCAGAGACTCACTGATACCATGTTCTGCAATGTCTCATATAAATGTTTAAACGTTTAGTTTCACTGCATGTTTGAAAGATTTTATTTTCAAAAATTGTAATAAAAATGTATTTGGAGAATCCAAAGATGTTCACATCAGAATAATGATGATTCAGGCCATTAAACTTGCTTGTTTCTCAGCTGGCAACTGATGGTGTGACATATTAGCATAAAATAATCTGACAGCCATTTGATCAGAACTGGTTATTCATGACATATATGGATGTAATGCTAAGTGTGAAAGAAGCAGTTTGAGCTTTTTGCTTGTGATTTGATCACCATCACTTGCACCAGTTTTAGACCTGAGCAGACTTTCAGGCTAAAAGCAAAACCAATCGTTTAAATAACTCCCAGGAGAAATTTATGACTACTGCAGTGACTAAATGCAGTAAATCAGTAAAAAAAAGTGATTTGTTTTCTTTCTGCGCACACGCACAGAAAAACATGCTGAATTCTCTCATGGACCTTAGTGACTTTTAGACATTAGTATAATGTAGATAATTAGGAAGGAGGAAAAGGCAGAAGCGACAAGGGAGTGGCAAGAAATGAGATGAAGTAATACAGGCAGGCGGATGCAGAGGCAGAGTGCAGATTTGTTGCTGCATGTTGATCATTCTGTCAGTCAATAATTCACTCCTCCCCGATCAATCTATACTATCCCTCCCACGCATACAGAAATAGGACTTGGACATTTTCAGGGAACTTACTGTGACTTTATATTTGCTTTATGTGCAGAAACCTTTGACTAAAAAGCTACAGTTTGTTAGTTTGTTTGTTTATTTATTTGTGTATTTTTTAGAAATTAAAGAACTAAAACTTTCAGTTTAATGTTTAACACATACTCATATTTCACCACATAGTTAGATTAGCTACAAATATGGATTTTAGCAGTCCACTCTCAAACAAATACAATTACACTCAGGTCATTTTGTGGGTGTTTGTCTGTGTTACAGTTATGGTGTTGATTCTACTGCCATTCTCTAAGCTATAGTTTTCTCTACCTTGTGCCTTAGAAGTTGCATCACCTGCCCTACAAATCTTTATGTCTGTCTGTCAATATTTACCATCGAATTTTCATATACTATTTCAAAATGGACTTTACCAGAATCTGTAAGTGATCTAATGGAAGTGCTGGGCAAAAGCCAAAATGGTTAGAAACAGCTGGAACTGACAACACAAAAGATCAGCATGGTGTCTTATTTAAAGGGGTGTCTTGTGGTTATTGACTGTAAAGGTAAAGTTTATTACAGTTTTATTACAGTAAAACGATCTGTTCCCAATCTAACTTGACAGGTATGTTCCCTGTAGGGTTGATGATTTATCGCATTTTAAAATTAAACATACCTGACACATAGTTTCTGTGCTTACATAAAGGCTGCTGAGCTGTAAGATGAAATAAGTAGTGTGTCAGTCTATATTGAAAGCAGGGACAAGTGCAAACTAAATGTTAACAAGTAAACACAGCTTATATTTTTTTACATGAGAGACTATTCTGCTCTACCTGTAAAGATAGAAAGACAAATTTGGAGTTCTGAGGAAAGAGACGTTAAACATTTATGATGTGTGCTTTTATTTAATTGGTTCTGAAATATTAATAGAGTTGGCATTCACTGGCTGACATTTGACTTGAGGGAGAAAAGAAAAAAGTAAAAGGGAGAGAGAGGTACATTAAGGGCTGTGAAATGGCCAGTGTGCCGCTCAATAGTTGCTGTGTCAGCTGACATGTCTGTTTACAATCATTTTTTGTCTTAGTGGTTATTGGAAACAAATTATATGTTTCTGTGTGTAATGTATGCTGCTCACGATGATACCAGCTTGTTTTGGATTTCTTCTTACCAATTTGTGTTGTTGAACCATAAACTAAAATATTTTTGGAAAGAGTGTCTAGTTATCAGTAAAGTAAGTAAGTAAGTTGACCAGATGGAGAAACAGGGTGCTACAGTTTAGTTAATGAGTTTATTATAATTACCTACTACTACATATGTTCTCCCTATAAAAACATTTAAGGTACACAGAACACTTAATGTTTTTTAAGTGCCTACATAAAAATATGAAACCATTGATGGATAAACGGAATTACGTTTGGATCCTTTGAGCGTTAGTTTGTCCAATTACCTGAGGAATGCTTAATTAAAAACTGTACAAACAAATAACCATGAGAAACAATCATGAAGCAAAACATTTGGCAAGCCATTCATATTTATTGGTGAACAAACCTGCTGGGGCTTTTAAATTTCATCCTACTTGTCCCACTGACTTATAGTTTTGTCAATCAAGCTAGAAAACCTCCTATTAACAGTGGGCTAATGTATAATTAATTATTATCTTCAGAATGACCACCAGCATACTGATCGGAAGGAGGGGTACTGTTGGTTAATGGAATCATCTCTGGTATTCATGTAGCACTGATAGACTTGTTGACCACTCAAAGCTCTTTACAGTAGAAGCCACTTTCATTGAGTGAGTACTTCTATCATAAACACACACTAACATGCAGATAAATGCGTAAGGGGTAATATGGGGTTCAATTTGTAGCCCAAAGGCACTTCAGTCAGTGGACAGAGGAAGCAAGGGATAGAACCATTGACCCTTTGAGCCACAGCTATCCCATGGTGACTTGCAGAAAAATGTTTGGTCTTAGTTTATCATTATTAAAGTTGACTCCTTTGAACAGGAGTTGAAGCCAGAAATGTTTTGGCGCTGGCAATGAATGCAGCACTTTAAAGCACTTCAGTGTTAGCTTCACTTACGATGCCCTGTAAATCTGTACTGGCACTCATTCTAGTTTCCCTCAGATCCACAGTGGAGTGGCCCATCCCTTTCCACAATCCCTAATGCAAAGTTGTTCTACAAATTTAGGCTGGGAAAAGTAATCAAAACTTTCCAAACCAAATTTAAAGATGATTCATGTAAATAAAAAAATAACTGCAATAAATCCTCAAAATTATATTTATAAAGTACAAAACAAATACATAACACATAAAAACACTCCTTCATATTAATTTATTAAAGAACCTACATGTGCGTACAGTAGAGTGTGGTCTTATACCTGTCACCATGGTGATTGTACATTGCTCTTGAAAAAAGCCTATAATAGCCAAAACATTGACTATTATTATTTATATTTGCATATTAAGGAACTATTGATAGTTCTTAGAGAAACTTTAATAATCTGCTCATGATGCATATTTGGTCTCAAAAAAGAACCTGTTTAGTAACTTTATAATGTAAAAAGCAATTTGGAGTTTGATGAATCTGTAATTATATGACATTGAAACAACACTGTCTCCACAGACGTCAAACAAAAAGAGGGCTGTGAAGGAGCCAGTTTCACTAATACAAAACTCACAACAATTATATTTCTCAAACATGAGCTATGCTTAGAATTTAAATGAAAGTATGGGATTTGTCATCTGTTCTGATCTGAAGAAACAACACATTAGTCAGTCTGTGCCTGGTGTAATTCAGGCTTCAAGCGGTTGCCATAGATACAGTTTCTAGGGAAACACTGAAGAAGCTGTGACAGGGGTCCTGCTCCACCTGTGGCTAATCCTCCGGGAGGCTAAGGAAGATCTTTAGGCTAGCTGCATGATTCAAATATTACTGTGTATCTCTGGTAGGAGCTGGTTTGGTTGTATAAGTCTGATAGACAGAACAATTAGGGTCAGTCTGAGTTACCTGTCCTCAGTTAGACTTTGGACATATACATAAAGGACTGCTTGGACACATATAGCCTGGATGTTTTATTCTCTTTTTTTGCTTCCAAGCAGCAGCCTGTTGTTTCCCATCCTCGAGTCATACTCAATGCCTGTATGTTTGTGTTGATTTACGTGTGTGCGTGCGTGTGTGTGTGAGAGAGAGAGAGTGAGAGCATGCTAGTGAGTTAGAGTGTGTGGGAGAGCTGGGTGCTGCAGTGTCTGAAAACAGCCTCAGGAGAAGATCTCTGTCTTCCACACGTATGCACAAAAGCACAGATGCACACAAATGCATGTAAAAACAACAACTCCATCACTAAATGCATGCATCAATTTTACACACACACACACTTCTACACATTAGAAGATACTGGCTAGATTATGCATCAGTGTCAGTTGTCACTGAGTACATTTGGTCTAAGGTTTTTTTATTTGTTTGTTTGTTTCTCATACATCCAACCAACCACACACACACACACACACACACACAAACAAATATATTGTTGTCTGTCTGGCCTGTACCAGCTTTCACTTTGTCTGTCTGTGCATTAAATTGTTTTCCACCTTGTATCTATCTTAACCTGCAACAGGCATCATCTATGTGTGAACATGTTTTAAGGAGAGTGAATTTGTTGTAAAAAAAAAAAAAAACAGGGGGTGGTGTTACATTATTGGCTGACTGGAATGTAGGGGCGGGGCTTGTACCGTAATAATATCTGACAGCCAGGGAGAGAGAAGCATCGGGTTGCAGCTGCAATAAAAGACTATAAAAAACAATTTGCTGAAAACACGCTGAGACCAGGAGACTGTAAGAGACAGGGTAGGTAGAAGCTAGGTACAGACATAAAAAGGGAGTGCAAGAGACTAAGGAATATTCTGAGTGATATGGAGGCGAAGACAGACTTGGAGTAACAGCAGAGATGTGAGAGGGAGGGAGACTAGAAGAGTTGCAGGATGATTCTTCCTACCATCCACCTACTTCAGATGCTTCCGTCCTCGCTTGTATTCTTTCACCTCCCTGATTTCATCTGTTCAGCCACCTATTATTGCCTCCCTTCTTCCTCCTATATTAAATGGGAGCAGGCACAGTGACAGGGGGAGATTGACTGGTCACCTCCTTGCACTGAGAGAGCAGTAGGGTGGGAGGGAGAAGAAGGCAGGGTGGGGAAAGACAGGGAGAAAGAGTGAACTCCCTTAAATAATCAATCCTCATATCCTGCCATTGGCTAATCCTCACTCTTCCTCACTTTGTCTTCACTCTGACGAGGAGCAAGAAAGGAACAGAAGAGAGGAGATTCTGGACTATCAGAGATGGGGATATTGGACATTTTGCTTGGCTAGAGAGACCGCAGGATGATGGACAAATTGATGGACAACAAAAACAGGTGGGCAGATGGACTGGATGGACAGATATACAAAGACCCTGAAAGACAGGCTCATGCTCCTGCACTAAGCAGACTCTGTCAAACTGCCCTGGACTCACTTTCTACTCTTCCGGCTCCAGCTCCTCCTCATCTGTCTTTATGGCAGCTGCTCAGTCATCACAGAAGGATCTGAAAACTTACAAGGAAAAAAACTGAGAATTTAAAATAATAATAACCAAAGCAGCACGATATTTAGAAACAGGTAAGAACCGTTGACAAGAGAGAAACATTTAAACTGCGATTATAAAAGAGTTGGAGAGACAGAAAGTGACAGAAAAGTGACGAAGGATAAAAATGGCTATGAAAAAGTGGAAAAGTGCGACAGCATAAACTCCAGGTTTCCTACAGGAGTAATCGATTACACAAACGATGAACTATATCTTTGGAAACAACACTCTTTACCCCCGCAGTTCGAGGGTAGGTGGGACATCTGGGAGTCAAGGGACAGGGCTTGGAGTCAAACAGAAACTTGGACCCAAGCGTGGCTCTTCAGAGGAGCTGCCACCTCCTCATACCTCTTCCCCTTCCACCTCCTCTCCCGCCTCATCCTCCCCCTCCACATCCTCCTCTCGCTGGCAGCAGCTCCTTACGTTCTTCTCCAGGAGGAGTGCCTTCACTGATTGTATTGCTTCCAGTCAGGTAACACATACATACATGTGTGTGTGTGAGTGTGTGTGTGTGTGTGTGTGTGTGTGTGTGTGTTGGAGGGGGGTAATAATCCTAAAGTTTGGTTAGAGCATCAAGGGAGCTTCTAATTTAACTAAAGATTTTGTTATGTTCCAGAATGGAGCTTCAAACATTTCCTCCTTAGAGTTTTTGAAGCTGAAACATGGAGGTGGTTGAGGCAGCTGGGACATTGAAAATTGAAGCAAAATCAGTTCTCAGTTTGAGGCTGAGATTTTTGATGATGTTGTCATGGAAATACGCCCTGGCATAGTGTTTGAAAACCAGAGAGCCTGTGTGTTGCCATGGAGAAGTTATCAGTTGCATGAGTAGTTTCCATACTGAAAGTCTAGAATAAAATCAAAATCTAACATGGAAGGATTTCTGACTGACGTGACGAGACGAGGCAAATTTGTCATCAGTGTGATGCTTTATTTCTGCCATCGTTGCAGAAGGAGTCATAGAAAATATCTGAATATTCTTGGAAATAACAGAAATAACATTACCTTAAAATAAAAACTAGTACTGATCCTGTATGTTCTTAGATAAATACCATTTTATTTATTATTGCCATAAAAGCCATGATTAGTCAGATTAAATTATTTTTTATTTATTGTTTTTGTTTTCTTAGTTGTCTCCAGATGAGAAAACAAACTGCAGCTCTGTAATCTTGTAATTTCTAGAAAAACACATGCACCAATGATCATTGAATTATTTGTAAACTAAAGTAAATAAATACTGGTTGAAACTGATGTCACTGAAGTGTGAATGTACATGATGCATATTTGTTGACCTCAGTAGTGGTGGAACATATTGTGCACAGTAGGTCAAACAGAAACATGTACTGTATTTAGAGATCATACAGGACATTTAGTCATTTTATATGACCCTATGGTCCAGTTCAGGGTCCCATGGGAAAAGAGGACATCCTAACAGCGAAAGGCAGGGATTACCTCGATAGGATATCAGTTTGTACTAGAAGACAAAAACACTCAATATGAGAGAACTCCACAGAGAAATCTAACAATTTTTTATGCAAATTTGTTTAATGGAACAAGTTTAATTTCCCTTTTAAATATAGTTTGTTTCATTGACATATTTTTCCTCTGTTTTGTTTGAACGTTCAGGGTCTTAGTTAATACAAAATATTTACATTTGGCATGCTGTGCTTTGCATTCAACATGTTTTTGACAAGATTAATTTTCTATGAGAATAAACTCGCCTGAACATAAAACTCATTACAAAACAGCTGCTGTGAAGTAACATGATTAACAATTAATGAGTCTAGCTCACCTGCTGATGCTGTGTAATAACTCTAAAAAGCAACAGCTAAAATAAATCATAAGCCTTAGGTTGAAAAATTACTCCCTTTTTAACCCTGTTATTTTCTGATATTGGGTTTTTTTTCTCAGTAACTTGACAGGTCAGCTTCAGGGACATGAATTTGAAGAAAATGTGACTTTTGGGACTTAAACTTTGCAGAGATATGGAAGAAGTCAAATAATGTTTCTATTATATTCCAACCTGGATTTCTGATATGAAGACTTGAATGTGTGGAGCCTCATTCAGTGCTTTATCTTAAGACACTATGACAGTTGTCAGCATATTTAGAGAACAATGGAAAAAAAGCATCCAACCCTTTGGTGTATTGGCTGAGGATTTTTAAAAGGTGTTGCTATTTTTATCTCAAAGACATTTTCCACTCCACTGAAAGGCTTTTACTCTAAAGACACACACATACACAACTATTACTCACATTTATTGATAAAAAAAGCTTTTTTTAACTTAGAGGTAGACGTGGTTTCAACCTCATAATGTAAACCACATAACAATTCATACTATTATCCTTTAAATACATTTTAAGTTGTAGATTAACCTGCAGTGAAGTTCTAGGTGTATTGCTCTGATATGTGACCTGTTATTCAGGAGTATATTTCTTGAATTAAAATAGATAAATAATACTTATATTACCAACATTTCATTAAGACCTTCTGAGTTTATGTCAGTCAGTAAAATCAGGATTATTTCCTTTATGTGAAATAATTTTGGACCTTATGGCTAAACTTACATTTAGAGAACTGACAGTGGCAGACAAATGTTTTTTTTCAGAATTTTCCAACATAAAGGTTCATCTTCATTAATTACATTTAATTGTAAATGAATTTCTTGGTATAAACAGTAGCACTTGTCTTGGAAGCAAACTAGACAGTTTTTGGGGAGATGTTCATTATTATCTTTACATCATTTGGTTGCAGAATTTTATTCAGTCTAAGTAGTTTGTCAACTTACAACAAGATTAAAAAATGATGTTGCCACAAAAGCCTAATGGTGCAAGATGGCACATTTTTTAGACTTGAATTGTTTGCTGACTTACTTAACTCCAGTCTTCAACAGAGTTTTTGTTTTGGACACAGCAGCACTCCTTTGTTTTTCTCACTGACCCTTTTCTTGTATAATTGATGAGGGGTAAAGTAGAGGTATGGACATCATCATGGTACCATAGAAAGAGCTTTAAAAGCTCTGAAGAAGTGTTTAGTGGTCAAAGGAAATGGGTGTGGTGAAAAATGGACAGAGCAGGGGAGACACTGAGAGATCAAGGCATTGAAAGAAAGAACTAATGATTAACATTAACTGTGAGAGGAATCTGATCTCATTAACTCTCTAAGTTAATAAAATATCCTCTGAACGTTGGGAGTACATTTCAAGTTACGTGAAACAATCACACCAAATAGTGTGAGGTTATGAGTTTTCCTGAATGCATTTGGATCATCTGTAAAATGTTTATAGACCAGCAATGAACATCATTTTAAAGTTAAGACCACTACTTTCACTTAGTTTAAGTGTATTATGTTGTGTGGAATTGTAGCTAATATGTTATGCTTTTTAGGGCCTTGACACATGACCTTTTACTTCCATGCAGCCAAAGCTTGATCAAACATTATTAGTCAGTAATTTTTGAAAGAAAGAATTGTAAACAGTAAAAGCTTTTAATAAAGAAGCATTAAAGGGTGACATGGAGCCCGACATACATAAAAAGGAACTAGAGAAATAAACACGGTGAAGCATGGGGAGCGATTAACTGTTTGTAAGTAACACAAGCCCCCCCACTCCCCCCACCATGCACAATTTCTGTATAGTCAAGTGCAGAAATCTTTTGTAGCGCTCACCTCTTGACCATCGTTAGCTGAGATAAGCTCCAGGTTTATTTAAAGAATAAAGCATGCATAGCTATGTCTGGGTTTTAAAATAGAGAATATGTAGGAACCTTGCAATGTGCACTTGCACTTATTACATTCATATTTTCAGCATATTTTGCTCTACACTACAGTCCTGTTTAGATTTGCCCATTATCCTCCACCTTCCCATGAAACTTTCCGTTCCTCCTGTGTTTTACATGATACCACCATGTCTTCTAATTGGTTTTAGATCAGCTGTTTCAAATGTGGCACAATATCAGTATGGCATCTCTTGTATTTAATTTGCAGCACATTGCATGTGAAGATGTTGGACCCATCTGTTTGCAACCTGTGAAACTTTAGCACATTTATTTTATCCAATTTTTATGATAAATATGAAACTAATAAACTAAGAAGTATCAGAGTAGTTATGGTGTACTGAGCTGAAATAAATTATATTTTTGTTGATGAAATTCCCATGACTGTAAATTTCACTTCCTACATGTTTTATTTGTGTGCTCAGAAACAATGCATCATCTTCATCATCATCACATAGAAATGGTAGACTGAAGAAGCAATTTTCATGTATTATTGTACAAAACACACACAAAACTGAAATTTACAACAGGACAGCACAAATATTTCCCTTAATTTCTATAACAACATTGTCCTGTGCTGTTTCATTATGAGTAAATATCAGATCAGCTAAGTGAGTCCAATAACAAACATGCTCATGCTTGTCTGGAACCCTCAAGGCACCATAAATGACATGTGTTGCCTGTATAGTTAATTCTGATGAGCAGTAACAGTGCTGTTGCTTCTTCTTAAAGTTTTGTCTAACTTAAGATGTTGATCGACAGGTTTTAAACAACTTTTTAAAAAATTGCTCAGGAATGAAAACAATGTGGGTAGAACCAACATACATGTTTACAGTCTGAACACTTGGCCTCCATGGCAACCAACAAGCTCTTATGAGCTTCTAATACTGGGCCATCGCTGCATGTGGCATCAGCTGTTGTCATGGTGATTCATATTTGGCGATCACTAACCAGCACATTTGTTCGTGTGTTCTTGTCAGAGTGAGAAAAATAAGTAAAGGGTAAGGACAAAAAAAAAACTTTCAAGCTTGTTATATATTTGTTCAGTGTTATTCACCTGTGCATGAACACACACACCTGCACTGGGTTGAGGAAACGAGTAAAGCATGAGATTTGTAATGCTGAGTGTGTGAGGTGTTGCGTCACCTTCTGTGTGTGGGAAGAAGCTTGCATATCAGTTCTCCCCCCCACACAGACGTCTCCACACAGACACACTCACTCTGCTCCCCAGCCTGTTTTATCTATGTTCATATAATCTATAATCAACACTGACCACCACGACTAATAACTGACGAGACTGAAGACAACAAAATGACGTCTGTTTACTAGGATTTTTTGCAGAAAAGCCTGATTTAAGTAAAAGCTGGCTTTCAGAACTGAATGTCTGTGATGCTTCTTGATTTAAAAATAGGGTTTTATTGCTTTTTAGAGTTATTTATGTTCTTTTGCAGAAGTGTTGTCTGTTTATATAATATTTCTTGGTGGCACGAAATGAATAAATGTATCAAGCAGTCGTACTACACTGTCCAAGGCACGTGTTTGTTTTTGCGTACAACAGAGCAAGGATGTCACATTTAGACATCTAACAATGACATCAGAGTGCTGATAATGAGACAGAAGCTCAAATTATTTTAGACAAATAACAGTATTATTCTATAAAGCATGTTTATTATTCTTTAATGCCCAATTCATCATGTTTAGGGTTGCAGTGGTGGTGAAGCCAATTCTAGCTGTCTTTAATTACATCAGGTTTCCAGGCCATTACCCTGCCAACAAAGAGATGACAAAGGTATACAGACATTTCTGTTCACTTTCACATGTACAGTAATTTTAAAAGAACCAACATGCATTTTTGGACCATATACAGAAAACCATGAAGAAATAAATAATCATAAAATCAGGAAATGTTTTGATCAAACTTAACATTGCCAGCCACTGTTCCACACTGTCCCCAAAGCACACTATAAGACAAATTATATAAAAATAAAAACACACATTAGAGCATTAAAACCCATTTTGTAAGCCTAGAAGATTAGAGATTTAATTAAGTAATAGAGATCTCCTGCTGGTAGAAACACTAGACATGCTGATAAAAAGAGAAAGACAAGAGTAAACTCATCTGTAACAGGCATGGAAACACTCTCTCAACAGTGATTCTGTTACAGCAGCTTTATTCTGATGCGTTGACTCACAGTTGAAGCACAGCCAGCCAAGCTAGCAGACTAGGATTTCACCTGAAAAACCAAGAGATAAAAGATGACACAAATAGATTAGGAAAGACAGAGTATTATAGTCCCAACAACACAGTGAAGGAGTCACTCACTGTTGAACTTTGTGTGTTGACCCAAGAAAATGATCACCACAAGTACAGTCACCTCCTGAGGGTCAACAATAAGTGGAGAGGAAGCGGTCCTCAGACCACTTTTCTCTCCTACTACAGCAGTATAGTATTTAAAAGATTGAGGATGACAGTTCAAATATTACTGCTCTTTAAGTCTTCATACAAATTTTTATTCCCTGTTGATAAAAAGGAATAATCTGCTGAGTCATAAATAAGTCATAACTAAGGATACAGTGGATTGCTTCAACAAGAAAACAAGAAGTGTTTACTCAGGAAAACAATTAACACAGGAAGTGCACCGAAAATTATGAATGAACATATCAAACTATGGGCTCAAGGAGAAAATCGTAACAAATCTAAGCAAAAGTATAAATAACAAAAAGAAACTGAGCACAACAAACTAATCAGAAATAAAAGTTTAAAAAGCAAGATTAGAAATATTAATAAAACTACAGAATTGCACAAAATCTTCAAAATATACTAATTATAAGCTTTGGTAGATTATTTTTTTTAATAACTGTTAACATCTATAAAAAGTGAAATATCAAGGACATGGAGGACAAAAGGTAGAAAGGAAAACAAAAACAAACTTTTAAAAACTGTTACTTAGGCTAAAAGGTAATTTAATTTTTTAAGATCTGAAGTTGAATATTTGTCTCTCTTTTTTTTAAGCGTCATCTATGTTGTCTTTACAATTAATGGAATTTATTTCCAGGGTGATCTGTTCTCTTCAGATTCACTACATAAACAATTTTGTGCTTTTTCTAGAGCTCACTGAGACCCTGCTTCTGAACAAACTCCTCGAATCATAACAGAGACCTTTAATGAATACTGATTTATTCTGCTATGTTACGTGTGCATGATGGTGTTAAAGTATTATGGTAATGAAACTCTCAGACTGTGACCTCAAATGTCTGATCACCCAGTGGATCCATGGAGACCACAGCTTTGCTCTAAGATGCTTTTTTTTATTATTATTATTATTTCAGCCACATAGCCCTTGTTTTATTTATTTAAATCATTCATTAGGATTAAAAATCACCTTTTCAAGATTGCCAAAACAGACAGTACTACAGATTAAGACTGGACAAAATGCGACAATAAAAAATACACACAGAAAAGCACGTTTGTCAAAATATTTACTGTAAACATTTTTAAATATTATTAGAGGATTTAATTTAAAAATTTTTTCTGACAATATTGTTTGAATTATATGAAACTATGTAAATATTTTTAATTACAATATCAAGATTAGCCTTTACATTTGTGGCGACAAGTAACCAGATTCTTAAAATAGCTATTTTTAAGCATAAAAAATTTAATGAAATAATAACATAAAGAAAAGTGACAGTCCTGACTGAAAATATAACAGCTGGTTTGAAATATTTTTACCATGCTGCATACTACAAGTATAGAAAATGTCTGGATTTAATCTTTTTTGGGTGATTTTATTTCACTGTTTTTCGGTATCTTGCAGTCCATACAGCATGTGTTAAAGGTAAAATACTACAGTTGTTTTGTATCAGTTTGTAATGACATTAAAATACTTTAAACTTATAATTCAGGAATCGTAGACCACTCTCGAGCTTCAGAAACCTCTCAGTGCCCATCAGTCTGAGGTAGTACATGCAGCCCCCTGCTGTGGAATTTCAGTATTACAGTCTGAAAAAAAAATCAGTGTTTTGCAGGCATCCTATAAGTAATTCTTATTTGCTCCAGTCAAGATGATGTAAACTGAAGCATTTGTGTTCTCCCTACTAAGACACTTGTGAAACATACATTTTTTGTATGAGTTGCTTCTGGAAAAGGAATGAAAATCTCGCTAAACTAAACTTGAGAAGGAACAAATATGAAGGAATAAAATATCTCACTTGTTAACAGAAAAGCTATGATAAGATTAAATGTTGCTCATCTACATATTCTATCCTCACTGTCCACCACGTCTCATTTTTATCTTCTCAGTTCTCTCCTCTTCATCCTACCCCTCCCTCTCTCATTGTATCAGTCCAGCTTCATTTAGTGCTGTGATGCTAACAGCCTATTCTCCCTGCTCATCCTGGCCTGACTGTGTGGTACGCCTGCAGCGCTAGCAGCACTTTACACAGGGAACAAACACACATTACCTACTAACTCACTCCATCTGCATCTCTTAGTGCTTTTGACATGGGTGCTGCTATGCTACATGGGTCCTCTGTCAATCTCCCTCTCTCTTTATCTCATCATTTAGTTTGAGGTGATTTGTGGCAAATATGAACTGACATTGTAAAAACATGAACCTCTTATCTAGATTCACATACAGTAGTTTTGTATGAATAAATATATTCTGCTCGAGGTTAAACCAGAGGGAACAATTGAATAATTAAAAATCAAAAATAATTTCATAAATAATTTGTTAAGAATACCTAAATTTGCTTTAATAGTATTATCACATTAGTCTTCATTATTTTTGAAATCTTTGTAATTTATCAGACTGGTTGTGACTTCTATCTCATCTGTAAAAAGATACACACATAGCAAAACAAATAAACCTCCAGTTTGTTTCTACCCCCTCAACATCTTCATCATTTCATTTATTTTTATTTTGTGACTGTTTCACAGTTTAAAGTAACACCTGCCTACATGTGCAAAGAATTTTGTTAGCAGTCTGGATAGGGCTGCTGTTTACTGATACATATCTAAGTTTTACCCCAGAGAAACAATTCGAGCAAGCCAATGACACACGCACACACACAAGTAGACACAAGTATGTTTTGCTATCCTTGTGGGGCCCGTCCATTGACTTCCATTGATTTTAGTAACTAGATTTATGCCTAATCCAAACCCTTTCTCTAACCTTAACCATTACTGAACTATACCTAACCCTAAGCCTAACTAAAACTCAATTCACACCATACCTCTAAAGCTAACCCTAAAAAAGGGAGTCCCCCAAATGAGGCCCGGGCTTCGGTCCCCAGAAGGATGGTAAATATTTCAAAAATGGTCCTCAGTAGGGTAGAAAACCAAGAACACACACACACACTGAAGCAAACTCTCTTAGGGAAGTAGGCCAATGCATAAAGACACACACAACCACTGTACCGCAGCTGAGCCAGCCTTCCTTGTAATGCTTTAAAAGAAAAAGACAAAGGTTGATGGAAGTGACTGTCCCCCACAATCACAGCCCTCCTACTTTTGTACACACACAAACTGTTACTGAGCTCTGAGCGCTGTATCACTATCCCCAGTCGACTATTGATTAGTCATGCCTGAGCGCTGTCATGTGCAGGAGTCCAGGGAAGCCCCTAATTGGCCAGTCCGGGAACGAAAGAGCTGGAGAGAGGCAGAGAGGGACAGACACTGTCAGAAGGAAGATAAGAGTGGCTGAGAGATGGACTTATGCATAGAGATACAACTGGGTAAAAAATTATCCCAACAAAAGGGCTAAACAAGACTGGACTGAAGAAGTGAGACAAAACCAGTTCAACTCTTTCTGATGTTACTTTTGCCGTATGGAAAATCTTTTCGGGGTTTGATTACTGCTTTACAGTCTCCACTTTTTGGAAAATGTAAATTGTAACACGATTGAAGGCTGGGAACGTGATAAGGTTGGTGGATAATACGAGTCACTGTCAGTGATTGACCATTGGAGTGGAGAAACATTGCCCGGTGAGAGAAAGACATTTTTATCGGAGTGTCTGCGCTACGAATCGAGACTGTCAAGACATTCAACTCATAAGTGGTTTTGCTGCTTCTTTTCTGGAATCACTTTTTATCATCTTACTATTTCCAGAATGCTCAGGGATTCTGTGAAGGTCAGTGTTCTCTTAAGGCTGGAAAGCAGAAAAGCGGATTGGTAGATTTCACCTCAAAGGAAGATACTTCTTAGTGTTAGCTGATACTGTAATCCATCTCAACGAAGAAAGAAAATCAGTGCCTACACAGGAGAGGTTGTCTTGAAAGTTTTAGACATCCTTGGGAGCTTTAGAGGCTGAGAAAAACAGATGTCCAATACCAACATTTCCCTGGACTGAGTACTGGCTGATCTTTAGAGGCATGACCTAAATTATCTGTACACAAGCTATTTAAATTAGCTTTTTTCTTTAATCATTTTTATAAAATAAACAATGTGTTAGGAGGAAAAAAACTCAAGAAATGAACAGTTGATGTTTTTGTTGCTTTTTACAAATCTTTGTCACTATGACTACTTATTTTCACAGTCATGAATTCTGTTGTAGTCCCAAAAAACCAAGCAGCGCAAAAGGAAAAGGCAAAGGAAAATCCAAGTCAGGAAAAAAACATTCCCATTCAAAGCAGAACCAGAGTTTGCTGAAGACACCAAATCACCAACAGTCTTCTCCGCTCCCCTCACCAAAGCATAATCTTTATTCGTCGAAGCCCACCTGCCACTCATCAAAACAGCTGCTTCCTTCTCCATCTCCTAGCTACTATCATATAGCTCCACCATCTCCAAGTCATCAGCTGATTCCACAATCATCAGCCTGCCAGCTGGTGCAACCACCAACAAATCACCTTCTGCTCTCGCCAAGCCACCACCAACTTCATCTATCTCCAAGCCACCTCCACCTTCACCAGTCGACGAGTCATCAACAGCTGCAGCATCATGCTCAAAATCAGCAACATTGCCATCCACCAGCATCACCTGGCAACTTGATTTCTTCTTCTACGGCTCATCAAATCTACCACCAGCAGCAGCCACAGCTTCGTTCACCCAGTCACCACTCTCTATTTCAGCCGTGCCACCAGCACCAGAACTTCCCTCCTCCTCTTCCACACGCCTCCCAGTCGTTATCCATCCATCCTTTCCACTCACCACAGCTTCCACTATGTTCAGGGTTGGGGGGTTATGGCTGGAGCACACTGCCTGCCAACCTGGACACCAGGAGCTCCAGAGGAAAATTTCCCAACCTCAGAGACAGTGTAAAAAAGAGTCCAACAAGGAGCAAAGGCAAATTTGCTTGTAGGCCATGGCCCAACGATACATATATCTGGACCACACATTCACAGGTGCCATTCGGGCACCACTTTCCACCAATACAAGCCAATATACAGGTAGGTTTAAAACATTGTTTTAGTGCAAGAGGCCACTGATCCTAAAGGGATTAGTCGTATGTTCATCTGACAATCTATTCCATGTTTCATGGCCGAAAACTCATGGAAATTCTATACTTTTTAGTGACTATAGGGGTGAGGTAGACAGCAGCACAGAACTTAACAATTTTGTATTCAAGTATCCAAATATTTAAAGTGTATTGGTGGGAATTAAATCACATCATTTTGGAAAATCAAACTTTTATTTGTAATAACATCTAGGCACATTTTTTACAGCTCACTGTTTATCAATTATAACAATGAGCCGACTGAAACAATAAAATATAGCACGTGTATGTTTTTAATGGTTAAAGTAAGTGGGTGCAATGATCAGAGATAGAAGGCACTGATAGTCTGATTAGCATGATTAGCAGGGTCATTCTAATTTGATTAGAGTCACACTCCATCTGATTAACTCATTAGTCAAAATATAATTTCATTGCAAATGAAGAAAGATGGAGTGGGCCTAATGTTAGAAGTGGAGGATTGTCTGTGGTTGTTTGTGTATGTGTGTTTTGCTATAGCCACTTGTATGGATAGAGTTTCATGAGTTGTGGCCTGTTTGATTTGATATTCATGAAACAAAGGTTGAAAGTAAGTCTTTAATTACTGTGATTATAGAGTAACATTATAGAAAATGGATTTTACTTTGCACTTTGTGTGTTAGGGTTTATTCTCACATGTGAGCATGGATTCCCTGTACTGACTGATTGGTTAAAATTGTATTATTTATCTTTACACACAAAACCAAATTCAAAATGTAATTATTTTGTATAAAAACAAAACAAAAAAACTATACTAATTTCAAATAAGTTTCCGAAGAAACACAAACATACCCAGAATTGGCAAAACTCCATTTCTCCCACATTAAGTACGATATCATGAAATCTTTGTCTAAAAGTCTTCATCACTTGCTTGTTTGCTTGTTAGTTTAGCCTGATGACACAAACCAGAGATAGATTGAGTTTCTTCCTAAGCTGTTCTGGACTGAACCAGGCTGTAATGCCATGAAAACACAGCTGGTGTAACAGCAATTATATAACAACTAACAATCATTTGCATGGGGCAGCAGAACCTTGTCTGGATATAGATGTTATGTGTGTGTTTGTGTTTTCACACATTTGTTTTCATGGTCTTTCATGTAACACACACACACAAACACACACTTTCACATACACGGTGATGTTACATAAGCGTACGGTCTGATTCGGCGTGTCAATGAAATCACCACACACCAGCTGACCGGCTGGAATTGCTGCTTTGTGAATGACAAACACACACACAGCTTGTGTATGTTGCACAATGTTACAGTTATGATGGGGTCATATAAGGTTAGGGAAAGTCAGTGACTAGGAAATGTGGGATAGTAAAAGAATAAAAATGAAATTAGGCATGTAGCCATCAAGTATTGATCACATTCATTGGTACCAGTTGAGACGATTCTTTCAGCATGTGTTGTTTTAATAAAAAATTCCTTTAATAATTTTAAAAACTTACAAAACATAAGATGCTTCTTGTGATGACAAAATTAGATTTGGTGACTTGTCTTAACCAGATGCAACATAACAGAATATGGGTGTGATCATATTCTGATGCCAGGTCAAACTGTTCTTTCCACCGATCCAGCTCTCTGGCTCTGACGAGGCCGGCATCTGCATAGTTCCATAAGGTCTCAAAGATTTACAAAACCCTACTGATGTGTCTTGAAAAAGAAGCTAGGCTTTAATGTTTTATGACTTTTCTTTCATTGTTTCTTTTTATTTTAAAAATTGTCTTAGATTCAGCTGTATAATTTGAAATTTAGCTGACTTGCTGCTAAAAATTGTAGTTTGATTTTTCTTACATGCGGCTGTGGTGTTTATTTGTTGAATGTCTTGTGAACAGTTTTGCTGAATGCCTGTCGAAATAATTAATATTTATAAATCATTTTCTCCAGATGTTCACACAGACACTCACACGTAGATGATAACAGCTGCAGCTGTCAGCATGTCCTCACTCGCCATGAACTTCATTGTGTCCTCCTCAATCACACGCTGAACCTTCCCCCACTTTTGCGTTCACACTTCATCTTTTTCCCTTTTTTTTATTCATCTCTGTGTATTTTGTTTATTTGCATCTGTCTGTACCCTCTGCTCCTTGTTGTCGTTGGTGAGCAAGCAGATTTACTCCTCCCACAATACCCATAATCCCTCTGACCCTCCCCGCATGCACTCCCACCCCCTCTCAGATCCCATGTGGGATCAAACATCCAGTCAGCTTGACTGACAGACAGTTGCACATGAGAGGGGTGAGAAACATAGAGTTAATGTGTGTGTTTGTGTGTGTTTAAGAGAGAGAGAGCGAGATAGAGAGAGAGAGTGACAGAGAGGAGATAAAGGAATAGAACAGGGTGATGTGAGGAGGAGATTAGTGCAGAGGGATAGAAGCTGTTGCTGCTCTGTAACATATTTATATTTTGAAGGCTGTCCATTTGGTTTTCTGGCTTCTTTCATTCTGGTTTGGGTTGTTTGTTTGGAGACCTTTACTTGTTTTTGACCTACAGAACAAAAGTTGTTGCACTTAAATTAACTGACGAGCTCGTAACTAGTGTGTGGGAGAAGACTTAGGGCTTCAGATGGTGAACTAATGGACACAATATTTTCTGGAGAGAAAGAGAGAGTAGACGAGACAACAGCAGGTAAAAGAGTGGAATAAAATGACTGATTCTGCAAACATGACAAGAAAGAGACACCCTGGGACTTGTGTGAGATTTGTTAAATGCTTGCTTAGGAAACCAGAAGATAGTTGCTAATGCCAGTCATTTGCTCTGCTACTATTTTCTTTTAGCACCAATCTGTCAAAGTCGGGGTTGTAAAACAGGTTCAGGGGGGAAAAGAAAAGGAAGCTTAGGGTGAAATCTCTTGGGAGAACTAGAGAAGAGAAAAGGAACAAGGACACACTTGTTTGCAGTAGATGGAAGGCAGATTGTAAAATACAATGTAAATTGTAAAATTCTACAAGGCTTTTGTAGTGCTTTGTGGTGCAGCTTTGAGTTGCTAAGAGCACGTTATGGCACCTTAGAAGTGTTTCATAAAAGTGTGGTTTGCAGTGTGATACACTAGTGTTGTTCACTATAAGGGCTGTGCAGTATGTCATGCAGTGAATGCAGTCGTTCCATGGTGGTAATCCATAACAGATGTACTCAACATGCTGTACCAAAACCTGAGACGCGTAAGTTGTTATCTTCAGTCCTTTATGACGTGTTGCAGAGTTTCTCTGCACAGGGCATCGTTTGTTATCATTAAAAAAAATCACCTGAACTTTATATTTTGTTCTCCTCTTTGCAGGCCAACCCCCCTCCAGTGGTGGTCAACACAGACAGCGTAGACACCCCCCCATACGTGAGTACTGCTTAAATTATGCTGATGTAAATTTGAATGAATTGTACTTTGCAATTTCCTGATATTGTAACCTCTCAATGTACAATCCTGCATGTGGGAGGTTTTTTATTGCCCTATTACATTGTTTTTGAAGACATTTTTTTGAAAAGACAAGTAATAGTACATCATAATGATTTAAGAAAAAAATAAATCCAATATCAAAAGTTTTATGTGGACCACACTAGTTGGTTAAAAAAAAGCAAATACATTTTTTGGTTTCTTAAACCTACTTGGATTCCTATGACCTGGAGGAGTGAGAACCCTCACTGATGTAATTTTTGTGGATAAAAACATTAAAATGTAGATCTTTTGGTTTGTTCAGCTAAATATTGAACAGAGGATGTGCAACAAAAATGCATCAAAACTGTGGTTTTAATTCTGTACAAAGTCTTATTAGTATAATTTTCATTTATTATGACTCTGTACTGGTTTATAAAATCATCCATAAGTAAATAAGTAGAGTATTCACTGTAATTTACTTAAGACATAAAAGAAAAATACAAATGTCTCAAAAAATTTGCAATATTACATAAAAACATAGTCACATGAAAACTTAACTTTGGAGTTACGTTACATTTATTTCGATCTGCTTCATGTTATTTGTACTGATAATAATACACTCTCTGAAAAGCAGCCAGTCCATACAGGTATATCAAAAGTCTGGCACTCTGGATGTAACTTTGTGTACATTTCAAACCTTTATCGGCATGTCACCTGAGACAGCAATGCAAAGTCAAGAACACATTGTCACAAGCTCTTGCCCCTGCAGATTACATGGAACTGTTTTCTTATTCTTCTTATTACATAGTACTATTTAACTGGGCTTTAAAAAGCTGAAGTAAGTGAGTAACTTACACACATCAAGTTCCTTTTTTTTCTGTAAACAGTGCAAACTAGACTGCTTTAGAGCTGCCAGTAAGATTTTGTTGCATTTACATTTGTAATGTAAAAGGCAGCAGAGTCCTGTTTCAGACAATTCTCTCAGTCTAAAATTAAATGGATCCAGATGTCATCCTCTGGTAGCCAGCTGCTCCAAGGAATAAGTCTGTATTGTTGTTAGATAATTTTATTATGTAATTACGGTGGAATTACTCCCAGCTGAACTGAAGCTGACGCAAAACACAAGCAAAAACAGACTCATCTTTATTCGTATACCACCTATAATCTCAATATAAGCTCAATAATATTACTGATGATTGTAAAATCAAGAAGGTTGATGGTATATAAAAATGATAAAAAGGAAATTGGTCAATTCTTTTTTAAAAGGGGGATACTTTTAATCACATTGTTTGTTACTGTGACCTTCTACAGTATATATTATAAACGTAATAATTTTGTGACAAACTAAACAACAGAGGCCATATGTTCAACACCAAACAGTTTATTATAAGGTTTAGATTACCTCATATTACAAAGCCTTGTCTGAACAGAACCAAAAGTTTTGTAGATAACGCTAGACGTATATAACACAGCAATTTATGAACAATTTAAAATCTAAACTAACCAGCCTGCACATAAACACAGATTACAGCCAGGCGGATTACATGGACCTTTGGGACGCCAGTTGATCACTGTGTTTGTGTGTGATAGTATTTTTGTGTGTTTTCTCAGAGAAATAAATAAATAAATAAAAACTAATCTCCCAATACAGAATAAGGGTGATTAGATTTAGTCATTTAGTCCAAAAATGTACAGGCTTTTATATTTTAGAGTGAATACGGTGGCTTGTTGAGTATTTCATTGTAGAGGCTCTTAAACATGACATCAAAGATGCATCATCGTTAAGGATGCAGTACGAATTTAATCTTTTGTATCCATAAATGTACATTTCATTTGATTTAATTTCATTACAGTTCTATTTTATTCAAGGGAGACTTGGCACCACTGAAATAAAGGAGAACGTTAAGTCTTTGAATCTGCAACAGTGAATTTAGTATTTGTATCCCAACTGATATACACTGAACAAAAATATAAACACAACACTTTGTGTTTTTGCTCCCATTTTTTATTGAATAAACTAGTTTCTCTCATAATGAGTGAAAGTAACTGAACTGAAAAGTTCAAGTCGATGTAATTGTGTCTGGCAATCACCAAAAAATGAAGTTATTCTAAGGGCAACATGAAATATCGATGAACACTCTCAAACAACATGAACGAATTGGATGCAAATCACCATAATATGAGGAGAATTCACTGCAGAATTTCATTAAAACGCTGCATTACAAAAGAGTACAAAATAATTTTAAGAGTACTCTGAATCTTTGCCTATTTTGTTAATGCAAATCAGTGTATATTTACAATTTTGTTTTTTCACATAAACATGGAACCAGTTATTATTTCACGTGGCTGAGCATGGCTAACTTTAGATTAGTGGATCAAACTCGAGTATCAGGGACCCAATAATATAGGCATTACAACCGTTACATTAGAGCTGTTAAATCGTATTCCCATGCAAGGCATGACTAATACAATAAAAAAATAAAAAAACTGCCATTATTCATTATGACTGACTGCTTATTATTATTAGCTAAACAAACAGCACAATAAACTGGTATAACAATAACTCAAAAATTTGTATAATCAAAATAAATATTTTAACCATTCATTCTGAGTTGGAGATTTTATTGCTTTTTTCTCTTTTTTCCGACAGGCCAATGGAACAGAAGCAGACTATGAATATGAGGAAATTACACTGGAGCGGGTAAAAACATGTAACATGAACGTCACTAGAATACATGTCAATTTCTATGCACGGGCACACTCATTATTTTAATTTAATTTTTACAAATTCGTCACACCTCAGAATTTAATTAGGATGAAATGTTTGCTTAAACCTGATTGTTGTGCAAAAGTACTACCCACCTTCTTTTGGACTTCTCGGTCAGGATAGAAAAAAACTTATCTTTTATACTGTCAAATATTGTGAGAGTTTTAATATTATCTTTAGCAGTTTAGATTTTAAAAGATGAGATTGTACAACCACATAAACATAAGCATAAAAAGTCAATTTGCTCTGTGTCAACTGTCCTAATCTCTGTTTATCTGTCTCTTCTACCATCATCTCATCATACATCTTTTCCATTTTCAGCCTTCCGTCTGATTCTACTAAGCCCTCTTCTTCCATCCTCTCCAATTCTTGTTCGTCCTCACCCGCTTTTCTTTCACGGTTCTTCATCCCCCTTGCTCTCACCCCCAAGGCTGTCTTTCTGTGTCTTTCCATAGTTCTATTCTCCTGTGACCTGGTTCTGTCTGCTTGACTGAATCTGCTTTAAAGTCACCATGGACATGCACACAAACACAGGCACACACGTTACAGGAACATTAAATCCATGACAGAGCATGAGTACTGGGCAAACAAATCTCAAAGCAGTGGCTGTTGGTGTACAAAATCAATTTTCAGAGTTTGTCTGTGAAGGTAAAGAGACACTTGTAATTGCCTCTTGGTGATGTGGACATATATTCAATATAATGACTGTAGTGGGGTGGGGTATTAATGATGTGTGAGGTTTTGGCAACAGGAAGTCTGTTGGACAAATGAATTCAGTGTGATTAATGACGTCTTATGTAACTAGTCATTTCCCGTGACATTTCTGTTTTCTATTACAAGAACATATTTTAGCATACAGCACCTTTGTCCTCGTCTGTCTTTAACACTTTGTTTTAGCTTCAAATCAAGGCCAGATATGTTATGATTCATTTCATTGTTTAATGTGTTTCAAAAAATAAGTTAAGAAGGCTAAAAGTTTCTTCAACATGTTTGGTGCAACTGCACAGAAGAAAAAAAAAACTCTGATCCACAAAGGAGCCTGTAACTGCAGACTTTTTACTGTACTTGATCAAATAAAATACATGTTTGTCCAAGCAAAAAGGTGTCTCTGGTTAATAATAATAAAAAAAATTGTAAAGTTAAGACTAAACGGTCAAAACATTTACAGAAATCTGAGTTCAGAGCAGTTTCACACTCTACATTGGATCTTTTTACAGTATTATTAATGCTTGGATAATCATTTTTACCATTAACACACAGTTTGTTTCTGTATGCATGAGCAGGGAAACTCAGGCCTGGGCTTCAGCATCGCTGGAGGCACTGATAATCCACACATTGGAGAAGACCCCTCAATCTTCATCACTAAGATTATTCCAGGAGGAGCTGCTGCCCAGAATGGACGACTCAGGTACAAATACAGAGCCTTACTTTTGCTAAATGTGAAGGATGAATTGTTGACATGTAGGCTTGTTCTGAACAGCAAGGAAAACTTGTAAACTTATGATAAAGGTTGTTAAGCAGAATTTTATTTTAACATATTGCGTATGATATCACCAGAGTATAACTCTGTGAACAGATTTTGTCTTCAGAATTAGGTTTGGCTGCTGAACAGGTTTATTTTTACAGCCAGTATAACAGCCAGTTTTCTACAGCTTTTATTATTTTGTGTATCTCAAGCTGTGTGAGTGTGTTTATTTCACCTCATGCATCTTCCAGACCTGTCCCTGCTTTTCACTTTGTATTTAGCAATCTGCTCTTTAGACTCACATCTTCTCCTTCAATGTTTCAAACTTTGCCCTTTTGCCCTGAATTGGTTCCACTTTTTGTTATTATTAATTTTAATTACTAGCAATAATGAAATCAACATGTTCTGACAAACCATGACTAAATGAACATACTTGTGATCCACATGGGAGCGCTCCTCCTGACAAACACAGGCATGTGTTGGTACAACACAACACCAGCTTGGCTGCTAGTTGCACATCTGAACTCACACGTTCAGTGTTATTTTTCACATACACGCAAACAATTATCAAAATGTAACCACATACATCATCAAACGGTAAGATGCAAAAACTTAGTTTAAAAATATGTACATATAAACATTCATAGAAAACAGAATCAGTGCATTCCCTGCAATGCCATCGGATTTTTAGGCTGTTCATATTAAAGCAAATTTACTGAAAGCTTGCTTTCACTTTTGTACCTTTCTGCCTCGTGTTACAGCAAAGCATTTCTGAAGTCAAAGGCCTTCTTTATTGAATGCAATGTTACTGTGCAGGGTGAACGACTGTATAGTTCGGGTGAACGACACTGACGTCAGGGAGGTGACTCACAGTGGGGCTGTGGAGGCGCTGAAGGAGGCAGGAGGACTAGTCCGACTATGTGTACGACGCAGGAAGAGCCTCACTGAGAGGATCATGGATATAAAACTGGTGAAAGGGCCAAAAGGTGAGACATTAATGCGAAAAAAGGAACATTGGGGCAAAAAATGACTCACTGCTGTTGCTTTGGTCATTTACACCGCATGTCAAATGTTTGAACACACTTTCTCACTGGTTTTAGCTGCATATTTGATTAAAAAAAAAAGAAGAAAAAAGGAATGACTCATATCTACTCATATCTTATAAGTATCCCAAGAATCAATGAAAGACTGAATTTTAAAAAATCCCCGGAAACAGTTACTGTACATTGATGAGGAAATTGAATTAACTGAGAGAAAAAAATGTCTTCAAGCGTATTATGCAGTGATTTTGAAGTGTATTCAACCTGACCTGACCTGTTGATATGTTCCACTAGGTTTAGGATTCAGTATAGCAGGTGGAGTTGGAAACCAACATGTACCTGGAGACAACAGCATCTATGTGACTAAAATCATCGAGGGAGGGGCTGCACACAAAGATGGACGGTTACAAATTGGGGACAAACTTGTTGCTGTAAGCAGCATTCATTCTAATTCTTTTTTTTTTTTTTTTAAATCACAAAATTTGATGCAAATAATCTTTGTCATATAGGTACAACGTTATTGTTGTACACTATCAATTGTTGGCAGATAAAGATAAAACACACAACGTTTTAGAAAGCATGTTATTTTATCTTTTGCTTTCAAGGTAAACGGCTCCTGTTTGGAGGAGGTGACTCATGAAGACGCAGTTGCTGCACTAAAGTCCACTCCAGATGTTGTGTACCTTCGTGTAGCCAAACACAGCTCACTTTTCATCAATGACAACTTCCCTCCACCTGATGTCACTAATTGTGAGTACAAACCTTAACCTGGAGTTAAGCAGCATGTGGGTGATTATTGCACTCGTCATTGTAACCAAGATTATGTAAGACTCATAGCCAGATGATGTCAAGCCTTAAACGAATGCGAAGACTGAAGCTGAAATCATTCCTCTTACACGGGAAAACAACAGCATTACATGTGTTCTTTCTGGTTTCAGATATTTAGTCTTCATACTGATTCAGTCATAAATCATCCTTATAAATTTTCAAGGTGAAATGGTCTGTGGATGACGTGCAATAAAAGGAGGCAAATTTCAGAAAGTAAATTGCTCTCTTGTCTGTTCAGAATAGTGATGCACTGAAACACATATTATTGAAACACGTCCAATATTTCTAATAAGAAAACATTTTTAATAGAAACTTAAATCAGTCAAATTATTATAACTATGTATTTAGAATGAAGTTGATCCTTTGCATAAAAAAACCTCCTCAGATATGGACTCTGTTAGATCACAGAAAGTGCCTTTTGAGGTAAGACTTGCTTTGACACCCCCCGAACTTAAAGTCTAGAGTATATCAAATTCTTGTGGCTACATCAGAAACCTTATCATAACTCACTTCTCCCTGCCTTCATCAACAGGTGAACCATGAGAAGTATTACAGCTAAACCAGTGCATCATATATTTACATCTTTTATTACAATATCATACATGTTTCAGAATGATATCATCAATGTGTAATCATTATGCTTCTTATTGTATCATCAAGGTGTTGTGCAACAAGAAAAACTATTGTATTTATTTGTTTTACCAGCATATTCTCCACACCAAGACAACCATGTCAGCCCATACATGAGTGGCAGCCAATCTGTAAGCCCCGCCCCTCTGACCACTCCCAGGTACTCACCACTGCCCAGGACCTTGACAACAGAAGATGATGTATCCAGGTGAGAGCTCACCAAGCTCTAACACAAAACACATCTGTATGTTGCAGAAAGTAAAGCATATCAGTGGTCACTAACTGGGACTACAAACATTTTACTTGCAAAAAAATCTTTCTGAAACAAGTCAAATAATCAACTATTATTATCTTTGGCTCAGTCAGTGAGCAATTTCTGTCTTCCATTTGTTTTCATAGCTTTTGTCGTGCTTAATTTAAAAAGAGTAATACAATTTTTCCTTTGAAATTTAGTGCTACAAAAGAAAATAACTTGTCAGGCAGGTTTTGTCTGTTCTACGATAAAGGCACACTTAGATGTTCTTTCTCTTTTTAACCTTTTTTTTGTCATGGATTGTTTTTTATTTGTCTGTAAGACCCTCGTTGACCCTTCAAGCAGTCCTTGATACCATTTTATTAAACCACTAAAACAATTCATTGAGTTGCAGCGGCCTCAGTGCAGACAGAGTGGCCTCTGTCCTTCTCTTCCTGCTGTGCAGCTGTTTGTGTGTGACTGTGTGTTTGTAGCTGTAAAAGGCAGATGGCTCAGTGAATTTTGCCTGGCATGTAAACTCAGGTCACATATGTGCACACACACATTCATGCTCACACACATGCAGATTCTCTCTCAGTGCTGGTCTACTGTCTTTAATCCATTTTAATGGAGGGATTAAAGCTTATCACAGCCCTCGTCACTCGACTGGCATCACCGTGGTTACCAGAATATGACTCTTTTCGTCAGAGACCTTTGGGCCAATGAGTGTTCTTTGACTATAATAAATCTGATAAGACCCAGTTGGATTGTAGGATGGTTATTTTAATGTCTGCTATTTTCTTTTTTTCTCCAATGACTATTTTTTTCTTTTTGTCAGGGATTTTTTTAAACGCAAATAGAAATATGTGTTTCTAAAAATCATTTGAATAAATTCAGTTTTATTTATATATATATATATATATATATATATATATATATATATATATATATATAATTTCAAGAAGTTGTTTATATGTAATAGATAACTGAAATATGCACTTTTCTAGTTCACTTGAATAGTTGTGGTCATTTTAGTGAGAGGAGAGAAATAGATACTCTGAAACGGTGAAGAAACTCATACATTATTTGTTCTAATAATCACAGATTATTGAGGATTTGTTTTAGATACAATGTTATACACCTTCATTCTATTGGGGTTTTTTTTGCATAGACTAAATGATAGAATAAACAAGCAGAAGTATGTGTTAAGCAGTTGTGAGTGTTTAGTCAAACTGTGGTGTTGTTACAAAACTAAGAAAGAATTACTCTGACATCTACTGGTGAAGATAATGTATAACACTGATGGGAAATGTTCTTTTTAACCTATGAAACCATATATTGCATCATCTTCATTTTTACTAATTCACCAAATACATTGATATATATTTTACTAGTGCTAAATAAGGTGTTTTATAAGAATTAGTTTAATCATGCCATTATTAAAATTTACATTCATTTGTTCTATTTTTCTGAAGATTCACTTTGTTCTGTATGTGTTTTGTAGGGAACCCAGACGGGTGGTGCTGCAAAGGGGCTCTACAGGTCTTGGATTTAACATTGTTGGAGGGGAGGATGGAGAAGGAATTTTCATCTCATTTATTCTTGCTGGAGGTCCAACTGATCTCTGTGGAGAACTCAGAAAGGGAGATCGCATCCTGTCGGTACGAGCTAAGACCTCACCCTCTAGGGGACTTATGACAGTTACTGCCACACTTGCAGTGATTAATTGTAACAATTCTACTTTTACTACTACATAGCTTACATGCAGCATCTCATAAAGGGAGTTTACTTGTCAGTTAATTTTTCTCAGGAGCATCTCCACATTTTATGCCTTTCTGTTTCCACTGATAAGACAGAGTCAAATATTTTTGTGCTAAAGCTTACTGTAAAAAAAAAATATGTATATATATATATATATGAGTTATATATAAATTACTTGCCACTTGCCTTTTTTTGCAGAATGCCGGGGAAAAGCACATTAATAAATTGGACTAATTTTTAAATCATAATTATCAGTTAGCTGGTTAAAAAGTTATGGCCGACATGATGTGTGTGTGTTGAGTCATTGTGTGTGTGTTTGTTGAATCTATATTTTAGGATATGTCCAAGTTGAAGCTTTAGTATTTGTTTTCTTCCAAAGTGAACTAAGGTTTTAATTTTCTTGAAATGGGATTTGAGATTATTTTAATCCCCAGGCTGAATGGATGCTGAACATAATGCATAATTACTGTATTATTAATGCAAATGCTGACTGGGGAATAATTTGATGCCTTCAGCAGAACTTGATAAAGTACACAGACACTACATGTGTGAGATAAAAAACTCATTGAGATGTATTTCGAAGAGATGCTATATTTGTGTTAGCATTGATAATTGCACACATGAATGGAATGCTGAAGCTAAAATAAAGAAACAACAGAAGCTTTAATTCCAAATAGATCATTGTCTTGAATAAAGAATAAAAACACATCTCACATAAGTTTTTCTTTGTGTTTACTCCTGTTGATTTATGTAGTTCTTACCTTGTTTCTGCATAATCTTTTTTTTCTATTATGTTTAACTGTAATAAGTTATTTGATGTTAAAAACACCATGATTGTATGTGGGTGATTTGATAGAACTTTCAGTCTCACATCCGAGTTGCACAGTCTCTGGATCTAAAATGCAATGATGGAAAATATAATTTCACTTGTAAGCAACAGAAGTAGATGGACACACATGATCCATTTTTCTAAACGCTGATGATTTGTATCTGTAGGTAAATGGGGTGGATCTGTCCATTGCAACACATGAGCAGGCAGCTGCAGCTCTGAAGAACGCCGGACAGACTGTTACTATCGTAGCGCAATACAGACCAGAAGGTGAGTGTTGACATGATGCAAAACATAATGTCCAAATGCACCATTGTACATTAAATATGTTTTAATGAACTTTATGATAACTATATAGCTGTGTCTGTCTTTTGTTTTTGTTTTTTCAAAACCAAATAATCTGCAATAGCTGAGTTACAGTTCCTCACAAACTTCAAAAAAATCTAGTAAAAAGTAGAATCCTTCTACAAAATCTGTTCAAAAGCTGATATTATTCTAAACAGATAATGGGTTAGACAGACAGTGCGTGACGTATGTGAGACTCAGACGTGAGATCTGACTCTTCAGAGCTTCTCACATCTCACTAAGTTAATCAGCCATTTTCACATTGTGGCTCTCCTCCAAAATAAGACTGTTCACACACCTGATTGTATGCTAATACTAAGTGCTTTGATTGGCTAAAGTTATAAGCTGGGCTACATCTAATTTCATTGTCAGGTTGTGTGTAGTTTCTTGATCATCTAATTCTTCGGGGGCTGCCTAGAACAAGTTTACAGGCCAGATATGGTCCAAGGAATATCAGCTGATGATCAGTTTTTTTGAATGTTTGCACGTTATTATATGATTACAAGCACCGGGGCATAAATTTGCACTTGCGAAGAAACTTAACAAACTCTGTTATCCCAAATCTTAGTTAAATGGATATGTGAAACCTACCCTGCACAGGATCTGAACCTAATCATATCTAAACCTCTTTAACTCCTGTCTTAAATGTTTCAGTGTCCAACACAAAGCAAAGAACAGTCAAGAAACTCTTGTTCTATCAATGTAACATTGGAATATGTTTTCACAAACATTCTCTTATGGACAGACACATAGTGAGGTCCCAAACAAGCACCATTCTAGATATTTGTCCACAGAGACTGACTGTGAAGGCCGTAACCAAGGAAACCAGGTTATAAGTGCTCAGTGGCTCCGTTAATGGGTGCTGTCATGGCAGTAGACGGAACATAGATCTCTCTCTCACACACAAACAAACAAAAGCCTTTATCAGTTTACAAATGGACACTCGGAGACACAGTCTCCATCTGATCCCGGATTTATTAGAGTAATGTCTTTTCTGTTTGTGCTGGATGTGTTTGTGTGACACTCTTTCTGAGATGCTAAGTGACATTTAGCCAAAGAAGCTGTGTAGTAGTTGTTTCATTACAAAACAAGAAATTACATGTACTCTGGATTTTTAATCCTTATTGACTCCGTTTAGATGTAGTATAATTTACCCCAGCATCAAAGTAAGCAAAAAAGAACATTTTCTCAGTATATTTTGTAATTCAGTTGTTTATTGTTGTGTACATTTATGATACTTGAATGTTTCGAGAACTCACAAACCGACCGATGTATTTTTCATCTCTTGATATAGAATGTATTAAATGGCCTGGAGTATTTTTTGAATTTCAGTTTTAGCACATTTTTGCACATTTCACAGAAACAGGACTTATGTTAAGGATTCCATGCCATTCATGCATAAACTGATACCTAAATGTTGTATAAAACATTTTCAAGATTATTGTACAAAACAATCAACAATCAGTCAATAAATAAATTTAGAGTCTGCAGGTCAAACTGATACTAGGGCAACTCATATGGTTTGTAGGAAGTCATATTATAATAGAACATGGAGGACAGTGACAGAACTAATCAACTTTCCTATGAGCTACATCATGAAAATGTCAGAGAAATTCATGAAATTACCATCAGGACAGAGTCCATACATCATGCTGAATGTTATCGTTACAAGCTCTGACAGATTTGGCAAGCATGATTAATGGATTGCTATTTTTAATTTCAGGACATAACGTGTGATTCAGTAGCAATCTTTTATATAGTTTCTTTTTAGGGGCCAGAATCTAAATTGATCCTGCACGAACTAGAAAATACCAGATGACCTGCGACTGTATGTAAATAAGATAAGGCACTGAAAGTCCATCTCAGAACTCATTTAGTATAGATTATTAATATTGGATTTCCACTAAAAAACAAGCACAACAAACATAATGAAATTATTACAACACATTTAGAATAGATTCATGCCCAGTACAGTCAAATGTACTTACAGTTTGCTATAAATGGTGTTCTGAACAGTCATGGAAACAGAAGGATTTGTTATTGATCACTAAGAAAATAAAAGCTTGTTTCAATCCAAATCTGGTCAATGTGAGCCAATAAAAACCCTAATACTTATTACACAGTGTGATCTTAGTTCGAAGTCTAATCGTAATGAGATGAACCAAAGAGCAGTAAATCATTTTAACTCTTTGGATATTGGAGGTATCTGAAAAGTGACAAATTTAATTGTCTTTTACAATCAGAACTATGTTTGCAAGCTCTCTTCAGCAATGGAGAAAGAAAATAAAGGGACGTTATCTGGAATCAATAACAGTGCAGTCGTCCTCATGCTTAGTGTTATACTACCTGACTTTAATGCTACTTTTGATGTTTAATTCTAGCAACAAACTTTATCTGGGTTAGTAGCGTTTGCTGTGATGGATCCACACTACAGAGAGTGCTTCAATCTTTTTAACTGTCCAAAAGAATAAAAACATATAAATAAAAGTAAATACGTACAGTGAAAATACTTTTTAATTGAATCTATTACTTATTTTGGTTTGCCTCAAAAAGGATTTTTTTAAAGGATTCCGAGAAAAAGTCGACTTCTACAACAGATGATCCAAATTGTTTCTGGATTGCTTTCATTTTTTCCACATTAGTTTGAGTGTTTTAGATTTTCTTCAGGAACATCAGTGCTGTGTCAAAACCAACATTTTGCCTTCTTGTTTAATAACTTTAACTTTCTTGTTTATTAAATGTAACTGGGATTCTTATGTTGACTGTATTTGTTGTATCACAGAGGCTGACATGAAGATTCGTTATTTCCTCCAGCTTTCCAAAAAGTAATCTACTAGTAGAAGATGAGAGTTTGTCTATGTCGTGACTTTCCTACAGACTTTGTTAGTGACTGTTGACTGGACTTTGTATTGAACCTTCTGTCCATGCTGTGCTTTGGTCAGCTTTTTACACACGTGTGTCCATCTGAGGTCCATGTTTGTCCCATTCCTGTGGCGGTGGCATGCAGCTCTCCCTCTGTTTCACACACATACTTCCTGCCAATAAGAGAGGGAATCATGACAACCTCCAGCAGGAGAGGAAAAGTGTCTGTGTGTGCAGGTCTCCTCCTGTTATTTATATTAAATATGGAGCTCACTGCAGCCAAACACTGCACAGCACAGCACTGAACTGCTATTGGCCTATGTGGGTGTGGGTCGGTCGTGTGTGTGTGTGGGGGGGGTTATTTTAGCAAATGCAGCAGTTGGTGATCTGTGTTTATTTAAAGTACATCATTAAATAGCAAGTGGATGTGTGTAAAAATCTCTCACGCTGCGTTAGTACTGCAGGCATCTCTATTTATGTTTATGGCAATTGCAGGTGTGTTCATGGGAGTGTATAGAGTATTTTTTTATTTTTTTAATCATTACAATTTTGGATATAAGATCCTTGTTATAAGAGTCAAGTTGGCTTTGGTTGTAGATAGATAATGAATTATGAGTGCAGATAATTATTACTGGTTTAAAGCTGTACTATGTTATTATATCAATTGTGATTTATTTAATTATTTGGAAAACATGGCATTCAAAAACATTAACTAATATCATTTATAGATTGGACATCAGGTGGTAAAATATCTCATTTTCAACATGTGATACATTATTTAAGTTTTTTTGGGAAATAAAACAGGGGCTTAAAAGATTTGCAAATCATCTTTTATTTACACAGAACACCTTTTATTGGAACTGGGGTTGTATTAGGAAGAATAAACTAAGGTATAATAACTCCAACAATAAAACACAGATGGACAATAGTCTGAGATTGCAACACATTGTCTTTTTTTTTTTTTACTGCAGTCTTCTGTGTGCAAACCAAGACCTACATTGCCCACAATGCAACTAGACCAGTATAGAAAAGCTGAGACAACAAATTTATAGTTGGCTTACTTCATCTTAAAGCTGTATTTATTATCTACTGTGTCAAACTGCCAGCAAAGGAAGCCCAACATCAGGAGTTCAGCTCTTTCAGTACCTGTAGATAAAAGTGTTTCTTCCTGTTAGATAGTATGTTGCAACAGAATTTCTACTGTTTCCAAGTAGTTTGAGTATTTAAATGAGTTTTAACCATCTAAAGTCTTCTAATTTTTGCATCTTCTATTTTTAGAATAATTTCCAGTTAAAATATGTTCTATCACATGAACATAATATAAAATGCTGAAGGCTCTTTAAACATTTGTAATGTTTTTCCTCATTTCTTTCTCATGTTAGTGTCCTGTTATTCACAGTTAATTATGTTGATGCTGGAACTACATGACATGAATGTGTCACATTTTTTCCCCCCTGATTTTGCTATATTTGCAACAAAAACACTTTTAGAGTAAAAGAAAAAAAGACAGAAAATGACCTTAAATCTCGACATTATATAAGAAATGAAAATCATCTTGATTGATTGTGCAGAAACATGTTTACATTTGTAATCATATGTGCTTTTTTTAGCTTTAATACCAACAATTGTTATAATCTCTCCCAACTGATGGATTAAAACTTATTATTTGTTTGGTTTCAACTTGAACATCCACATCAAATATGTTAGCCAAATATTTGTTTAATAATGGATACTGTTTATATTTTCCTTTTAATTATTGTAATGTATTCAAATTTAACCCCTTAGTTCTTGATGAAATGTTTGTCAGAACAATTTATTTTTGATTAAACTTAATATTAGATAACAATAAAACATAATTCGATACCACAGTTTTTTGTGTAAATATAAAAGTATATAGTATTACCTAAATCTTCCACCAGATGGAAGAAGTCATATATACTGTAGGAGTCCACACATCAGGTTTCTGAGAAAAGTACTAACCATGTAAAAGAAGTAGAGCCTTTACAAATTTACAAATACGTGTATTAAATATGATGCATTTGGCATTAAAGGGTTAAATCTACTAACTACAGATGAATGTGACATTCTTTTAAAAATGTATCATTTCAAAGCATATCATATTTACACAAAAACATCTTTCTCTTGAGTAAATACATTTTGAAATTTAGCATGTTTTATTGAGTGCAAGAATTTTTAAACATTATTTGAAATAATTGATGGTAGATTTTTACTGAAGATACACAACTGACCAAAGGTAATTGAGAAAAAAGAAAAAACTTCAGCACCATGGACAGTACCATACATTTATTAATACACTTAAAGAAACCTTGTTTGGTAAAATGGCAACATTTATAAGACATTTAGTTTAAGGGCATTAGCCATACATGATTCTACAAGTAAAATATATAATACAATTATTAAAACGACGGTGATGTACCATCAGGACATTTAACAACCTTGTTGGTAAGTTTCCTGATGCTGGTCTGTAATGCCTGCTGTCGCACAGTAGTATTACTTATAGGGATTACTCACTTCTGTCACAGACACACACTGATATATACACAAACACGCCACACGCACAGAGGCAGTGTCTGTCAGCAGTAAAACTGAGAGATGATGCAGAGGATTATTTTCACTTCTGTTAGCTTGCTTATTAAATATCACATTTGTGCATTTGTCTGCATGTTCTGTGTGTGTTATGTGTTTGTTGAAATGGTGCAGATTAATAGCAGCCTCATTGCTGGGCTTTTACATGCAACAATGTGGGATTGTTATCTTCTGAATATATGCAGTAAAGTTCTATCCTTTCCTGTTTTCCCTTTTTACATTGCTTTCCCCAGTCTAACCCTATTCCTTCTTCACTCTTCCTCTTCTTGAGCTGCCATCTCCTCTGCTTGCCACTGCTTCGAGTATCTGTGGTAATGGTCTGACTCACCGCCCACAAAAATGCGATCTGGGGGATTTCAGGCATCAGTTGTAATAGGAATATCACTGTTTTGAGATTTGTGGTGTGACACTTTGTGACAGTGACATTGAGCTGCAGTAGATAAACCAACTTTACTGTTTTTAAAATGAAACTTGAATTTAGCAGATAATGGGGTTTATTTGCTGCTTTGTTTTTTTAATCTTTTTGTTCTGTTCTTCTCTCATCTCTCCTGCAATCAGATCAGTTAATCCATACTGGTATCGATTTATGTGCTGTGCTTTTTCAATTATAAATGAGCCTGAGCCGGCACTGGTATTTTTAGAGTCAGGGCTTTATAGTCCTTATGCATAACAGATGTATAAGACAGATTTACCAAGAGAACAAACTGAGACATTGAGGTTTCTGCAGGCTGAGCTGAAAATAGTCTTTTTTGTTTACAGATGTAGGTTAAAAGAACATTTTGATAATGTTTGCATGGTCCCATGAAGCTTAAATTTACAGGCTAGGTAATACTGTGGTCCAATTACCCATTAATATATTTAGCAAATTGTAAAAAGTTAAAGTTTGTCAACTAGACAAATGCACTATAACATTGTTCTTTCACTGGTGATCAATCAAAGTTAAACCTTAAAGTGTTCAAAATCAATAAAGCAACTTGTAAAGGCCACACACCTTAATGCAGGATAGTAACTGACAAACATCAAACGTTTTTGTTAAATATGAACTTTTTTCTTATGTTTTTAAGATGTTGTCCAGTTTTGTTCTCTGTTACAGGTTAGAGTTTTGTTAATAAAAATCAAGACAAAGAGAGAACTATCATAATTATAAATATTGATGCAATGCTCAAAACCCAATCTCCAGTGGTTTTATTCTGGGTACTACTGAAGGTGCACATAATGCAGAAAAGGCCAGCTGTTCGATAGAGGAACAATACTCCTCATGGGAGAAAGGAGGGCGAACAGAGCAGCGGAAAGGCAAATGAAGGAAGCAGCAAATATGAGCCCCAGAGTCATTTGTCTCTGTCATCACCCCCTCCCCTTTTCTTTTTCCCCAATGCCCTCCTCTTCACTTTTCCCTCGTCCATCACTCTTTCTCCCCATGATGTCTTGTTTTCTCCCTCGTTTTCTGTGTCTCTTTGCTCTTAATCTGATAAGGCTACAATGAGATGATGTATGCTGGCAGACAAAGTTAGATGCTGATTATGTGAAACTCCATATTTTATGACGGGTACCATCACTCTTTGAAAATTTTATTTCTGTCTGTTAGGTATACATGTCACACAACATGTACTCTTTTTAAAAGCAAACTTAGTAATGTTGAAATGATCTAAGATATGACTGTAAGTCCTTGCAAAATAAATGTTTGCAGCTCTTTTTTCTGCGTCTTTAGAAAATGAAAGGTTTATCTTTTTAGAAATTTTGACTTCAGCTGTTACTTAAGCTTCCCAAGAATCAATATTAAAAATGCCTGGTCAAGCATTTTTTGTTTTTGCAGTATTGAAGCGAATCCCCAGGCCAATGTAGGGCAGGAGAGCCTGGCATCCACTCAGCTTCCTGCATGAGTGGCCTGAGGAAACACTGCATGTGTCTGTTTGTCTCTGTGTGTGAGTCTGTGTGTGTGTGTGTGTGTGACTGTGAGTCTCCGCCCTACAGCAAGCTGCTGTCAGAGAGGGGGAGGAGCAAAATGAACACACTAGCAAAGGAGAGATGGAAAAAAAGAGGAGTGGAGTAAGAAGACGGAGTTAGCATCTGTTGTTTCTGGCATCTGAGTAGCACTGGACTGATTTTACACTCACAAATTCATCTTTTTTTTATGTTTTCATGCCACACTCATCCTTCATACCCACACTTTTATTCTTATGCACATTCACACCTCTTTGCTCTGACTCTCTCATGCTCACTCCAAGCTGGACCTGGCATTAGATCTTTCACTGCATCTCTTTTATTCCCTTCATTCCCATACTTGGATTTTTCAAACCTCACTCTCACACACTTAAAAACTGATCAAAAAGCTACAGTCGCATCATCTCATTGTGGACGCTGAGACTGCCAGCAGCATGTGAGTACAACTGAGGGGGAGCTGAACTGATTTGCATGTTAACATCTTGCGTCTGGTATCATCTTCTTTTATGAATATCTTTGTTTAATTAAGTGATTTGAGTTTAAAGGTAAAAGAAACTGTTTAAAAAGTTATGACTTAGTTTCTATTTCTTTGCTTTATCCAGAGATTTTTTTTAAATGTGCACTTTTTTAAACATCATTAAATATTTAAAATTTCAGCTAAATTGCCTTTTATATGAAAAAAATGAATACTTAATTGGATCTCTTTTAACCAATTGTTTGATCTCTGTTGCATTTTTAAATCAGTGTATCAGAAATCTTTTATCTCAGTCAAGGATCCAACCAAGTGACATACTCACTCATCATTTTATTTCTTTTTTTTTCTTTGTATATATCCCTCCTCCCCTCTCATTTCTTCTTTATCTTGTCCTCTCTTGCCCTTAACACCATAACTCTGTACTGAGGTGATGTGTGTTGGCAGACGCAGATGGTTAGATGCTGAGGATGTAAAAGTTTAAATCTCACGGTTCTGTTGTTTGATGTGGATGTTCAAGTTGAAACCAAACAAATAATAAGTTTTAATCCATCAGTTGGGAGAGATTATAACAATTGTTGGTATTAAAGCTAAAAAAAGCACATAGGATTAAAAATGTAAACATGTTTCTGCACAATCACTCAAGATGATTTTCTTTTCTTATATAATGTTGAGATTTAAGGTCATTTTCTGTCTTTTTTCTTTTACTCTAAAAGTGTTTTTGTTGCGAATATAGCAAAATCAGGGGGAAAAAAATGTGACACTGCCAGTTTTACTTATTTCAGGGACACCTAACTTTATTTAGCACATTTTCTCTGTTTGTATCATTCTGTCAGATGGAAAATCGGATGAGATCTGTGTGTTCTGGGTTTAGGTGAGAAAGACTGATGAGGTAAAAAAAAAGGAAGACATAAAAAGTCATGTGATCATTCAGATTCTAGAAAACTGTGTCTGTTAGTGATCCCATTTTGAGCGCATGATCACATGTACCTTGAGTGTGATTAAATTACACAGGGTTAATTAGATTGCCCACAGTTATGGTTCAGGCACACACACACCCCCACACAAGCACAAGGACATCCTTCACAGGGTCTTTTCAGGCTTATTACTGCTGGAGTTGTCATCTGTGTGTTCATTCAGGGGTTCCTGGGAAGCTGTGTAGAGTTGAGCAGCGTAAAAGACAGTCAGGAAGAATTTATGACACATATCTGCTTTTTGCATGGCAACTCCGGATTAAAATATTGCAGTGTAGACGAGAAAGCTTATTGGTTAAATGCTGGTATCTATTTTCAACCTTCTGCTGAAAGTAACTCATCATCACCATCATAAAAACACATAATCTTAAAACATTTGGTAATTAGTCTTTCTACTTTGGGTGTTTCCATAATTAATGTTCATTCATAATTGAAGAGACACAATGACATTTTTAAAGCCACTTGAAAAATGGGTCAGAAACTTGAGTGTTTTTGCTGCATGTAGCAGCAGAGTGCTAAACCGCAGGGCGGCTGTGCTGCGTGATGGAGCAAATCATTGCACTTTACCTTGATTGGCCAACTAGTGGCTCTCTGACAATTTAGCTCTTATTTCTTTCAGTTAAACTAAAAGTGTTCAGAAAATCATTGATTTATTTGTCAGATTGCACAGGTTCAGAAAAAGAAACTGAAGAAAATAACATTTTGTTAATCCAGTAGTAAAATGCTGGGAAAAAAAATCAATTCTGACATTTTGTGGGGATATTTCATTCTTAAGATGTGATTTTTTTTTTCCATTTTAACTTTCTTTTAAGTCAAGGGGCTAATTAAAACTTAATGACTTCTTGAAAATGCTGCACCAGTGATGCTCCATCACACCACTGCTGAGCCACTTGAACGTCACAATGTGAAGTCATCACTCATGTTTAATGGGACGTTTCAGTTCCGACTCACCTATTTTCCACCTACAGCAGAATATAAAATCAGACGTTTGCAACTCCCAAACATGACGAGCTTCATTTCTTTGTCAGCGCTCATCTGAGTCACATGAATTGATGTGTTTGATGAGTTTCAAGAGTTTATTCAGTTGTATGGTTGTCTAGTTACACAGCAGATGGATTAAGTTGTTGTTGTGTTATCAGAAGGATGAAAAAAATAAAAAAATATGGTTTAAAAGTACAATATATGTTAACAAATTGAACTGCCTCACATAGATTTCATGTTTGTTTGAATAAAAACAATTTTCCCTCAGTCAGAGAATTGTAACACTTTTTAAATATTTTTGTACTTTTAGCACAAAACTCATTCATGTGAAATATGATGATCACTGAGGATGATCATTTCTTGTCCTTCAGCCAATATATTTTCATGCTGTTCACTTCTCTTTTATCTTGTTGAGTACAGATAATTAAAAAGTAAAAAAAAATGCTGTTTCCAATCTGGACCTGCAGGAATATTGTTTAAAAAAAAATGCTTAAACCAGATCCTGCATTAGTGATTAATTATACAGCAGCAGAGTTGTTGTTGAGAGGAATATGTAAAACAAGACATATCAGAAATTTGCTGAGTCTCACATTCCTTCTTCTCTTTTTGTGTCTCTGTACAGAATACAGTCGTTTTGAGGCAAAGATCCATGACCTGAGGGAACAAATGATGACCAGCAGCGTCAGCTCCAGCTCCACATCACTCAGACCCACACAGAAACGCACACTCTACGTCAGGTACCACAAAACACACACAGCAGACTAAAGAGACTGATTGTCCAGTGCCCTTCTTGGTGAGACAGCTATTGAAAACTCTTATCTCAGCTGTCTACTCCATGTTTTGTGTGTGTGTGAAGCTGAAGGACACATTATCTCTATAACATCGCTGTTAGATTGTGTTGTGAATACAGCTGTGTTTGTGTCCATCTGTCTTTGTGCTGGTCTTGTCCTTGCCTGTCCTAGTTATTCACTGGTTTTTGAATCACTACGTCCATCCGTGTCCATTTGCCGAGCAGTTCCAGACTTAAAGCAACAGATCTTTTAGGATCATCTTTCTTTGCAAGTGCCACAGTGTTTGAAATATTTGAACTGGGTCACTTTGTTCACAGATGTCACATCAGAGCTGTTGGAAGATCAATCACGTAGTAAACAGACACCACCAAAGTTTTAAGGAACCATCGAAACATGTAGATCTTTTTTTACATCCTAAAATGGAAAAGAGATATTTTTTGTGTCAAATTAAGGGAGGCACACTCAATCTTTATGAACGTACACAAAAGTGTAACAACCTGATCCAGTATGGGCTCTGACCTGATCCCCGACTAAAAAATAAACTACATTCTGCCGAAACATAAAACTTACAATAATCACAATAATCTTAACAGGTTATTCTCACAACTTCAGTGTCATCTGGAATAATTCAGCATTTTTTGGGACTAACAAGAAAAGGAAGCTATACTCAAAACTGAATAATTTATTTTTTCCAAGTGTGTATTCTTTTTATAGATCACTCTTTTTTGAGGGATAATTGCTGAACATTTGGAATGATTGGTTAATCCATTCTCTCAAGCCTTCCAACATAATAAGTCCACTGATTCATCAGTCTTAACCAGAATGAAATATCAATGTACATAAAATAAAAGGGCAATCCATTGGGTTTCAGGTAGAAATTATCCTGTTATACTGTGCATGTAAAAACTGAATAAGAGTGTTCTTATGTGTAATGCTGTCCCCCCCATTGGGCAGTCAGTTTATAGACTGAATTTTAATGGTGAGACTTGTCAACATCAGGCTTGGATCAAAATCAAGTTCATTTCAAGGGTAGATAGAAAGTTGTTCATCTGATAACATTCATGATAAATGATTGTCATAGAAACAGTTCCTGTATCTGGTTACTATCCCCAAATAACCAATCAGCCATCAAAAATGATAAAAAGATGCCTGAGACCTGCAGACGATTGGTTGAACTGAAATTGTTGTTGTGTGACACATTGAGGGTGTCTGATGCTCTGGGCTGCTGCAATGTGTCCATGCATGTATATGCAGTATACTGTATGTGTGCATGGAGTATTTGTACCATACTCAAGTGTATTCTGTGTAAAAGACAGGCTAACCTTTCCTCCTACCTCAGTGGAAATGTCACTGACACAAAGTGACATACTATGTGCGCTGTCTCTGCCTGTCCTCTGTGTGAAAGGTGTGTATGTGTGTCCCCCCTGTGCTCCTCTCTTCTCATCTGCCTCATTTTAAATTCACACCATCATGGTCTATTTTAAACACACTTCATGGCTCAATAGACTGGCACTGTTATTGTAGATTTCACAGCTGAGCAATTCACCTAAAGAGGTAAAGATTTCTGCAAAGCATATGATAACACAGTGTACTTTCAACATACTGTACGTTCAATATTTATATGCATTTGCTTTCAGAATGGAGGTAAAAAGACAAAAAAAAAAGCCCTGATAGAAATAATTCTCAATCAGGTTTTCACTCCTGAAGATCAATTTATTTGAACTATATCATGATATATAGATTCTTCACTAAGGTCTGAAGGCTTTTTGTCTCTCTGAAAAAAGAGGCTCATCTCTCTTGGATCAATTCCTGGTGCACATATTGATTCTGAACCATTTTAAATTGGTTTCTTTTAGATAACCTTTTGAACTCCTTTGAATTAAATGTGATTAAATATGTAAAAGATGCTTCATGTTTACATTGTAATGAAAGTAAAGTTTAGGCTTCTAAAGAAGAATTGCTCTTCTTTCAAGACGTTATATGTAGTTCAGTTTGTAACATGTAACTAATACTAGTATAAAGTGAATTCATTTAGCTTTTTTTTTTAGTTTTTTGTTTGGTATTTAAGCTTTACTTTCTGTCATGAATTACCAGGTTAGCGGATCTCAAATGCAGAGAGGCAGAGTGGCGGTCTAAAATAAAGGAGTTTAAGCACAAAACACAGGATGGGAAAAACAAACACAAATAGGCTGCTCAACTGTGGGAGACAAGGGGGGTTAATCCAAATGTTACTAAATGCCCAAAGTTAAAAACCCCAAATGGCAGCAAAATCCAAAAATGATCAGAACAGAAAACTCAACTCACTGTGGAGGAGGAGGTGGAAGTCCAACAACAAAACCAAGGTGGGGGAAAAAACTCAGAAGATCCAAAGATGCAACTCTTAACCATAACTGAGACAATGACACTTAATTATACTTCTATACTATGACTGTTGACTATAACTATGACCACCACAAGGACAAAGGACAATGACAAAGGACAAAAGACATGACAGAGGACAACGGTCCGGCACTGAACAGACAACAAACTCAACCTTAAATAGTGCTGGACCCAAACAAGACACAGACAATGCAGACGATGAGCTAATTGACAGAGGTGAGGCACAGGAAATAACCAAAATGACCAAATAAGGAACACAGACTGTTAAAACCAGAAGAGACACACAGTTCCTAAACATGCAGACTCTGACACCAGACTATGACAAAATACAAAACTCCACACTGAACACACGATGACTAAACATAAAGACATGATCCTATAAACAAACCTAAATCTAAACTAAACTCAAGAGCCAGATATAAAACAAACAATGACAAAAAACCCTTAAATACCAAAACTGAAAAGCCCACACTAAACACAGAACAGTTTTTTTAAAAAAGAGGTAAACCATAGAGACTAAAACAAATGCTCCTCGTGTCTTTCTTTACTGCTAACAGTGTGGGTAGGCTTTACTTCATTTTTTTGTGTGTGTGTCATCAACAGCAGTCGACAGCAGTGTTTTGTTTTCAGAAATAAGCAGTAATCCTATATGAGCACTGGAAATTGAATCTGCACTGCTGTGTAAAGAATACGCTGTGAGCTGTGCAGGAAAATCTAACTTTAACATAAGTCTTATAAAGGACCATTTCAAATATGTTTGCATCTTTTTCATAAGGACTGATATTACAAGAGGGTGGCAGTTTATGGAGTGACACAATAGAATCCAGTGTGGTGGCTACATGTAAAAATAAATACAAATAAATTAATAAATTAAAATTCATGTGGAAAAAAAAAGGATTTGCAGCTTATTTACTGCTAAATCTGCTGTGGTTTGTGTAAATATCTTGTGTTGGTCTTTTATGTTTATTATATCACTAAGGATCAAATGTGGAAGTTTAAGTCTGTTACACAGATGTTTTTGTTACACCCTGTGACCTCTCGCTTTGTGTTTTCCCTGTTGTAGAACATTTAAAACAATTGCACTAACTTGCATTGCAATTGGCTACTGGCTGCATATGTGCAGCATTAGCATAGATTTGCAAAGGCAACATGGTTTTGGCAGCTTGTAAGGTCACAACATGGCATACTGTAGAAATGAATGTTTGTCCAATTAGTTCCCACATAGGAAAGACAATGTAAAACAGAAATTAAATTGACTTGACTGGGTGGGATGCTCTGAGATTAGACAACAGTCTCTTTTACAGGAAACAGTTGATGTAAACTAGGAGTGTGTACGTCACCCAGTCAGGCAGGTAGAGACACATCAGTGTTGGCACTTATTTTGATAGCATGTTGGCTTTTTCACTCACCGTAATATAAAGTATAAAACCTCATCCTTTAACTATCAAAAATGAAAGCTTATGTTCAGTTACACCTTCTCACCAGATTCTGCATGCACCCCATGGATGTGTGTTCTAGCTTCACAGTGTATCCAGATTTTGACACGTTAGAATGTGTCTTGGAGCAGCCTCGGGGAAAAAAAAACATTATGTGTTTTCTAACATTCTCTCTCTGGCTTCTGTAAATAACTCAAGTGATGTCTAATTTACATGAGCTGGGTTTTAACAGATGACGTTATTCAATTAGAGCATCAAATATAATGACTTGAAACTGCTCCTGATTAAAACAATTATCTTCAAGGGCTGTTTTTCATTTGAAATGTTGCACTTTTTTTCCCCTCACTATGAATTTAGCCTTCCAATTACACCTTTTGTTTCACCAGCCTCATTTCGACAAGTTTGAGAGTTCATCTAATCATTATTATAGTTGTTTCTTTTGTCATCTAATATTAACAATAAAGCTCCAAATCTGTTCGGTTGGTTTGGTGGCTCCATGCTCCTCATCAAAAACAATTGTTATGATGATGGCAGTGATGATGATGAGAATTTAACGTAATTTTTTGTCGGCTAAGTTTATTTTTTACTCCACAGTAGCTTCATTTAAAACGTGATGCATTTGTAAAGAAGTAAGAGTAAAGAGGAAATCTTTAGGGGGAGAATACTAATAGTAAAAATACTTTTTTCACAGCAGTGTACATGAGAACACATTATTTAAATCCTGCAAGTGTATATTAGATTTGGGATTAAGTGCTATATTTGGAATCAAGTTTTAACTGGTACACAAAGGAGTATGTATAATTCCCTCTGCTATTAGTTGCAACAATAAAAGACACATTTTTCAGCCAGATTTAAGTTGGGAAGATAAAACAGTTTCTCATGGGGCTGACACCATTTTAATTAAGAATTATTTTGAGCTTGAAATATAACATGTATACTTGAAGCATTTACTATAACTTACTGCAGTAGCATGATCTGTCATTGCACTGTGTAATTTAAATAAAACTCCCAAGTTAGTTTTAAAAACTGTGGCTTTGAATATTATTACTGCTTCACTTTTCATTGTATAAAAATCCTAATCCTTCCATTTGAAGTCTACTTTACAGTGCATCAATTTACCGGTATAAGCTTTTATATGTTCTGTATTGTTACATCAGGCACTATCAGGCACTTGAACTTTAGTCTTCTGTATTTACATTTTCTTTTTTCTTTAAGTAAAACATTGAGTGGCGTGTTTTTGATGCAATGTCATGCTCTTTCCAAGGCTTGTCTGTGCACCTCTCAGCCTGATTCTCTGCCACTTACTGCTTCTCCACCTCTGTTTTGTTTTATTGATGAAGGCACTGAGGTCTTCAGAGGATTCTGGTTATTTCAGCTCTAGTTGTGTTGCATTCATGCAGACTCACAAACATATTGCTGGCCTACTTTTCCAGGTCTTTTCCCTCTGGAAAGGTTGGCTTCTCTGTGGTCACAGTCACAATTAGTGTTGAAAACACGCACAGTTGCAGACTGATGCATGCATAAACAGACATGTGTAATTTCTTGCACAAAGAAATAAAATTTAGAACTAGAAAATGCTGTAAATTATTGGTTTAACAAAACAGATTTTAACTAGTTCAACTTTTTTATTACAACTCAGTTTCATTTAAAAATATATTTTATGTGCTTGTAACAGTTGGGTACGATATTTACATTAATTCTCGTTTGTATTAAAAATATACTGTGAAATATGTCTTGTAATAGATGAAAACTAAAGCCACCTATAGATAAAGTCTGTATTTCACTTATTAAGTTGTTGTTTTTGTTCTGTCTGTCTGCAGAGCGTTGTTTGACTATGATGGAAGTGCGGCGGATCTGAGCTTACCAAATCAGCCCCTGCCGTTTCATTTCGGGGATATCCTCCATGTAAGCAGTGCCGGAGAAGAGGATTGGTGGCCCGCCCGGCACATTAGTCCCCCGCCCCCAAACTGCCCAGAAGTTGGGCTCATCCCCAGCCGCAGGAGGTTGGTTAGAGCTCGAAGCATTGGGATGGGAAATTGATGTGGCATTTCCATTTTTTTCTTAGGACATAGGATCTTTGAAAATATGTAACTTAGCTATAGAAGAATGAGTGATAATGCATGAATCCAAAACTTCACAACAACAACAGCAAAAATCTATGAATGTAAGAATATAACAGTAAATCTCCTAGTTTGAGTTAATCTGACAGAAGATGTCATGTGTTGCAAACTAAATACTGGACCAACAACTTTCAGATCTGTTGTTCTGCATCTTACCAGTTTCAAACTCGATTCCAACCCCCTGTAGTGTTCGCGTTAAGTAATATTTATTTTCTCATTTATTGTCATTACTATGTAAAATCTACAGAATCTATTCCAGAAGTTAGAAAGCAGAAACATAGTTTCCTCCTTTATTTTTTTCCCTGGATGCTTCCTGCTTTGAAGCAGGTGATAGACAGATGCTGACAGGTTTCTGGAGTGTGAGAAGACTATTTAGAACAAGTCATGCTGTAATATGTGACATAGTGAGAGGTGTGATGGAGGGAAGGATGTGAAGTGTGATGAAGTGGAAGAAAAAAAAAGTGCTGCTGAAGAAAGTGTGTTAAAGAAAGAGAGAAAGGGATTAAAAGCAAAAAGAAGCAAAAGAGATGGAGATTAGCAGAGGTTAGTGGTACATAATAAAATAACAATAATACAGTAAAAGTCTCAACGCTAAACCCAGAAAACAAATTTCATTCTGATATTAAATGTGTAGTTAAAATTACCAAACATTTTTTTTTTTATTATTTCAGATGATGCAGGACTTTTTAAATTGTAGCATATGATATTTAGGTACTTCATTATGGATTTTTAGAGGCTGTTTATTATTATTCTAATTGATAGAAAAAAATGAATGGTCCATCATTTTCAGAAAAATTTAACCCATGTAGATTTAATCTCTTATTATCTGATTAAAGCCGAACAGCTTTTTTGAAATTCTAGTGCTGTATGTGATTAGCAGGAGATAATTCTGCACAGGAGGTGACAACAAATAATAAAAATGTCTTTACAGCAGCATTAAACAGCTGCCTTGCATGATGAACTAAAGCCTTTTGATCAGTGTGTCTGTTTCCCATCACTGTGCATGTGTTCTAAAGTGCAGTGTGTTCGGATCAGTGGACATGAATGCTTTATTGAGCTTTATTGTCAAATTATATATGCCTCTCAGATTTATTTAGCATCTCCTCAGCCTTGTTTCATGATCCCAGATTATGAAAATACTATATGGTTATTTATGATTTCCTTTTTTTTTTAGCTTCTGGTGGCAAAATGTTTTGTTCCTTTTTCTGAAATTCTCTTTTATTTTACACTATTATCTCTTATTTAGATTCTTATATTTTATTTTTGTTTGTTCACAGAGCAGAAAAGAAGGAGAGGTTGAGGCTAAAGACGGTCAGAGTGATGAGGTCTCAGGACAGATCAGTGAGTATCAATCTTTAAAAAAAAAAAAAACAATTTCTATTTCCTTTTAGTTTTTTCTCTCTTTTAATCGCTGGAGCTATTTTGAATATACAAAAATCATCATTTTAGTACATAAAAAAAATTAGTGAAAAACTGCTAATATATAAAAAAAAAATAACTAATTGGAATATGTGATGTGATCAAAGTGTTTAAAAAATCAATCACACAAACATAAAAGAGGATTTCTGCTGATATAAAACCTCTCATTTGAAAGATTTGTGATTCAATCTTCACAAGCGAATCAAGAGTAACATTTTTCTCTTAAAGACACAAAAAGAAACATTAACCAACAAACTATTAATTAAAGTGCAGTTTGCTACTTGGGTATATGAGAGTTGAAAGTTTCCCTCTGACTTCACAGTTGCGGTAATGTGACCTTAATCACACCTAACACAATGTGATGATGAGTGCTGAAATTGAAATGGAGCTATTGATATCACCATGTTGTCAACTCACTCTCACTCTCCTTCTGTTTTTGTCACACTGTGATGCGCAGCTCTGCATGATGAATACATGAGAAATAAAATGATCTCCCACCAGCGCCCTGTTTCTCTGTATGAATGTGTTTGAATCATTTCCAGCAGTGTCACTTCAGATAACAAACACACAGTGTTATAATTGTCTGTGTTTTGATGATTAATACTCACCTCCCTATCTGTGTCTCCTTGCAGGATCAGGATGATAAAGGTAAGTAACTTCTCCATCACTGACACCTGCTGGTTAGTTCATGCAAATCCAGCTCCTGCAGTTCTGACTGAATCCTTTTACAAACCCTACATTTTCACACTACTACATTAAGTGACGCTGTAGTGTAGCTTAGTGGTTTATTCATGAATTTGAATGTGAGTCTTGGCTTCGTCGCCGTGTGTTTTACTTCACAGATCCACCGAATAACTGCCCAACTGTCTTTTGTTGACTCCACCCAGTTTCTATACCCTATTTTTCCTGATCAGGGTCTTGGGGAGCTGGTGCCTATCTCCAGGGTTCATTAGGGGAGAGGTGGGGTTGCATCCTCAACTTAAAAACAAATAACCACTCACACAATGGACATACTTATAGTTGCCAGTTGTCCTATTATGGATGTTTTTGGTCTGTGGGAGGAAACTAGAATCCTTGAAGGAAAAGCCACATATATTCAGAGAGAACATACAAACGGCATGCTAAAAAGTTCAGGCCTTGTTCAGAACCCAGAATTATGTTGCTACAAATCAACAGTTTTACCTACTATACTACCCTGCAGTCCACTTTTGTGGACCCAGAACTAATTTGCATCTTATGTGGTTTCATCCAACTACAAGCTCTACTACCATTATTCACCTGCTGTATAATTTCCTCAGGGTTTATATGGGGACTGCTGTCAATTCATAAAAAGAATAATCTCTAGTTTGGAGACTTAAATATTGTGACAGAAAAGCTGCATCACAAGCTAGAAATGTGGAGATAGAGAGCAACCAAAATGCTTGAGCTGGAAAATAAATAAAAGGAAAATCTTATTTTTATTACACAGTAAATGTGTGGTGCTACTTTAGAGAAGGCTTTGGTGTTGTGGTGTAATTTGTGTCTTAAAAAATGTGGTTATCTGTTGTCCTTTGAGGGCTGAAATAATCTGGTGACTATGTTGGCTATATTTTGATTAGTTACTTATTAGAGTTTAAAATATGCTTTCCAGTTGTCGTGAGGATTTGTGTTTTTCTTTTCCATTAGTTAAGCTGTTTTTTGTTGTTGTTTTTTGTTTTTTTTCTGACTGTGTGAGACAGAAAGAATGTGTTTGTGTGACTGTATGTGGGTGTGTTGCTGACTCTGACCTGTCTTGTCCTTCCAGAGCTGGTAACCTCTGGCACCAGCGATAGTGAGAGTAGTTCCTGTAAGTTTAGACCCTTGTCTGTCTTTTCCCTCTGTCTCTATCTTCTTCTTTTTCTGTTGCACTGCCCACTACCTTTTTTTTTTATATTTATTTGTGTGTGAGCGCCATGTACACATGCAGGTGTGTTTTGTGTGCTGTAGTTATTAGCATGCAGAGTTTGTGTGCAAGTTACTTTTCATGAGCTATCGAATAAGTCTGGTCAAAAAGTAGAAACGGGTGAAAGTGAAATATAGTGTCAGTAATCTAAGCAATCTGCCTCTAATTATTGTATTTTATGTGTGTTTGTGTAAACAGGTGGTCAGGAGGAAGCTTTACTTACATACCAACCTGTCATACAGCAGGAAGGTATGTACTCTTTATTTTACTTTGTTCTCTTGAATGCTGATTCATGGAATTTGATTTAGTTTGTTCTCATGCTAATACAATTTGCTTTGTGTGTTGGTTTCAACAATGTTTGACACAATTTACTGAATTTCTTTACGTATCAATCTTTTTTTGGTTTGTCCATTCTCAGTTAATTACACACGGCCCGTCATCGTTCTTGGACCAATGAAAGATCGGATCAACGATGACCTCATCTCTGAGTTCCCTGACAAATTTGGCTCCTGTGTCCCACGTGAGTTTTCTGAGTAACAATAAGTTCTGGGTGCATCTTGTTAATAAACCTTGAAATGCACATAATGTAAATTTATAATTCTGCCATTGAAACATAACATCAAAACAAAACAACTTTTTTCTTATATTGGTGGAGTGGCAAGCCAAGGGTTTCATGTGTAACTTCACTAAAACTATTCAGGGTTTTAGTTAGTGAGTTTTTTTAGTATTAAAAAATACAGCTTAATTACCTGACTGTTTTTGTTATACTTTACAGACAGCTCAGATCTTAAATTTTGAACATTAATAAAGGATAAGTACGGGGTGAAATCAATTTTGAAAAGAAATCATGTTTTACACTATCAGCTGATCTATATCCACAATAAAAATATGTTAGCAAATCAGTTCTGATATTTATAGCTGCCTGTCGGTTTTTCTTGTTGAGTATTTTACGAAGTGCTTTAAAATGCGATTAATTCTCCCCGTTCACACTCAAATGTTTCAAGCTGAAATACATTCTGTGTAGTTAATGACTTGGATCTGAATCTGTATGAAACCTTTCGTGAACAGACACAACACGGTCGCGACGAGACTATGAGGTGGACGGCAGAGATTACCACTTCATGTCCACCAGAGAGCTCATGGAGCGAGAAATTCAGGAACACAAGTTCATTGAAGCAGGACAGTATAACAATCATCTGTATGGAACCAGTATACAGTCTGTCAGAGAGGTCGCTGACAAGGTAAGTCAGGTGACTAGAGGAGATAGCATTCAGAGGGAAGGAGGGTTTATGACTAACTGTCTCAACATGTCTCTCACAGGGTAAACACTGCATACTGGATGTTTCTGGGAATGCCATAAAGCGTCTCCAAATGGCAGGCCTCTTTCCCATCGCTATCCTCATTAGACCATGCAATGTCGACAACATACTGTAAGTGACATTAACACAGTCTAATGTGACCCACATCATGCAGCTGAACCAGATTTTCTCTCCTTGTTACACTGAAAAAAAATCAAAAGCAATGAAAATATATGTGATGGGTGTCCGACTCTGTTCCTGCAGAGAAATGAACAAACGTTTGACCGAAGAACAAGCGAGGAAGACTTTCGACAGAGCTGTCAAACTAGAACAGGAGTTTTCAGAGTACTTCACTGGTTAGTTGCCTGCAAACAACACACAACACAACACAACAGAAAACCAGTGATGCTTTTCAACATGTACAGTAGCTTAAACACAGTCACAGGCAGGTTTTTTTTTACCTTGTAAAGACAAAAATCAAATTTCCTCATCCTTAAACCGCTTCTTTCAAAGTTTTCCTAGGCAGCAAAAAAAATTGCAAGTAAGAAGTTTACCCTCAAATATTATTGAAATACTGTTAATGTAAAAAGTTTAATCATCTTTTTAAATGTTACTTGTCAGGTGAAAACTTTTACTAAGTGCAGCAGTGTTTTAACAATGGAAGTATTCATATTTGAGATTGCTCTGAGTGCAACACGGAAACAAAACTACTATGTGCAACTAAAAATGCCCATTCAAAGCATGCTGCATGGGAAAGAAACTCCTACATGCTTTTAACAAATAGAAAGCAACAAAAGATGGAATATTTTGTCCAAACTGCAAACGCTGGATTGAGCAACATGATTCAAATTATTGTAGTTTTATAGACTATATTGCCAAAGGAATTAGGACACCCATCCAAATCACTGAATCTAGGTGTGTCAATCACTTCCATGGCCACAGATGAATAAAATCATAGCATATAGGCAGCATATAGCAGAGTTTCCACATTTTAAGTAGCGGTTCATGGTATGTGTTAACTATACAACACATGTACATTAGAATGGTATCTGTCCCGATACCCGATACCAGTATTGGTATTGGTGCATCCCTAATGCAGGGTGTCATAATTTATGCATGGCAAGGGTCAGTCTATAAAAATGAGATAGTTAATAGATTTTATGGCCACAGAGACCTGGGTTCAAAATCCAGATGTTTTCTGTCTTTGCCTTCACCAGTTACGTATCTATATTTCTTTTTTAGCTATTAAGTTAAATGTGCATTTTCATCTGTGAACACATCTGTAGACCTCACGTGTCTTTATGTTTGTATCTCTTGCAGCTATTGTCCAGGGCTCATCTCTGGAGGAAATTTACACACAGGTGAAGCAGATAATTGAAGAGCAGTCAGGTCCTTACATCTGGGTGCCCACCAAGGAGCGACTCTGAAAGAAAACCACACATACGATATATTCATGCACACATCACTATCTTAACACTTCCCACTTGAGTACATTTTTTCTATTATCAGCCTGCTTCCGCTCTTTTACATTGATACACACACTTTATCCACAAAAGCACATGAAGTCAGTGAGGCTGGGACTATCTGGGACTGCTCCTTCCTAAAGTAGGAGGAGCCTATGTCTGTCCAGCAGCCTGATGGTGGATCTTCCTATGTTCGGTTCCTTAATGTTTAAGGAGGTGGTTTAAATCAAAGCAACGTGTACCATTATCTGATTTATTTCATTACTGTTCTTCTTATTGTTGTTGTTGTTGTTGTTTTCATATTAACAAAGGGTAATGCATTCATGTATGGGTTTGTAATGGTAATATTGTCACCAAAAGGCAGACTTTTGCACGCTGTAGCTTTAAGAGCATGTTTTTGGGACAAAATCTTGATCTAATTCCCAATCTGTCTTTCTAACTATCTGTCTCATTGCTTCTGTTTACTTATTTTTTTTCTATCTCATCCCTTCTTTTTCTCCTTTTCTGTCCAAATCCTTTACATATGAGGTGAAAATAAATATTGTAATTTTGTTGTTCCCCAGCATTTTTGTTTTTTGCATTGAGGGCCAAAGTATTGAAGAAGCATCTGTTTTAGAGCTTCTGGGACAGAAACTCAATTGATTGAGATAAATGTTATAATAACAAGCCATTTTCTCAACTTGAATAAAATGTATTTAGTTTCTATTTAACTAAAGTAAAGTTACTGTATACTACAAAAACTATATTATATAATAATGGAGACTTTTCAGAGCTATGGGCCTCTCTTTATTGGCTAGTTGCTGTTGGAAGTAAAAGAAATGATAAACTTAGACATAACATGAGATATTTAGATTCTTCCCTATAATAATGCTTTAATGCCTTCAGTTTGACAGCATCTGCAGCTATTGTCTATCTATCTGATGCATGATACACATGTCAGGCCTATTGTCACTCATGCAACTTTTTAAATCTACATATACACCAATAACATGTTTCCTGTAAAATTCCAGTTGTTGAAATCTGTGTTTTTGAGACGCTCCACCTCCTGATTGAAAATGGTCTGTGCTGAATGTTAACCACTCATTATGCTCTGGAAATATTGTATTAAAAAACTGACATCCCTTTAAAAAAAATTCAAACATTGATTTTCTGGTTTTTAAGTTATGAGATTTATTATAAGATATGAGAGATGATTTATTATGAGATTTATAGGCCCTGTGTTTGTTGGTGTTACAAAATACTAGAATGACGAAGTAGGAAACTATTTAAAAAACATAACAAATGATCATTTAATTGATAAAACAATTCACTATATTTTTGTTTAACACATCTAAATAAAATGAAATGCTATTTCAGCCAAAAATATGTATCACATCTCAAATGTACCTAAAACGGCTTGTTTTGACTAGCTGCAAAAGAACACTTTATGTAAGATAAATAGTAAAACATTTTTGCTGTTGAAGAGAGAGACAAGTGTAGTTTTTGATTTTTTTTATTATTATTATTTAAGGCCAAAATTATATTTAACCATGTATTAAATAATGGCCCAGATTCCCTATTTTAAGAAACTTGGGTGAGTTTTGTCCAAATCTTCCTCTTTTTTCTTCCTCTTTTTATCACTTTCCTATGTGTCCTCCTCTTCCATTCATGTCCAGTGTGACACTAGTTGAGCTCCCCAACAGTGTATCATCTCTTTAATCTATGCTATCATCACAATCATAATCATCAGCATCACTTACAGCTTACAGCTTTCCTTCTTACTGTAGTTGCACTAATAATGGCTGGTTTTCTAAAAGCATCACATGCAACAAAAGCTGATGCTGTCTTACCATTTGATAAAGCATTCACAGCTTTCTCACAGTGACCACAAGGAGTCAGAGAGCAGATTTTAGTGACGGTGTTCCCAGCTTGCAGTATGTCTTGTATTAAAAGAAACCACATGTACTCCACTGAAGGTTTTGTCACAGTCAATTATTCCACCGTGTGGCTCTTTTGCCAACAGTTTTGGATCAATTTAAATGTTTAGTCCTAATGCACAGAAAAACTCCTGAAACTCTTCCCATGTTAGATATTTTTATTTCCTTTCACACAGTTACTACCATTTTTATGTTTGTTGGATTTTTTTTTTTCATGTTTTGCCTGAAACAACAGATCTGTGTATAACTTGACTTGGTAACAGCTGAAAATGTGTCTACTGTGTGTTACTGAATGCAAAATAGACATACTATGCTGAGGTCATGAATTCAAATAACATGAAGTGTGATGATAATCTATTGTCAAGTGTAATATTGAAGATGCTTTTGATAACACAGCCTTGTGTATGGACCTCGTCAGCCACCCACTTCCCATCTCCACCTTCAACCCCGAGGCAACTCCTCCAAGCTGACTGGAGGCCAGAGACGTACAGAAAAACCATTCTGTCAGCTCTCAACACCCCGAAATTAGAAAAATTGACCATGTGTTTTGAAAGCTTTAATGTTCATCAAAGAGTGATTGTTTTTTTTTTTTGTTTTTTTTCTCAGTGGCTCCAGTAAATGATTTGTACTAGTTGATAGAATTGGATTCTCTGTGTGACTCTGGCTGTGTGTTTTAGCCAGGGGACCACTGTTTGTTAGAGAAAAGCACTGATGCAAAGAATCTATTACAGAGATGGATCTATATCTAACATATTATATTTATCCCTGCTCTAACTGCCTATTTTGGTACGAATAAAAAAATAAAAGTCTTTATTGAGATTTACAGCAGTCTCTTTACCTGTGACCACAGATTATTCTTTTTTTTTGCTTTGTGGAATGTGTATGAATGTGAATATCCTATATCTGTAAATATACACAGTATTTTCCTTTACTTATACCTCTTCTGGTCTGTAGTGGTGTGTGTTAATGTGCCTCCCTTTAGTCCTGATTTAGCTGAAACATATTACTTGTTCAATCTTACAGTCTCTTCATGTTTCATAACAGTACAGGAAAAGATGCAATGAAACATAGAAACATATAATATACAAAAATCATTGTAGATTCCTCAAGATATTTGATTTAAAATTACATTCCAAAAATTCACTATTCGGTATAAACAATAATTATGATTAGATGGATATGTTTCTCGTCTCTGAGTTTAGCAGATTATACAGTTAAAGAAAAAGAAATTAGGCTTAATTAGACATTTTCATAGATTAAGTAAGTTTAAACTGGCACAGATGTTTGTAATTTCATAAAAAGTACAAAAATGTTTGTCATTCTCAACAATGATGTGGTTTTTATCCTGCAGAAAACACTTTTTTACATGTTCATATTCTGTTTATTCTGACATGAAATTTATTTTATGTGATGGGAATTTTAAAATAGTTTAATATACAAGCAGACATTACATTTAAAAGTGTAATGTGCCTAGTTTTTCATTTACTAAAGTTTTTCTGCAATCATCCAATACACAAGAACCTTTAACCTTTTCTAAGGTTCATATATCACACTATTTTAGTTTCTCAGTGTCTTGTGCTCAGTTGAACCATAGTCCAGGAAGGAGAGCTAAATAACATACAGTAAAATATAAAGTAAATGACCATGTCAATCATAAAACAACTGAAATGTGGACTCAGGGTATTAAAAGAGAAACACTGTTCAAAAAACCTGCTTACTAAAAATCTGAACAATCTTTTATATTGTTCACACACCATGCAGGACCTGCTGTACGTGACCAATAGAAAAAAGATCAGTGTAAGAAACATGCTGAGGTGAGAACATGTTCATAAAAAAGTCATTTGCTAACAACATCATTAAAACTCAGCAGAAGATTTTTATTTTTAGAGAAAGTCAGCAGATTCTCAGATTAGCTGACGTTAGGTGCTAACAGGAGATAACACAGCTGACTGTCTCCTTCTGTTTTATCCTCACCCCAACAAAAAAATGACTCCTGTGAATATAGCAGCATGTTGTCACTGGTGTGTTTCTGTTTGTCTGTTAATTTTAGGAATTCCTGTAAATTCTCAAGACTGTGACATCCAAAACATTTTGTTTTGCTGCTTTGAATTTTCACAGATAATGAACCAACACTTGAGTTTAAAGCCAAGGAAAGACATGAACTTTTCGGAAAGAAAAATAGTTGTAAGTGAGGGGCCTGAAAATGCATCCGGTCAAGGTTTCTGCAGTTTTTACAACTGCATAAATACACATTATAAACCCCGCCCCTTGTGGTTAGAGCTGAGGTTAATATTGGTAATGTAAGCAGATAAACAGACTCCTTGTGTACGTGTTTCCACCACAGCAGTGAGTCAGACCCCAACATTCTAACTGTGTTGGCCTGACTCCTTTTACTTTTGCACATCAGTGGAAAAGCACCATACTGTGGAGAAGAGGAGTGAGGAGGAAAGCAAAGCTTGAGTCTGGACTGTAAAAGAACCTTCTGTCCAGGTGTTGGCTGGTGGCCAGACGGCAGCGACGTGTGAGACAAGGTAAATCAGGCAGACACACTTTAAACACGCTTCAATCAGCCTAAAAAACTGTTGTAAATTAATTAGAACTCAGCCTCATATGAGTTTCACGCACAGACTTTGAGCCAAAGTTCAATGATAGAGGACAGACTTTGACACAGGACTCATTATATAAAGTGGAGAAAAGCAACAGGAAGGCAGTTTTATCTGTGAGTGAGAGGAGGCGAGGCTGAGACCATGGCCATGTGGAAGACACTGGGAGCTCTACTTCTAATCCTACATACTGGTGAGTAAAACAACTTTTAAAACCTAAATATAACGTAAACAAGTTTATACACTGATTTTTAACCTCTTTTTTTGGTGATAACATTTTAAATAGTTCCTATGTTGAGAAAAATGAACAACAGAAGAACAAAAAATGTTGAATAAATTGAAAAATAAACTCTTTGACAGTTTGTGTTTATTTGCATTTTCTAATAGCAAGTAAAATAATGATAGATAGGAACATTTCGGGAAGTTCAGTGCTGAAGCAGAAAATGCATAATTGCAATGTTCTAGAGATCTTCAAGAGGTATAACATGTAAAAACACAAATTTCCATAGCCTAAGCTTCAAACTTCTTGCAGTATTTCTATTCTATAACAGAATAATAGATTATCTCTCCAATTTTGTCAGTGTTTTGCCAACATACCATCAGATGGTGCACCATCTCAGATCCAGAGCAGAGGAAATGTCAAGCCATGTCACAGGCTTTTGCTGATGTCTCCATCCGTCCTTCACTCAGCTGCCTCAATGGCCCAACAATCGAGGGCTGCATTCAGAAACTGCAGGTGGGATTTAAATAACAAGTCTTAACACTGTCAATTTCAAACTACAGTTTGCAGTTTGTGACTGTCAAAGATTCATTAAATACTGAACTGCAGAGCAAGAAATCAGGTACCAGAGAAAGAAATTAGACGGAAATTTGCAATAAACTGAACTGCTATCAGGTTGTACAAAGTACTCTGGGTAATTTGTGGCCTAAGCATGAAGTTAGATTTTTGATGAGATGTCCAAGTTACAAGAGAACAAACTTTAGGTATGAGCCAACATCAATTACCACTTCACAGTTATGTTGTTAAGAAAATTACGTTATATTTAGTAAATGCTTGATAGTGAAACTCTTCAGGACAGGTAATTGAAGTAAGCAGCTGCAGCCAATTCTGCAACATGCTGCTTTGGACATCAGTGTTGAAACTCTTGTTGTACTCAGAAATTCAACATTCTCTAAAATTTCCATAAATGATCACATGTTTCTTTGTGGTGTCTCTATAGAAAAAAGAAGTTGATGCCCTGTCCATGTCTGCCACTGACATTTACAATGCAGCAAAGACCACAACCTTCAAGATGGCTGCAAGTGAATCAAAGAATGGAGGTCAGACTGAACTTTTATCTCTCAGTAACATACAGTAAGCAGATTAAGTTTAATGGCTTGTGTTGCAATAGTTCTCTCCAAGAAAAAGCATTCCCTGTAATGACGGCTGTCACTTTTGAAACCTTGAATTGTGAGTTGTGTAAAAACAGCAATGAAGTTATGATAGTAATAGTAATATCTTAACTGTACTTCAATAATAAGGACAGTTTTTTGTAAATTTCAAAAATCTAGATGGTCAATTTTAAGAAAAATAATGACACTTGTTTTATGATGATAAGCATCTCCTGGACTGAACAATAACTCGGGGGGGGGGGGGGGGGGGGGGGTTATAGAATAGATGAACAATTCCATATAACTTGAGTTAATATGTTATGGCTAAGATGGAAAGAACTGCAAGCATGTTCTTGTGACACCTGTTATCTTATTGCTGCATCACACCTAAAATGTCATGAGTGAAACGGTGTACTTTGATTTACTATATCTTTTTTCATTGCCTGATAATAAGAGTGCTGAACCTATGAATGAAGCAACATGATATTTTAACTGTTAGTTAATTATCATTATCTGTTATTTCAACAGACATTAGCTCCTACTATGCAGTTGCTGTTGTAAAAGCAAATTCGGGCATCAACATCCACAATCTGGCAGGAAAGAAGAGCTGCCACACTGGGAAAGGCCGAACTGCTGGATGGAACATGCCTTTGGGATATTTCATAGATCAGGGCTACATGTCTGTCATGGGCTGCAACATTCCACAGGGTAGGAATGACAGCAACCACGTAATATATTTAACATGAAGCTTAATTTATTTAAATGTTCATTCCCATTTAAAACATGTTATTTATTAATGTATCTTCTGTGTAAAAAATGAAACTGATAATGTTCCTGTGATATGCATGAGGCACTTGATAAACAGAATAATTTAGGCATGACTAAGGTCAAAGCCATCTTTCAGCCAGGCAGGTGAAATCCAAGATAAGTTTTTCAGGAAAATATGCCAGAAGCAAGAGAATCTCAGGCAAAACGTGGTCATTAATGCAGGAGAACCTGAAAAGGGAACTGATAACCAGAGAGCTACAAATAGTGTAAAGGTAGATTGCTGACATGAGAACCAGACGAGTGATAACAGATGATAAGCAGCTGTGAATGATCAACAGGAGAAACTGAGGACAAGGCTATATGTCAGAGAAAAAACTTTTTTTTTTATCACAAAATGAATCACTAGATAGAAACAGAAAAGCAAAGAGTAAATCTTAGACTCAAACAAAACGTACATGGAAACACATTACAAAAATAACAAGACTGAGACTATCAGACAAATAAGGAAAAGCTATAAATATTAGTAAGAGTACATGAAACCATCGAACAGAAACCTAAAAGACAAAAAACACAAGAAAACAAGTACTAACCTGGTGGTTTGTTTGTGGAAGGGTGGCAGGAGTGTGGAAGCTGTGATGGCTGACAGCTACTCAGGTGTTTTCTTCTGTTTAACCTGGTTTTCAGATTCAGTCCACTGTCAGATTCCTTCCTTTTTATGTTGCTTCATGATAGATGCTCTTAGTTTTGGATAAAAGACCTAATAAACTATAACTAAGTACTTATTACATCAAAATACCTGACAGAAATAATACAGAAAATAATAACTAGACATAATAGGAGAGCTAAACGAAGAGATGAAGTTAACTAGAAGGTCTAGCTATGGAAACATAACCAAAGGCATTGGCAAACAAAATGAATCCTAAAACAAACAAACAAAAACACAGGAAAACCTTTCCAATAGTCAATGAAAATGGGGAAAAAGAAAAAAAAAACATAACCAAGATCCAATATCTTATGTGTATTTGATCAGGAGTTGCAGATTTCTTCAATGCTAGCTGTATCCCTGGAGCTAACCAGCAGGGTGACCCTGCATCTCTGTGTGAGCTCTGCAGAGGAGATGCCAGCGGAAATCACAAATGTGCGATGGACAACCAAGAAATGTATTACAGCTATGAAGGAGCTTTCAGGTAAAATCTTGAAATATATAAATAATATTGTCAGAGTAGTGACAAAAACAAAAACCTTGTCTTAAACAGGCATAAGGTGAAGACATTACATAATTCTGTTCTATGTAGGTGTTTGGCTGAGGACGCTGGACAGGTGGCTTTCATTAAACACACTGTTGTCCCGGAGAACACTGACGGTAACTTTTTATTGATAAGTAGAATAATTTCATTACTGACTTTTACAGCTTGTAATTGGTGTATCTGGTTGTAATCTCAGTCACTATTTCCTTCATTTCGGGTTTCATGTCTATTTCATTCCCAGGTCGTGGTCCCGAATGGGCACAGCACCTGAAGTCATCCGACTATAAGCTGCTGTGTCGTGACGGCACCACAGCTTCTGTCTCTGAATGGAATAGGTGCCATCTAGTTCGCATCCCATTTCGTGGTGTCGTGGTTAGCAGTGACATCACTCCCTCTGTGGTGTTTAACATGTTAAAAGAAGGTCTGGTATGTGTAAATCCATTTTTATGAAATTTTGGGCTGATTGCTATGAGTTACGAATGGAATTAGGTGATAATTAACAGGAGGTTGTGTTGGTATGAATACTTTTCATCTTGTTTTCAGGAGAAATCAGGCTTCAACATGTTCTCATCTTCGAATTATGGAGGAGGAACTGTTCTTTTCTCTGAATCAACCACCAGGTTTGAAAACACTGAGTCAGATGACCCAAAGAGATGGATAGGAAACAACTATTACAACGTCATGAAAGCCATGGACTGTAAATCTGAAGGTGAAGCATGTCTGCCTCAAACTGACTTAGAACCAGACACGCCAGGATGTTCACATGTACTAAAATGTTTAAACTTTGCATTCAAAATGTTTAACCCTTTTGAAAAGAATAAAACAGAACTGAATTGAATATGTTCCGATTAACACTTATGGTGTTCAGCTGACTTAACAGTAAAAGCCAACATCAGAATTTGAAGCCAATCCAAAGTTTTTTGTATATTAACATACAACACAGGGTACTTAAAATATATGAAATGAGTATTAACAGTGAAACTAAGTTCAGAAAAACTTCAGAAGCTGTAATAATATAACTAAATACCAAACTATCTTTTTTTTATCTTTATTCCAGACATCCCCGCTGCGTTACGATGGTGTGTGTTGTCCAGCGGAGAGCAGCAGAAGTGTGCAGACATGGGTGTGGCCTTTCAAAAAAAAAATATTATCCCCTCTATTAATTGTGTCTATGGGGACTCGTTGACTGACTGTCTGGAGAGAATTAAGGTAACAGATGTTTGTTACTGCTGGTTTAGTTCAGACGTTCTGTCACGTTACATGAAACAGAAACTGGTTCAAATCCATATTGTCTTGATTAAAATGGTTGAAATTATGAGGGTTTTCTAGCTGTTCTTGAGTTTTGACTGTTTCATGTTTGTTTAGAACAAAGAGGCGGATGCCATTACCCTGGATGGAGGTTACATCTACACAGCAGGCAAAGACTACGGCTTGGTTCCTGCTGCTGCTGAGAGCTACACGGGTAAAAATAGAGTGATGCATTCAAATGCACAGTTAAGCTTTAAAGCCAATCAGCTCTTAAATGTTGTTTGTTTCTTTCTTTCTTTTGTCCTAGATGAATTGGACGGTTCAATATATTATGCAGTTGCAGTGGTGAAAAAGAACAGAGTTGACATTCGTAACCTTGATGACCTGCGTGGTCTTCGCTCTTGTCACACTGGATACGGTCGCACAGCTGGATGGAACGTTCCTGTATCTGCTCTGATTGAGAGAGGTTTGATCCAGCCTAAGGATTGTGCAATACCCAAAGGTGTGTGTGTGTTAGAGAAACAATGTTAAATCTATTAGACAGATACAACAAAGTTTTAGGATCAACTGTTTCTTTCTAGGTTTTTCATACTCATACTTTAATCAAACAAAGAAATGATAAATTCCCAGAGTGACTCAGGTGCTGCTTTTTCTTATGCTAAACTTCCCTGCAAGCTCTGACTCCGTATTTTCTGTCTCCCATGATGCTTAGCGGTGGGGGAATTCTTTAAACAGAGCTGTGTACCTGGTGCAAACCAACAGGATTTTCCTGGCAACCTGTGTGACCTGTGTGTGGGCGACAGCTCAGGACAGAATAAATGTGAGAAAGGAAAAGACCTATATGATGGATACGATGGAGCCTTCAGGTACCAAAAATACAACTTGCTGTGTTTTCCCATAATAAGAATTTAAAAAAAGTTAAGAGTTAGTAATTATGTGTTACTTCATTTGTTGATTATTTAGAACTATGAAAATACAGTTTCTCTATTACAAATACATCTTCTCCTTGAGAGGTTTTCAGGCTGAGTCCTGTCTGGAGCCTGTAGATAAAATAATATTGAGTTGTTACATTGTTGTCTGAACAACATGACTGATGACTGTCATACTCACACATAATTTATACCAACAATAAATCTGAGAATATTTTGGGTTTATTCAAACTTTTGACATGTTTTAACTAAGTTGTGCAACTTTACAGCAAAGATACATTTATGGACTTTTCATATATACTGTATGTAACCAAGTGTTTTAAAAAGTTGTTCTGTCTCACAACAAATCAGCTCTTTCAGAAGCTGCAGATGAACTCAACTTTTTTTTTTACTTGTCCGTTCAGGTGTCTCGCCAGTGGCAGTGGAGATGTGGCTTTTGTCAAGCATTCTACTGTTTTCCAAAACACAGATGGTAAAACAAGTCCCTCAAAGACTTGAAAATTTCAATGTCTTGAAAATTTAAGAAATTCACTTTAATGATGGTCCATTTTCAGGTCACAATACAGAATCTTGGGCTATAAACCTTCAATCCAAAGATTTCCAGCTGCTGTGCTCCCAGGGAACTAAAGCTGAAGTCACACAGTATAAAGTGTGTAACTTAGCTAGAGTGCCTTCTCATGCTGTCATGGTACGACCAGACACCAATATACATGTCATCTATGGGCTCCTGGACTACGCACAGGTTAGTATGTTCACATATAACATAAACAAATGCAAAACAAGAATCCTTAGACCTTTCAGGAGATACAAACATTCAAATGTTTTATTATAAGGATCAGAAATGTGGGATTTTTACTGTTCACATAAGATGCTTTGAAATGTGAAAATTCATTATTGTTTCCATGTACAATGTCACAGATGAGCTATAAGTGAATTTAATATTTTCTCAGCAATGTTTCAATTTTACAGACTTTAACATCTTTGGTCTTGTTGATGGTTCATTAGTTTCTCTTTATTTGCAATCTTATTCTATTTCCCTTCATCTGCTCCCTACAGAAATATTTTGGGGATGACATGAATCCTGACTTCAAGATGTTTGACTCTCAGGCCTACAAGGGCACAGATCTCATTTTTAAAGATTCAACTGTTAACATTGTGGGTGTTGGTGACAAGAAGACGTACCAGGAGTGGTTGGGTCAGGGCTACATGGACTCACTGGCTGACATGGAATGTAACTCCTCAAGCCCAGGTAAGGGAAATTTGTTGACACACTTTTGGAGTTTTTTTCTGTACAGAGCCTAATATATTTTAAAAAATCAATTCTAAATCTAAAATTAATTCTAAAGCACAATTCTGTAACTCCAACAATGATTAACTTCAATTGTAAATGTAAATGTACTAAAACATGTATTATTGATTTTGTTTTGATTCATTCTGATCACAGGTGTAAAATATTAACTGCAGACCACAGAATAAAACAAAAGCTAGACTTCAGTCCACCATCTCTAATGTGTTCTTATTTTACTTACAGTTCTTTCATCTGTGTGGCTTCTGCTGACGGCTCTGCTCAGCTTGGTGCTGACCAACATCTGGATGTAAAGAACTGATCGAAGTGTTCTCACACTTTTCTCTTTTTTAATTAGATCTTTATTTCCTTTTATCAATCACCATCAGACTCTTCATGTTTTATCATTTCACTTTGTTTCATTACATTTGACATTTAGATGCTGGACTGCATGTCCAGTTGAGTCACACATCATAAGCTCAGTCCAGTGTGGCGAACTACCTTACTTTATCTCAGTCTCCGGTGCTGAAGCTACCTTAAACTGTGCTATTGTTAAAGCAAATGAAGCAACATTGAGCTAGTTGAAGGCCAAATTTCATTCAGTGTGAACAAGATGGAAGGTGATGCTGCAACTGTTTACTAGAGGTGAGCTGCCATATCAGTGTGTATGCTGCCACCTGTTACATTTCTCTCACGCATCACTGTCCAAAACCTGTTTCACAAAAAGCACATTTGGAAATGTTCACGAGACATAGACGAGACGATGATATTAGCTACATGTTTTTTCCTTAAATATACAGATCAAACCTGCAGTACAAGCAAACACTTAGCTGTAAGTTTAAAAGAAATGTTGACACCACCTTCAAGTTCATGTGATTTGAGATCTTCTTCTGATCTGATCTGAAAAAGTATTTCAACTCAAATTAACCAGTTCTCATCATAAGTGCCACTTTCTGTGGTTTTCTGTTTAAAAAGATTGATTGGTTGTGTTTTTTCTTTGTTAAGTTTATTTTATATGAAGCTCAGGTGCCATATCAGTGTATATGTACTGACTCATGCTGTCAGAGATCGATGCCTTCTCTTCTCATAGAGAAGTATTTCTATGTGAAATGAATAAGTGTGACTAATATTTAGTTGCCAGGCCAGTGTGTCTGCATAAGTATTACTTTTCTGCATTAAGCTGCTGATTGTCTGTGCTTGTCTGAATTAAATAAACCTGCATACAGCAAATTGTATCATGAAAAAATTATTTAATTATATCTATCTATCTATACTTCTCCTTTTAGAAAATATGAAATATTTATTTATTGATACATGTTTACTGGTAAATATCTAAATACTTTGGATGCTATATTGGGAGCAGTGAGCTGTTTTATCACCATAAAAACTGAAATGAGGTAAATGAGTTCTTGTTTCACATGAAATGCTGTTTGATTGTGAACAACAGTACAAGTACAAAATCCTTAAGCAAGATGTTTTTCCTGTTCCAGTTTAAATATATTTTGTCTCAGAAATTAAATCCTTGAAACATGAATTATTACACTATATACATCAAATAAACCACTAAACATGTCATATATATTTATTTACCAATAAAATACATTTAATAAGTGTTGCAAAAGCTCTTCAGCAGGATTGGTGTCACAAAATATTTATTGCACAAAGGAAATGTGAATCAGAAGAACAGGCATGTTGAACTGTATTAGTGGATATTGTGATTATGTCTCTAAATAGAGATCAAGGTGTTTTAAACGTTCACGATTTTTGGAACCATTTAAGTCAGTTTTATCAATCCACTTATTCTCTATAAACATTCCATAACGAGAAGTGAAAACAGAGACGTTTTATCTCTGATCATGGTTCATCATAAAGTGATCTGGCCATAGATGTCAGAACAACAACCAGCACCTTTAACAGCTGTTTTTGTTGAAGTCACTCCGTAAAGTCCACAGAACCATCCAGTCCTCATTATTTCTTGATCTGCCTGGATCCATCCTTCCATCCTTGCTTCACTTCCTTAACGAATGTCTCTCGGACTCTCCTTAGGCGCCGGCTCACCTCATCCAGGTCATGGGGGACTTTACCAGCTTCCTCCCGGACTTGCCGCAGAGTCTGGGACCGTAGGACCCGTTCCGATGTGTCCTTCCCAATGATCTGCGCCTTGGTGATGGCGTAAGCTGTGATCTGAGCCGCCCTGCGAATCGGACGGGACTCTGCTAGCTTCTCAACGACTTGGAGGTTGTTGATAAAGTATGCTAGCATGCGAGAGATCATTTTGTCCAGCGACAGATCCGGTTTTGCTTTAAACGCTGTAACAACAACAATTTTTATTAGATATTTAAAACCTTTTTTGTGTGTGAGTAAATGTTCATATCAAAATAATAAAACATAAGAAACTTGCCCTACAACAGCCAAGCGACCGCAAAAGTAGAAAATGACATTTGGAAAGCGGAACCGGAACTTCTTCTTCTTCCTTAAGTTTTCATGTCAACTGTCATCTGTAGGTTTACATTACTGCCACCTGCTGGCGTGGCACACACATTTGAAAATATTTACATGATTTAAATCTGTCATATTTCTACTTATGTTTAATTATAATGGCAACAACCAATTTCATAGTACAAGAGATATTCAAACTTCAATTCTAAAAAATTGTTTCCATATCTGTGTAAAGTTATTCAAATGTTCTATGAGGTACTGTTTTTTTACACACTTTTAATCACAATGAACATGGTGCAACGAGATTTAATGAAAACGTAATGAGTTAAGTTTGTTACTTCCAAATGCATATTTCGTGACTCTCCAGAAACCACGCTGCAGGATATTTACGTTTTTTGACACCATTTAAATCATTTTGATTGAATTATAACACACTCGTTTTTTTTTCACAAGGGCAGGATTAAAAATTTGAGAGTTTAAACCTCCATGAATTTCCCCCACACGTGGCTGAAGCCACGTGGACCATGTTTTAGTTCTCGTTCTTTATTGAGGTAGAAAATGAACAAAAATATTTGTCAACCAACAGAACATGTGAACTAATTTACAAAATGAGTAACATTGATAAATAAAATTGAATAACACAATTACAGCCCCCATTAAAAAAAGAAGAGAACAATAAATGTCCAAGTGGAAAATGAAATTATTTGAAGTCTAGAATTATGTTCAGTAAATGTGTTTTTCCAGGTTTGTTCAACTCCGGACTCTTTGTGTGGTGACACCGCCGGGCAGTTTGTTCCCATGTTTGTTCGTCCCTGTTCGCCAACAAAGCTTCGCTTCGTTCACCTATTCATTGAGAACATCTTGTTTTTCGGTCGTTGAAGTCAAACATCTGCCGTCATCATGCAGCTGTTGTTGCTGTTCGCGCTGGGGGTCCTGTCTCTGAGCCCGGCGGTGGTCAGCGGAGCGGAGAAGAAGAAGCTCCAGATCGGAATTAAGAAGCGCGTGGACAGCTGCCCCATTAAGTCCCGGAAGGGAGACGTGCTGAACATGCACTACACCGGCAAGCTGGAGGACGGCACGGAGTTCGACAGCAGCATTTCCCGAGACAGACCCTTCACTTTCACTTTGGGTACCGGACAGGTGATCAAAGGCTGGGACCAGGGCCTGCTGGGTATGTGCGAGGGCGAGAAGAGGAAGCTGGTAATCCCTGCCGAGCTCGGCTACGGAGACCGGGGAGCTCCGCCGAAGATCCCCGGAGGAGCGACTCTTATTTTTGAAGTAGAGCTGCTGAGTATAGAGAGGAAATCCGAGCTTTGACGAAGGAGAGGTGTTTAAAAAAGAGCTTTGAAAAGGTAGGCTTTTTAAATGTTTAACGTGACTCTGTTTTTTTTTCAAAGTTACTTTATAACCTGTATGTTTGATTTTTCTTTGGTTTCACTATAAATATTTCTGTGCTTGTCCTTATGTATTTGGGTCTGGGTGCCTTATTATGTCAGGACAGATTTACTCCCAGATAATATTTTCTTTTACTCCTTCTGAATTTATTTGAGTATAAGGCGCGACTAGCTGCATCTGGTTCCTGTTTTTATGAATAATTCTGCACATTTTCAAACTTTATAGTGCTAGAAAAATAGAGAATATTTGGCCTTTTTTGTTTACAGGTTTATGACGTTTAATTGGTTGTTGTGTCTCTGTGGTGTTTAATGCACGAGTGTCTCGCCAATTAGACAGAGATGCAATTAATTATTTCTGTTGTCTGAACATTTTGTCTCTTCTGTTTATCTTTCAGGATCCAAAACGTGTTGCTGCAGTAAACAAAGACCAAGTCTGATTTCACACACAATCTGGGAGTGGAGACCGATTTAGCAGAACTATGTTCTCTTTTTTTAAGGCTTTACTTACTATTACTTGATGTATTGGGCTTTTGTTAATAATGATCAAAGAAATTATGGACAATTCACATTCACAGCTGAGTCCAATTTTTTGCCCAGGGATAATACTAACTTTGTCCATCTGTCTCCTTGTTTGTGACACTTAAACAAATTTATTTACGGTCAGTTTTGGCAAATAATTTACATTTAGTCAGTGACAAGTGAGGCAAGATTCTAATAAACGATTGTGTTCAGTTGGGCTGTTAAAAACATTAATAAAATTATGACCTCGTGGTTAATTTTTAAGTGTTTGTTGTTGTTTGTTGTGCAAATAGTTTGGTGTCCTGATGAGGGATGAAGATAAAAGATGTAGATGTTTCTCTTTGTGAAAAATAGTTTGTAGTTTTGTGAATGTTTAGAAAGGTTTTGTTTTAATAAAGCATGCAATCTGTGACGCACTGTGACCAGCTTTCACATACTAAATAAGAAAATTAGGACCAGAAGTCACTTAACTTTGAAATCACACATCTAAGCTGAATTTTTTTGTCATGTCTGTGTGCATAGGTAAGTGTTTTTGTCTGTTCGAGATTTTTGCAAACACAAATCTACATATACACAAATTATTTTCTGTGCATCCACAAAGCTCAGTTTACAGCTGCAAATGGTTTTTACAATTAAAAACCGGTTACGACTACAAGCACCAAATATAGTTGAACTTGTATTTACCTTATTAATAACTGAATTTAGCTACTAGCTTGGGTCCACGTCAGCCATTGTTGATCTTGGATCAACTAACTTATAATAATGTTTTGTGTGATAAATGCAGCATCTTGGGACTTAATCTTAAGTAATTGGTTGTACTTTAAACGTGTATTTTTTTGCAATTATTAATAAATAAATGCTTTCATGCATCTGAAAAAAATCAACTTTTCTACCAAAAGGAGGCGCTGTTGGAAAAAACAATACAAAACAGCTGATGAATGCATTTCCACCCGGAGTAATTAAGTGGACGGACAAAAGAACCGGAAATGTTTAGTTGCGGATCGTCTGCGCTGTAAAGTAGTTGATTCCAATTTCTCCGAAATGTCCGCCAAACTAAACGCTTTGACTAGTGATTCTTACATCGAAGTCAGTCAGTATAGAGACCAACACTTTAAGGTAAGTGGAAATTTAACCGCTGATTGATTAGCGCTTCACGCCTCCAACTTTAAATAGATTCATGATAAGTTTCTCTTCTTAAACCTCTTTTCAAGATTTTTTTTTGTGAATTAACTGTGATCTTCTGCTTGTTTTTACATTCTTATGATAATTCAAAGACAATAAACACATGAAATGTATTTCAGTGTTTTAATATTGTTGGACTCGTGTGTTTTTCTAAGGTTGATTGTTTATAAGGTAATCACAGTCCGTTGTGCTTCTTTACTGCTTGTCTATGAACAGGTTTCATGCATCTCACTGAAAGCCCATTTACTGAGAAGGATTATTCATTATCTGCGGAATTAAACACTGACCATTAATTTAAAATTTCAAACCTGGTTTGTTTTTAAAGGCTGTTGTAAAAAAATAACTAACTCGGTTACCAACAGAAAAAGGCTTCACTCTGTTAGAAAGAATTTAATTCCAAGTTTTCCCATTTAAAAAAAAAAAAAATTTCTTTAAATATTTACACAAACTAAATGTATTAACTCTTTCTTTGTTTGCTTGTGTTTGTCAGGGTAACCGCTATGAACAGGAGAAGCTGCTGAAGCAGAGCAACACTTTGTATGTTGGGAATCTCTCCTTTTACACCACGGAGGAGCAGGTATGATCTCTGATGATGACAGAATGCTCGTCCACAGTCACTAAGACTTCCTGTCAATTTCTAAATGACGTTTTCACAACCAGAATGTTGTTTGTACAGAAATAAATCAAATCTGTGTTAATATTTGGGTGTTTATTGGGATGATTTTGTTCCGGATCATCAGGTCCATGAGCTGTTTGCTAAATGTGGAGATGTCAAGCGTATCATTATTGGTCTGGATAAAATCAAGAAGACTGCCTGTGGATTCTGCTTCGTAGAGTATCCTTTTAAACACCTTGTTCAAATTAGAGAAAACTAGTTCTGTGCTTGAGCACACAGTTTGCCTTAGCTGCGGCTGTACCAGATACTACACACGAGGAGACGCAGAAAACGCCATGCGCTTCGTTAACGGTACACGACTAGACGACCGTATCATCAGGACAGACTGGGACGCTGGCTTCAAAGAGGGCAGACAGTATGGCCGCGGCAAATCTGGTGGACAGGTAGGATTTTATTTTAATAAGAGGAAGTCATCCTGATGTAAAAATGTCAAGTACATACTGTCACAACCTCCACGTGTTCTTTCTGCTATAATCCAGTACTGCTGCCGTCCCCAAAATGACACAAAGAAAATAAAACAATGCTTGTAAACACAGATGGACTATGGTGTGCAGTGAGGGCCAATCCTCAGCTTAAAGAGACACATTTTTCTCTAGTTCAACACAAAAAAACTAGCTTTTATTGTATTTTTCATTTACATTTTTGTTGGTTTTCCCCAATAATCAAGCTGAGTTGTAAATCCACTAACAGCCGTAAAACATTGAACTTAGTATTTTCTTTTGTTCTAATTGTTCTCTGCTAGGTGAGGGATGAGTACAGGCAGGATTATGACCCAGCCAGAGGCGGCTACGGTAAACTGGCTCAGCAACATCGACCCACAGAAGGACGCAATTCTTTTTAGCTTCAGTCTCACCTGCAGGGATCATTTGTCCTGGACTGGAATCATTGTCCATCAAGCTGCAACATCCAACCAGACTGTTTAAAAACCAATCAGAAAGAAAACATCCCGGCAAGAAGATTCAAGGATGAGACATTTTGATGACATAAGCATTTCCATTTATTTGGGTTTAAAAGGTTTCAGATAAAACATACTAATAAATAATCCTAATAAAATTGTCACTGTCTAGTTCATAAAACATGAACTCATAGAAAACATTGTTTTCTTCTAGTTGCTTTATTTAAATGAAAGTGTGTCTTAACTTTTGTTTGGCTTTTTTTTTTTTCAATAAAATGTGTTTTTTTTAACATAATTTGACAGTTTCTTTATCACATTTAAAAGAATTTATCAACTTTTTTTCATTTTTGTCCTGCAGCATCAACTTTTTCATTGACCCAAAAAAAAAAACATACTGGACATATAAATAAAATGTTACACAGAACGGATCACGTTAGTTGCGGATCTCACAGCATTTCCAAAAATGATGATTTTACTCTGCAAAGCCGTCAAAGCTTTGCATGAAATTATGCTGTAAGACCTCATAAAGCCGACATCTGTCAAAAGTTTGTTGGATTAAAAACTTGTAAATTGTCTCATTTTTGATGTTCAGCATTTAATCCTGAGCTTTAGCCATAAAACAGCCAAACCTGCCAAGAAGCACTTCTAAAGTAAAAAAAAAAGATCAAAAGTTGCGCATTAAACCTCCTAAATATGTCCTTTAATAATGGAATTTAAAATAAACTTAAGGTCAAAAGTAAAAGCTTTGACTAATTTCTCTGACTATTTACTAATTTTAGTTATATTGTGTGTATAAGGAATTATTTTATCTTTAAATCATGTGTATTTTGGGATAAACCTCCTACAGTGATCAGCTATGAGTTCTTTATAAGGACTAGAATCTTTCTTATTTCAACTGAGCAGCTGATCAGGGCTGTTTGTTATGGAGAAGATGGGAATGTGGTTGTTTAATTTTACATGAAGATCTTAACACCTTCAGGATTCAAGAGGAACCTTGAAGATGAAATTAGGACACTAAACTTAAGTAGTGTAAAACTCCCATGTGGGCTCTGGCTCTCAATGAGACAGGAAACAAGACCTGAGCCTCCGTTTGAGCCTGTTGCTAAAGAGAACTTTAAAGAAAATAGTAAATAAAACTTTCAACACTTGCACAGAAATCATTTTAAAAGTTGAATAAAAAGGAGTTTGACACATTAAATAATGAACAACAGCTGCTTTTTGACAGCATTAACAATGCAGAAGTGGGTTGTGTTTATAGATCGCAGTTTGTCTCCTCGACACATCTGTAATCTCAGGTTCTGTTATCACTCTGCAGGCAGATCAACAGCTCCAGTTTCATCTGCTGAGAAGAGTAAAAAGATTTAAATCTCTTCCTAATACTGTGGAAAATCTGTTTACGATCATTTGACACACTTCCTGTTTAGATGGCATGTATTTATCTTTTATTGCGAGCCTGAGGATTTATAATTTTCCATGGTGGATACAGAAACGTGGAGCTGACTGAGCTACAGAATGTGCTCTACATGATACGGTTATTGCAGATTTACATTAGCTATCAGCCACAAACAGTTCAAATGAGGTCAAGTAAGAATTATAGAAGCAAATCCTGAACTAATGAGATATTATGCTAACAAGGATGGAACTATATAAAGAACACCTTCAAATCTCTCTCTTTGAAATGCTGGGGAAATAAATCATTACTAAAACAGTCTATTATGAGCACATAATAAATGTTGTAGTGAAAAAAATTCCTCACATAACAATGAGGCATGTCTGAATATCAGCTGTGGGAAATAACATGGTATTAATTTGTGATAACAGGCCCTTCGTGGATAAAAAGGCAACTGAAGTTCATCTCATTCCACACATACAAACTGAGTTCATTGTATCATTTACTTGTGTTTATGTTTTATCTTCTATGTTAAAACTGATTTAGAGAAATCATCATTTAGTTTTTTACAGTGTCAAATGAATTCCACTTCTAATCATTTCCAATACAATTAAATTCAGTCATTTTAAAAATGCTAATTGTAAAAAAAAAAGTAGTCAAGAAACCAGCGAGCTGGTTCCACAAGACACGACGTCACATCAGAATTAACATTTTTATTTTTCTAGCTGCAAACAAACCTTCAATCTTTGAGAAGTTTTCTCCTGGAAAATGTTTCTTGAGAAATGTTCAGATCTTTGAGGAAGTTCAGTCATTAAAAGCTTTTTTTTTTCAACTAAATAAATAATTTTCTATAAATATGTTGATCTCATATCATCAATACTTAGGTAAATAGTAAATAGACCATCATAGATGTAATAAACTGATTATCTCTTATAACTTTTATGAAAAGAAAAAGTACAGGTGTTTCAGATGATATTAATATTCTTGGTTTAGTTCATTGTCTGTCAGGAGGTTTGTATGTTTTATTGATGAAACTAGACCTGCAAATTAAGAAATAAAAACATCGAACTATTTTCCAGTTGATATTTAATGATTGTTCTGCACGAATTTTTGGATTCTTAGAGCCAAAACTTATAAATGTGTCTTGTATTTGCACAACTTTACCACTAGATGGTGCTATACTACAACAAGAAGACTTTACATTAACTCGATTGATGCACATCTGGAAGCATTTGACCATTTGTTCAGCTGGTTTGGTGCCATAGACTCATCCACATCTAAAGCTAAACAAATATAACTAAATATGTAAAGTGAATATTTTACAGATGATGCAGATTGTGTTTTAAACTCATTTTACTATTTATTAAAAAGCCAACATAACCAGAAACTCACTGCAGATGTGATGGATGGTATATAATTAAGACGGTCTCTCTGTGCTAGATTTTATTATTTGGGTTGATAGTTTTTCCATCTTCCATAGGAATAATTCACTTATTTTAAAATATACATTTTATGTTTCATTAAAAATGATGAATTCATTTTGGATTCATCGTGCTAAGAAGAGGTCATCTCACTCGTGTTGGATCACTTTGAATGTTGCTGGCAGGATATATTCAATAACTGGACCATGTGGTCCAGTCATTCAATAAATGGTTGGGATCATGCAGTGTGTGTGTATGTGTGTGTGTTTGTACTTTTTAACCCATGTGTCATCCATCCAGTTTGGTGCTTTTCACATGTAAAAGCTGCTCTTCACTTCCTCCATGCAGAGTTTGCAGCACTGAATGACAAACGCCCATGTCACATCCATGTTTCTGTATTTTATTTATTTTTTTTTTCATATATGATGTAGGTGATGGAAAGTTGGAGGACCTAGAGGGTTCAGATTAGATCTGATGTGAGGTTTGTCCTTTTATTTAGGGATCTAAACATGTCTCAACAACCTCTATGCTGCTTCAGCTGTAGGTCTTTATGTGAAACGTGACAACAAAACCAGTGTTGTAATGTTGTAGGTCACAGAGTTGACGCTGCTGCTGCTGATTTGTGAAGCTGTTACATGTGAGGATCTTATAAAACACTTTTGTTTTGCACGCACAGCAAAACTTCATTAGTACTGCCTTTACCATCTGTTATGAAGTGGAAGCTCCTTTATCACATTGTACTAAAGCAGGTTATTGGTTTTATTTGGCTCATTTATTCACTGGCTATTTGTTAAGAAGTCAAAATCAAAATATTAGACTGCAGCTTTTTTGTGTTGCTACAGTATATCCCTCTGCTTTCTGTCATTTTGAGTCACAGCAACGTTTATGATGTGTTTACATGTAAAATGTGCACCAGTGTGTTCCTAGAGCAACAGGTTGCTGACATACAGGCCAGTTAGTTCAGGTATGAAAACATCAATTTTTAAATTATAAAAACAAAAATTGGACATTTTATTTTTTTCTGTTTTTAAACAATGTACAAGTCTTGACACTGTTCTATTTCTCTTCTGTTTCAAGCAAAATCTATACAAAAAATCCTGTCTATTAATTGTTATAAGCAGCACAGCTAGGAGCTGATAATCTCTTCTACTGTTTGAGTGATGTTCCTGTTTACTGGTTTTTCTTGACACACAATTTCATGAGCTGATATAAAACCCCAACCAAACTGAAGAAGAAAATCAATCACCATGGTGAAACAAACATATTTTCAAACTGCATTGTATTAATTGTTTGATCTGGTGGTTTGGAATTTTGAAAAACACATTCTGACTCCTGTCCCCGTCGCTGATCCAAACGATGTCTTTTTAATTTCAGACAGTCAATAATTTGTTGTTTAAAATAAAAATATGCACACAGCTTAAAGCTCAAGAGAACAAACAACAACTCTGGGTATTAATTAAATTGTTGGTCTGCTTCCCAGAGTTGGTAAATTGCAGCAATAAAAACAATTGCCCTTGAGCAGAACCGCCATTTCTGTACTTCCTGTGATGATGACAACAGGTGTGTCCACTATAAAATGTCAGCAGATCATCTCTTCGTATTGAGAAGATCAAACACTTTATTAAAAGCTAAACATCGACAGTGTGTGTAAACCTCTGATGTGGCGCCATATTAACATCACTCACCATATAAAACAGCTGTCTGTTTGAATGGAACGCTGAATGTCTCGTTCCAGCTGAGAGAGCCTGTCTGTCAAAGCTGCTGGAGCAGATGCTCACAGGTTGGAGGTGATAAATGCCAGTTCTAATATCACGCTCCACAACCCTGCGGTTACCCTGCAGCTTTCTGCAGAAGTTTACTTCATCCCTGGTGCTCACACATCGCCTCTATACATGTGTTCCTCTTTGTGTCACCCACTAAAGATCAATGTCAGCTGAGTTGAAACTTTAGCATCATGATGCGTGTAAAACCTTTGGTTGTCAGTCGTATCGGAACAGCCTTGCTGTCACGCTTAAGGTTAAAAACGTTCTTTGTCTGATACTTCTGTGTTGCTCTGATTGGCGTTACACGCAGAAACAAGTGTGACGCTTGAGATTCTCTTGCTTGAACGACAACGCACCTGGTCCCTTCAGTAATAATGTTCAGGCTAATTGAACACAGTTATAATTAAAGGAAAATTTTTCAGTCAGTTTCAATTTTGCACAGTCCATTTACTTCGTATGATTGATCCACTTTCTTCCTCCCAGATGCATTAAGGTTGTCTTTGAAAACTAAAAGCATACAGTAGCTCCCAGATGTAAGAAGCAGGTAAACACTGTTCATCACGCCAATCTGTTCAAACCTTCACAAACCCACTGAAACAAAAAGACTTTCAGTTTTTAATCTAAATTACATTTTCTTTTAACTGACGTGAATTCATTTAGACACATTTGTGAATTTTAAATTGGAATTTTCTCTGAGCAGATCTGAGCAGCACAAACTGGGACAAAGGAAACTGACTCCCTTTTAACAGGAAGAAACCTCCAGCAGAACCAGAACCAGGACCAGGACCAGCCTCGACCTGCAGCCTCGACCTGCAGGTTCGACCTGCAGCCTCGACCTGCAGCTTCAACCCGCAGCCTCGACCTGCAGCTTCGACCTGCAGCTTCAACCTGCAGCTTCGACCTGCAGGTTCGACTTGCAGCCTCGACCTGCAGCTTCGACCTGCAGCTTCAACCTGCAGCTTCGACCTGCAGGTTCGACTTGCAGCCTCGACCTGCAGCCTCGACCTGCAGCCTCGACCTGCAGCCTCGACCTGCAGGTTTGACCTGCAGCCTCGACCTGCAGGTTCGACTTGCAGCCTCGACCTGCAGCCTCGACCGGCAGCCTCGACCTGCAGCCTCGACCTGCAGGTTTGACCTGCAGCCTCGACCTGCAGCTTCTACCCGCAGCCTCCACCTGCAGGTTCGACTTGCAGCCTCGACCTGCAGCTTCGACCTGCAGCTTCAACCCGCAGCCTCGACCTGCAGCTTCGACCTGCAGGTTCGACTTGCAGCCTCGACCTGCAGCCTCGACCTGCAGGTTCGACTTGCAGCCTCGACCTGCAGCCTCGACCTGCAGCTTCGACCTGCAATTTCGACCTGCAGCCTCGACCTGCAGCCTCGACCTGCAGCTTCGACCTGCAACTTCGACCTGCAGCCTCGACCTGCAGCAGTTTGAGTGGACTGGAAAGAGACACAGACAAATACAGAAGGATTTGGCCAAAATTTAGGAATATCAGTACAGAAAAAAAATCTATTTTTATTTCAGTTTAAATTCTCAATTTTATTTTTATCTTTTACACAAAGAAATCTTTCGGAACACAAGAACAGACATCGTGCCTGCTCCATCCAGATAAAACTAAACCTGTGTTCCACTAAAATATTCCTGAATAATCTATTCAACACAGAAATATTATTTATTTATTTGTCATCGTGTCTTTTGTCCATCCATGGAGAAAGATTGATCAGACGGGAGCTGCTGGTGGGAGGCAACCTCTCTGCAGGATGGTGTCCATATTTAACACTCCCAAAGAAAAGCTCATGATGTCCAGACCAGGTCTTATGCTGACAGATGTTCAAAATCTGCTGAGCCAATGTCATCCACAGGTTCATAATAAAGTCACTGTCAGACTCATCTACTCAGGATATCAGATCTATGTTAATCCTAACATTAAACATCTGACAGAGAGGCTGTGGCTCTGTCATCTGGTGTCATCAATTTACCCAGATTATTTGTCTCTTCTTGGCAGTATGTGCAAATTAAGTCCTTGTTTTAGAAGGAATGAGTGAAGAACGTGGGTATAAATAATAGATTTCCAAAATCTAACTTAGTATCATGGCCCGTATATATTTTATCTTTTGGTTTTGTTCCTTGTGCCTTTGGCTTTGAGTTTTTTTTTNACCTGCAGGTTCGACTTGCAGCCTCGACCTGCAGCCTCGACCTGCAGCTTCGACCTGCAATTTCGACCTGCAGCCTCGACCTGCAGCCTCGACCTGCAGCTTCGACCTGCAACTTCGACCTGCAGCCTCGACCTGCAGCAGTTTGAGTGGACTGGAAAGAGACACAGACAAATACAGAAGGATTTGGCCAAAATTTAGGAATATCAGTACAGAAAAAAAATCTATTTTTATTTCAGTTTAAATTCTCAATTTTATTTTTATCTTTTACACAAAGAAATCTTTCGGAACACAAGAACAGACATCGTGCCTGCTCCATCCAGATAAAACTAAACCTGTGTTCCACTAAAATATTCCTGAATAATCTATTCAACACAGAAATATTATTTATTTATTTGTCATCGTGTCTTTTGTCCATCCATGGAGAAAGATTGATCAGACGGGAGCTGCTGGTGGGAGGCAACCTCTCTGCAGGATGGTGTCCATATTTAACACTCCCAAAGAAAAGCTCATGATGTCCAGACCAGGTCTTATGCTGACAGATGTTCAAAATCTGCTGAGCCAATGTCATCCACAGGTTCATAATAAAGTCACTGTCAGACTCATCTACTCAGGATATCAGATCTATGTTAATCCTAACATTAAACATCTGACAGAGAGGCTGTGGCTCTGTCATCTGGTGTCATCAATTTACCCAGATTATTTGTCTCTTCTTGGCAGTATGTGCAAATTAAGTCCTTGTTTTAGAAGGAATGAGTGAAGAACGTGGGTATAAATAATAGATTTCCAAAATCTAACTTAGTATCATGGCCCGTATATATTTTATCTTTTGGTTTTGTTCCTTGTGCCTTTGGCTTTGAGTTTTTTTTTTAATTAAAACTGTCAGCCAAACCAAAATACTTTGCTGTAGTTCAGTGTCATCTTATCTGTACATTACAGTACGGCAGTTTTTTTGATAAGATTAATATTAGCTGCTTGTCTATAGAGATGAGGCTGAGCCTTGGTATCCGATTGTGTTTGTTTAGCAGTGTAACACACTATTCCACTAAGTTAATGACATGGAAGTCCTTCAGCTCTTTGAGCCCTGAAAAGGTGAAGATGAGTTTTCATGATGAAGAAATAAACAAACCAAGGCCAATCGGAGGTGCTTTTTAGGGTGCAGTTGAGGTTTTAAAATATGTTCACATCAGAAAATAAGGAAATTTGTTCCTGCACCAAAATAAAAATCTTAGTGCAAAAGTGCTCAGATTACTTGGTTAGCTTCATCTGATGCACAAAAAAGTTAAAACATTAATAATGGGAACATAAGATGGTAAACTGGTTCAGAAATAACTGGAAAACGAAATAAATGATTCAATTCAAAACCAAATTACAGGTTCATGTCTGAATTTACTTTGATTGGTGAAGCTGTCCCATTATTTCTTCTTTATCTAATGTTGCCTGAAAATGTGCAGAACTGGAAACACTGGAAACATTATGATGTTATCTTTATATTAAGATAACTGTTTTGATAGGGAGTCTTTATTCAGCTCATATTAGTTTTTTCAGTGAAAGTTATTACTCTCACTGCCCCCCCCCCACACCCCCTCCAAGCAAGTCCAATTGTGATGATGGGCACGGTGACCATCATAAGCTCCAATATGAAATTTAATCATCTCATATCAGCTGAACTCAACCATAAAGGACACAGAGGGGATGTAACCTCATTTTCTATCAATATTCAAACAATGAATTATTGGACACAAAACTGTTGAAAAGTCCTGAGTTAAATGTTCTCTGCTTTAATGTTCAGCCATGGAAACTATTTCACCCTAATTCCATTCCAAATCTGTGAAATGTACTGAGCCCACACTCACACTGTAGGTAATTACAGTGAGCTAATGAAAATGTGTGCTAGTAAAAAAGTAAAATAAAAGTCACTCATACCTCCAAACCCCCCTCAGTCTATTTCTACATAAATATTATTTTCTTTACTTCATCCAGAAATCACATATGTATGTATTTGTTACCATGAACACATTTTACGAAGATGAAATGATCATTTTAAAGTCATTTGCATGTTTTCATTGTTACACTTAATCATTTTTGATATTTAAAAAAAATGTTTTGTATTATTTTATTTCATTTTAGAGCCTTTGGCACCATGGGTGGTTTAGTTTTATATTGGCCCATCCTTGATTGCGTTTTTGATACCTCATTATTTATTAGACTTTGGGCACTTCATTCTTATGCATCAGGTTATTACAACTCACAAAGTAACATGACTGCAAGCGTTTGAAGGATGTGCAGGTACTTCAAGCTAATAAAGTGCATCCAACAGTATATTACATGCCAAGAAACTGACAGTGAAAAGGTCAAAGGGGATTTTCAGTTTCAGTCTTATTACTCAGGAAAGTCAAAATGTTCCACAATAACTAACAGAAACTAGCTCTGAAATACCACAAAATATTGTCAAATATATCTATAAGTTTTCATGGCTGTTAATTACAAACTAATTTTAAAATATAAGACAAAATAACAGATATAAATACATGTTAAGATCTCATGAAGATCTTATGAGGTGACTAAGTTAACAGACATAACATTATTTTAAAGGTCCTGCTATTTTACAGCTTTCAACATCTGTGATAGGCACATACAGGTGTATATGATAAAATATTACCTTTGGTGTTATATGGTATTAATTTGTCCTAAAATATAACTTATATTCTTAAGTTATTCTTCAACCAGGAAGTAAAACACCCTAAAGTCCTGCCTCTCCCCCCAGCCCCCTCGTAAGCCCCTCGAGCTGCCTGAATAAAATGGTGAAGACATTCCTGTAACTCTCACATTTTCACCAAAACAAATACTACAAATGTCTTGCTTCAGACCCAGGAAATCGTCATAATTCATCTAGATATTTTTAGCAGTGGTCTACTTTTACTTTTTATTGTATTAGATGTTATGATGATGCCCATTTTAGATTAATTCAGTCAGATGTTAATTTATTTATAAAAGATAAAATTATCAAATAAAAATTCTAAATAAAAAACTTCCACTATAACTGTGTAGTTAGGTGTTTTATCACGCAAACAAAGTTTATAATAAAAGAGTGAATTTTACTTTGTATTTTCTCATTACACCACAGAGACCCAGTACACCTCATCACTGTATAAGCTCAAGTAGAAAGGAAAACAAATATAAAAAAAAAAAAAAATCTGGTAAAAATGAAACTAAGATCATTTTAGACCAATAATCACAACATAACTCTGAAGTTTTGTAATTGTTTTTTTAACGATATTTTTTCTTTCAAAGTTTTAAACTCAAAAGATGGCGAGGAGCCCTTATAGTTGCACAGTAACTCAAAAATTAGAAAAACAAACTGATTTTCCCTGTGATGCAGATTCTTCCTGAAGGTTATGTCAATACAGTGTGACATCATCTAATAAGTACACAAATGAAAAAGACAATTCGTAGGTGTTGGGGAAAAAATGCAAAAATAAAAAAACAAAGAAAGTCACTGTTTTAATTAAAGCTTTTTTTTTTTAAAAGAACAACACTGTTTGTGTGACAAAGTCTCACTTACAACAAACAGTTCTGAAGCTGCCTGACTCAAGTTTCCCTAAAGACTTAAAGCTTGTTTTTGCTGCTGACAAAGAGACATATATTATGTGACACTCCTGGATAATGGCTGCCAACCTCTACCTCGGCTTTTTCATGCTAATATTTATTCCAAGGAGAATAGGATGGATTATTTACAGCTGAAAATGCGGCATATAAACCTGTGTAAACTGCAACAAACAACTGTTCACACTATGACATCACTATGCCTTTATGGGTAAGAGCAAATGTTTTCAACATCTGGCTCCCAATGCAGAAAAATAAATATATACCCTTATACAAACTCTTCAGAATTTTAGAAATCTATTCCTTTATATCGTTTAGTTCAGATAATGAGCTTTAGCTAAATGTGCTGTGAAGATTAGACTTCAAATGTTTATTACGTGTATTAAATAACACGAGGGGCTTATTAAAACTTGATAATCATCAACTTTCATCAGCTTTATTGAACTGCATTTTTACACACAACAGATTTTTTTACCTCTGTAAGAACATTTCACTCAATATGACCTGTGCACATTTCTAACTTGCTTGAAAATCTGATAATGCCGTAGGCTCAAGCAGATTTACAGAAAACTGAAAGGATTAAATGGTTTGCAAATTTTGAAACATCACTTTATGCTGATGTGTGTATCGTTCTTTCATTTTAGAAATAGCAGATTATTCACTGAATCTTCTGTGAGCTGCCAGTTGTTGATTAACTAAAAGTTAATAATATTTAAGTGTGTAAATGTGTATAAGTGTGTAAAACTTGAAGTCCCACAAGGTTGGTACTACCTGACGTTTGACTTGTTGCAGTCCTTCTCATGTATCACATCATAGTCATTATTTGTTTACTATCTGTCCTTTACTGTAAAAATAACAGGTGCCTCCTCTCATGTCAGCAGCTATAGCTATTATTCCTTACCCTCCATGCTTTGTTAAATATGATCACGCAGCAGCGTCATCAGTGTTGGCAGTTCACTGTATCAGTGTGAAAGTGAACCAGCCAGCATGCAGCTCATTCTGGCTTAGCACTAATGTCTTGTTAGTGTTCATTTGAGGGCTACAGTACAGCAGGAAAATAGAGCCATGCAGAGCAGATTTATGCCAAAATAAGCCTCTTTGCACCTGTATAGTCATGCATATGCAAATAATATGTAAATTACTCTAGTTTGCCCACATTATGCTTATTTTCTAGATGGAGGGAGACTGATGGATTCCCTGGTGCTTTGAGAATAAACTCACATACATCATTGTGAAACATGTAATTTATCTAGTTTGGCTATACATTGACTAAATCTCTGTAACATAAAGGTTAAAACACAATAGTTCAAATGCTGAAAGAGTTTACATTCCTCCTACTGGTGTTTTCTCTCAGACTAAAGCAGGAGTGCTGTGGCTCTACAGTCTAAACCCCCTGCAGGATGAAGCCGAGGTGTCAAGTTGTAATTTGCACTAAGCTTGCTTTAGTGCTTACTTATGTCCCACAAGAGTACATCAATCTGGAGAGACTGGAAATAAAGTAAAAAAATATCAAAAACTAAATGTAATGATGCCGTCATTATAGGAGGTTAAGATGCAATGAGCTGGGTCTCAGTATGGAGATGATGTTTGCTAAAAGGAAGGTTGAAGAAGATGTCTTTAGTAGCAGGACAGAATTGATTAATGCTCACTGTATCATCACAACCAGCATCCAAGAATCCAACAACTGGCTCAGAAACAGATTTTGTGAAAAAAAAAATACAGAAAGAAAAGATTTGACTGTGAAAACAAATCATGTGTCATGCATGTTGTAAAACCTTCAGCCAGTCAGAACAGTGATGAGCTGCCACCACAGAATTCAGTCCAACAAGGCTGTTCTGTCATGTGACAAGGTGATATCCTCTGGTGTCAGTGGAAGTTGGATTTCTAACTAGCTTCTTTTTCTTCAGCCTCAGAATCATAATATGTCACATCAAGGTTATGCTGAGCAGCACTGCCTTCGTTTGAGGAGTCTGTTTGTGTCACAGCTACTTTTAATTAGCATGAACTCTAAAAATAGAGCAATCCCTCCCACCTGATAATAATCTGTGTCACTGATTGTGTGATCTTTTTAAATTATTTTTTTAATGTTAAAAAAATATTAAATATTTCAGGGTGGGAATTATTTATTTTTCTTTATTTTTGTGCCCAGTTCTAAAGAAGAACCTCTTCAAAGAGAAGCAAACAACCTTGATAAGAAACAGCATGCGGAGTGGAAAAAATCAAAGGTCATACAGGTGAACACAAGTAGGGCTAAACAAGTGGCCCACCCCCACTCATGACCTTCACAGAAACAATAGAGGATCCACACAGACTGAAGGTCAGTTAGATATTTGGCTTTGTGTTTTCACAGATATTTATTACTGGAAGTTGTACATAATGTTGACTGTTACACATCCCTCAAATATGAATTAAAGGTCATTTTGATTTTTCACCCAATTTGAATTCTACAAGCTAAAGATTGACGACTCATATTAAATATTAATTTATTTTGAATGACAGAGTTGAACATAATGGATCTAAATCATTTTTAGCTCTAAAACCCTGTCATGCTCACTACATGTATTAAAAAAACTTTCTTGCTCAAGCACATGAATGTTTTGGATTTTTCCACACAAGCCACATGGACTGTATATTGTGTCAGTCCATAGAATGTCAGCCATTAGAAGTGGTATAATACTATAAAGACAATGTTATATATAATAATTGTCAAAATGCATGAGAAAAACTTTATGCAACATGTGTTTAAAAAAAATAAGATCAAAGTTCAAAATCATGTTTTTCATTCTAAAGATAAATGACAACACGTGTGGAAAAAATCTTAACTATCATCATTCCTGCATGAAATGGTTAAGACATATTCAACATTTAAATATCTTTTGAAGTCTTTCTTTTCTACATTCATTTGATGAAATTATAAATCTGAGTCACTCACTATAAAAAGTCCCTGACGTCATAATTAATTATCCCAAAGCTACAATTATAATTAGACTGACTTAGACTGTATGTAATTTGATTTTAATTAGACTTGTTTACTATTTGTTAAATACCATCATACTTGTGTAGATAGACATATTTTTGTGCACAAAATGAATGTCCCAAACAAACCAGTCAAACTGAAACCAACACTGAAAAAATGTGAGAATAGAGGCTTAAAATAGAATCAATTCTGAAAGAATGATGTCTAAAACATAGAAAAAAATATTCTCAGTTTAAACAATGTGTGTGTTCTCATCTACTCACACAAATCTGAACATTCAATAAATATAAGAGAAAGTATTTAAGACCAAAGTCTGTGAAGCGTTATGACTCGGAGACACTTAAGACATTCTCAAACTTGTGTGATCCACATAACAAGAAACACAGAATTTTAGATTTTATATATTATATTGGTCACAAAGTTCTTTATTTTTAAAACACATTTAAAGAAAATGACCTTGTGTACGGGATCTCGTAGCTATTGTTTGTTTTTGTTTTTTTTATTACTATTTTGGCTGTTTCCTAAAGGGTTAATCTTGAAAACAGCCACATGTTTTCACTGTGTGAAATTAAAAATGCTCTGACAGGAACTCCAAGCTTCTTCAGGATCTCAGTAAGAGAGATGATTTGTTAGACTCGGACCTGCGACATCTACATAAAAGCCAGTTTTCCTCTTCTGCATGCTCCACTTGACTCAGGACAGGCAGCGTGAGAGCACACTTCCTTCTCACCGGGAGCTGGCCAGCTTCTCCTGACTGCTGCAGGCTCTGCTGCAGCGCAGCGCACCGGAGCGGGACTGGAGAGAGGAGCAGAGCAGAGAAGCGAACTGGAGAGGTGCAGAGCGGGAGGGTGAAGGACGGGATTACACAAACGGGATTACACTCTTTAGCACCGAGTGGTTTGAACATGTCTCCGGGGAGAAGAAGACTCGGCGGGATTGTTACGTTTATCGCCTCAGTGGTTCTTGGCTCCTGTGGGACAGATGGAAAAGGTGAGCATCTCAGTGCGCTCCTGCCCCAGCGGGGTGCTGACTGTTGGCATCTATTCAGTATATATTTAAATTGTTAATGAAAAGGCAAGAGTTGATATTTTGGCAAAAACTGAAAAAGTAAAGACACTTGTTTATTTTTTTGTTTTTTTTACCTTCCATTGTTTGTTTATGTTGCTCCCAAAGTTGGAATTAGCTCATCAATTAGAACATATCCGAGTTACTGGTAGTTGATTTGGAAATGTCGATTGAAATTGTTACAGTCACCATATCGTATGTAAAAATACATTAAATTAACTTTAAAAGTCAAAGTTAAAGATTATTATTGAGGGAGAACTGTTACATTTCCTCGGAGAACATTTAATTTTGTTTTTAATGTCAAAATGTTTTAATCAATATTAATTAAGTTGCTAAACATATAATGTAGCTAGAACATGGGGTTTCAGAATGCAGCTGCAAGGAGCTCTGCTGTGACCTGTTTGTCCAAGTTTGCAAAAAGAAATTAATCATGCAGTTTATATGTGAATTCTGGGATTTAACACTTGGCCTGGGTCTGATTCAACAAATGTAGGGCTTGCTTTTGAAAGGGAACCGTTATGCTCTGTGGTTTGGAGTTTTAAGAGATACCAACTCCCACAAGTTGCCTTTTTATATCTTCCCTTTAAACATATGATGTTTTCTTGAAAGTGAAGAAAAGAGAGGAGGGAAGTGTGATTTGTCAGAGGAGATGATGGAAAAATTCACAGGGGCAATACTTCTGCTTCTCGTACTCCAATTTTATACTCAATTATCTTTAAAGTAGGTTATTGAACAAGCAGATGATTTAAAGGGAAACTAGTGATAATACCTTATTTAATAATTGCTGCATCACATTTGATTATATCTTCAGTTCCCTGCCTCTCAGTGCATGGAAGCTATAAGTTCTCTCATGGAGACTATAGCTTCAGGAATTACAGATTTGAAGTGTCTCAGTGAAATCTCAGTATCTAAGTGTTTCCCTTACTGTCATTACTGTAAATACACTTCCATGCATGTTAAATCAGCCGGAGACAGGTCTGAAATCAATTTTAGAAATCAATGAATGAATCAAGGTGGGGGACAAGAAAAACAGGCATCAATAGGTGCTTTGATTTCTCAGGTGTATCGATTGGTAGAAAAGATAACAGCTTTTTTTCAATAGTCAGATTTCATTGACTGAGGTTGATCCAAGATCATTTCAAATGGGTACGTTATATTTCCAGAGAAGTTTTCAGGTACATAAATCTTTTTAATGCACACAAACACGTTCATATGTCAATAGTGAGTCAGGAAGAAAAAAGTATCTTTGCTGCAATTGTTTTGTGCCGTGAAGAAGAGAAGGACGGTTCTGGCCTTGACATCCTCTTCTTCACTAACTCAGGAGCATTCACATTCTGGTCACTGACATTTACTGGCTTGTGAATGAATTTGTTTTTTAATGCTGCTGTCCCAGATGACCACAGCATAACAAATAGCCATAACCAACATGCTGATTTATGTGCATCATGCTGAACAAATTCTAAGGTCTAGTTTTTTTGTTTTTTTTTTAACAAAAGTACAGTCTTCTTGTTCACACCAGTCTTAGTTCTCATCTAAGTGTGTGAACTGTTTCCAACTTTCTAACAGTAGTTGTCATAAGTCTTGTCTTCTCAGTCGACTATGACCTCTGAACTCACAGACATTTAGGGAGATGATTTCTTTCAGACCACCTCTGAGTTATCTTCACTACTGCCATCCCAACTAAAACTTCATCGGGGGGTGGGGTGGGGGGTGTTGCAAGACTCCAGACAGCATTTATATTGCATTTTTTTTCAACAGAGAAAATATTAATGCTATTGTGACATTAAGGAATCAAATTTGATTCATGCAAACTGATTTCTGCATAGCGCCTTGCAGTGACCTTTGTTATGAGCTCGTGCTTATGAAAATGAATTAAATTGAAATTTCTGATAAGAAAGAAACAATATATTGGCAGGTAATTTGATGTTAAAAAATACAATTCTAATTCCAAAGGAGTTGGGACAAATAAAAAGCAGAATATGATGATTTCCTTTTTCATAGACCCAAATATGATTTCCAATAGAGCAAAAACAACATATTGTATGTGAAAACTGAGCTACTTTTAGTCCTGGTGGGTCTTTGTAACATTTTATCATGCACCATATGTTTTATATAGGTGAAAGTGTGGGATTGCAGGCCAGTAGGTTCAGCATGTGGATTCTTCACATGTGAAGCCATGCTGTTGTGACGGTTGTAGTATGTGTTTTAACATTGTCTTGCGGAAATATGCAAGGCCTTAAATTGATTTGTGCATGGGGGAATGAATGCAGGATAAAACACTACATAGAAACAGAAAAGAAAAGATGAAAGTAAATGCTAAGACTTAACCTAAAATGATATGGAAATACATGACAAAGGTAACATTTGACTGTGAGAAAAATAAGAAAAAGCTATAATTATTAATATTTTATACAAAAACATATAAAAAACTAAAAGACAATCATGAAATAAAAATTATGACTGAATAAAGATGAAATTACCAAAACTGATGAGAAACACTATGATGTAAATTAAGATAAATATAGATCTCTGAGTAAAAAGGCCATGCCTATGGTATGCAAAGCAAACAATAAATCATAACTAGAAATGATAAGCAAGAACCCTAAACCAAGAGGTCAAACAAGAAACACAATTCTACTCAATTCACAATTCTAAAACTGAAAACAAACTTGGTAACATAATCACTGAAAAACACGACATAGAGACAAAAACTTAATCAAGACAAAAGAAAAATCATGACACTTTTTAATTTTCCACTGATAATAAGGTGAATGTTGCCTCTCCTCCATGGACGCTGTGTCTAGTGGAGAAAAATAATTTCTAAATTGGACCAAATCTGACCACAGAACAGTTCTCTATTTTACCTCAGATCATTTTAAATGAGTTCTGGTCCAGAGAAGATGTTGGTGTTTCTAGATCATGTTTACATCTGGTTCCTTCTTTGCATGATCCATCTGTAACTGGTGTTTGTAGATCACACAGTGATCTGTGCTGATAGTCAGATCTGGAAGTCTTGAGCTCAACATTTTCGCATTAATTTTTAAATATTTGATAGGCTGTTTATGCTCTGTTGGGATTAAAATATGGGTTCATGAACTTTGCAAATCATTGCATTCTGTTTTTATTTATAGTCCACCTAATTTCCTGTTGCATAAGGATGTTACTGCTGAAGTGACACAAGTTGGTAACTTTGATGGCTTTTGAAAGACTTTCTAAAACAATAAACCTTGATTTTGAAATATGTACTTTCTTCTGTTGCTCTGCATGTGGACCTATTTTACAAAGGATGTTAACTATCAGACATACTCGCCTGACTAATTAGCACTTGCATAACGAGGTAACTTATTGGAAAAATATTTACACCTCTATTGGAATAAGTAACAATTGCTCTAATTTTGAAGGGTATCAACTGTCATCATCATCATTACCTTGATGATTATTAGCAATCAGGATTGTCCTCCTTCATACACCCTTGTGTTTGTATTGTTTTGGGGGGGTTTTACCAGCAGAACCAATTTACCACAGGCAGTGTGATGCTACACTCTTTTACATTATTAAAAAGAAAATGTGATCTTATCTTTAATTTGATTAGAACACAGGCAGAAGCAGCATGGATACCTTTCTCAGGTGGAAAAGACTGTGGGCTGAGTTTTTGATTATTTAAGAAGCTGAAGCTGAAGAGGGAACCTTTAGGTGTTGTTATTTTCTCTGTGTGCTTAAAATTCATCTCCTCCAGCATACAGCTAGACAGAAAATAGGTTGATAAAAAACATGGTGGGAGAGAAGTTGATTTAAATTTGTGCCTATTTCCCTGCTTCATAACAGCCCTGTCTCATCAGAATTTATTGCTTTTCAATCGGCTGGTGGTTTGCACTGGAAGAACATAAAGGTCTGAATTCTATTTGGATTGAATGTGAGAGACGTGTTGTCTGCGACCTGTTCCGGTCCCTCGTGCTTCGTCATGAGATAGTTGTGTTTTTGAAAATAAGTTTGAGGTCAAAGCAAACTGTTGTTGGCTGAATGACCTCGTTTTATGCTGTGTGTTTGGTAGGAGTTGAGTCATAAAAAGGTTTCAATTAAGTCAAGGTTGCATAAAGGTGGCAGAGGCTAGTAGTACCAGCAATGAATCTAGATTTATTAATTCAGGGACAAAGACTTAAGTGATAAAAGTGACAGAGAAGTGCAGTCTATCCATCTGCCTTTGTGACCGGTGGGATTTTGTGTTTGCACAAGGCCAGCTCACCTGGGGAAGTCTGCCTCTTTAACAACAAATCCATTTATCAGACGGCTCTGTCATTATATGAAATAACTTGTTATCAGCTCAAGAATCATCCACGTACTAAGGTCACCATCCACTGTCAGTCTCTAAAACAGTCCCAGAAGAACCTTGGGTTCATCAATGAGCAGAAACCATCTAAATGTATCTTTGTGAGAACCTGATAGGATTTTGTTTGATGTCCAGATTTACTTTCCAGTTCCTAACAGCAAGGGAAAAATCAATAAGAAAAAAGTTCCATTGGTACCCACAAAGAGGGATGCTGCTGAATTATCCAAGTCAAGGAAACATTTGGCTTGGAAAATTCACACATGGCTCGGTCCGGCTCAAACAAACAAACAAACCAAAAACAAAATCTGCTCTCACCCAGTTTTTGGTTGTTACTGTTGTTGCTTCGACAGTTTAAAATTAATTAAGTGGTGCTACAATCCAGAAGTTTTGCTTTCTCTCAAATAAATTAGAATTTACTGCCTCTGCACAAACAGAAGTTTTAATTTATTGCTCATAATAATGCAAATGTTTCATCTAGGTTTTACACTTTAAGGAAACACTTTTAAGTTGTGTACATGTTAATCATGGTTGATGATGGAAGTTAAACTTGTTGCATCACTTAAAATAGATTTGTATTTTTATTTTATGGCTTATTTCTGTTTTTGTTTATTTTAAAATCAATTAATTTGACTCCAAATGTTTAAATCTTGCTGTATTTTGTCCTAGTTAGGCAAAAATTATGTGCAAATCATTAGGCCTACTGTATGTGTCACAAGGGTTCTGGTCTGAATCTGATATGTTTGCCGTTGATGTGATATCTAATCAGCCTGGACAGCAACAAACGTGTAAAGAAAATAGATGTATGATTATTTTTTTTAAGAATTCACAATGACAGGAAGTCATATACAACAAGCTGTTAGACGTTCTATATAGAAAATGTTATTCTTGCATGCAGTTATTTTTAATAGACTTAGTGAAACTTATTTTAAGACACATTATTCAGATGAAATAAAGCTAAATACCAATAAAGAGAGAGTGCTCACTTATCATTGAGGAGCTGACATTAAGCCAAATATTTGTGTTAAAATGCTGATAAAGAAGTTGCAGGACGCTGCATTCTTACAGTGTCATGTGAGACAAGATAAAGAGCAGAGACAAAGCTGGAGAGGGACAAAGAGAGAATAAGAAAAACGTTTTAAAAAGTAGATAAGTTTGGTTCATTGATCCCTCTGAACATTTATTGCTGGTACTCTATCTAATGATGTGAAACTCCCAACTTCTCTCATTTCACTCATCAATGGACTGTCCTTGAGTACATGACATGTGATATAGCTCACCTTCACAAAGGTCCATGTTTCACAAAAACACAAGTTTTAGCACAAACGTTCTGTTGTCCTGCTTCACAATATTGTGTCATACAGTTGACTCACACAGGTCAGCGTTTATCTCCATTTGAATGAATGGTTTGTGTCTGTTTGTTGTGTGCACTTTGTACTCGAGTTACTGCTGATCTTTGCTTGCCACATGAAGAGCTCATTGTTGTGGAGCACAAACCACTGAAATATTAGAGATGGCTTCATCACAGTAAGCCATCAGGTACCACTGCACATGTTGTGATATTGATTGAATTATATTTACATTTTGGTCATTACATCACTCTAACTAGCATGAATCATTTGTATTCATTTATTAAACTGATAATAAAGGCTGGCTATAAATATGAATGGAGCAAAAAATGTTGACTTAAATTAATTTAACCTCCATTAATAGAGACACGTTACACTAATGTTCCATTTGTATCGAAATATGTTCTTTGTAAACAAATCTTATGTTTCAGCTTTATAAACTCAGATATTTTCATCATGTTTTTCTTTTTATCTTTAAGATAAAATTTGATGGCAAAATAGCAGTTATTATTGTTTGCAGGCATTACAGGCTTTTATAGTGCAGTAATTTATATTACATCTTCCTTTTACACTGTACAACAGTGATTACTTTGCAGACAGCTGCTGTTCATGAGTCACTTCTCACATTTTTTACCTAAACACATTTTGCTTTTGACATTTTTTTAAGCTAGACATATGAATTGTGAACAGATCTCATCTGATTGTATTATCCCAGTGAAAAGAGGGGGCTTTATTACCACTCCTAACTTACAATTAGTTTAGTTCAGATTTT